>WEKX01017021.1:8293-196087 GCA_013390025.1 Pitta sordida | reverse complement strand
ACCTGCCTTTTCGAAATCCATGCTGACTAGATCCAATGTCGTGGTTGGTCTGCAGCTGCTGTGTAATGGCACTCAAGACCATCTGTTCCATGACTTTGCATGGGACTGAGGTCAGGCTGACTGGCCTATAGTTGTTAGGATCATCTTTCCTACCCCTCTTGTGGATGGGTGTCACATTGGCCAATTTCCAGTCTTGTGGCACAACACCGGTAAGCCAGGACTGTTGGTAGATTATGCAGAGTGGCTTGGCGAGTTCATCTGCTAGTTCTTTCATGACCCTCGGGTGGATTCCATCCGGTCCCATGGACTTATGAGGGTCCAAGCCACTCAGTAAGTCTCTGACTACCTCCTCTTGGAATACAAGGGGGTTATACTGCACCCCAGCTCCTTCCATGCCACTGCTGATCCAGTTTTCTTGCGGGCAGTTTGTAGTGTTATTAAAAACAGAGGCGAAGTGTGCATTGAGTATTTGATACAAGAAGAGAAGAGCACAGGAATCAGCCTGTGGAGATAGGACAGCATGGAAGACCATGCGAGAGAGCATTGATGGCTATTTAGAAATAGGTTACATCCCCATGAAAAATGTTTGGTTTTCAGCCAGATATGTTCCCTGTTCCAACTTCCTGCTAGGCCACCCAGATGTTACCACCAACATGAAGAAATATGTGCTTCTGGAAGTGGAGTGTGAGAAAGCTTCTCTTGGTCTTAGTCTACATAGCAATCCTTATGTCTGATATGACATAAGCTCCTCTGATCCCAAAACTTGTTCTGAATGCCCCATTGCTTCATTTTTCCTTTTTTTTAGGGAAGGGAGAGGCCAATGGATGTAAAGCCTGGCATGGAGGCTGCAGATTTGTTCTGGTAGGCACCTTCCTCACTCCTCTTCTGCCAACATGAGCTCATATAAGCATCTGCACACACATGCATGCTGGTATAATAAGAAATGAACAGGGACAGAAAAAAGAGTCATCTGGTCCCAGTGGCCACAAAATTGCTACTGTACTGGCCAACATGGACAATGGCAGCAAAGCTTCCTTTACTGTGCATGCTCTTAGTGCTGTGCACTGGGTGCACTTAATGTTCTGGCTAGAGAAGGAGCAGAGATTTGCTGAAACTGTGTGCTTGATCATCTTGGCATGAAATCTATGCTGGCATAGCAGTAATGACACCTGGAGTGCTCACAGCCCCTTACCTGCTCTGAGGATGGTGCTGTCACTAGCCTGCTTTTCCCACTGCCAGGCTGGGACACAGGATAGAAAACAAGGACTTCTGTGATCAACTGTACATCAACACCTTGTGCTGCTTTTAGTCCAAAGGAAGGTCAGTAAGGACAGCAAGACTGCTCACTGATGCCAAGCTACGGCTTCGTGAGGGGCAATACACAGAGCAATGGCAAAGTCTTACAGACCACAAACTCACCCCTGCAGCCTTAGCATCATCTACTTGATCAGCAAGACTGGGGCTACTGTAGGGTCAGGGTTGACATAAAACCAAGCAAGCAAGCAAGACGACCTACATATCCAAATTAAGCTTTTTTTCTGCAGAGTAGTGTGATTTTCTTTAAGAACTGTTTTATTCTTTTCTGCATGCTGCTCTGTTTGGCTCTGTTTGCCTCTGTACATCACTACTCTGATAGGTGCAGACATTGTTCATCAGGTACTTAGGTCCTTAATACTATAGAGGAGCAATGAGCAAGGTTACCAGTCATTTTGTGCTAAAGTAATCTTTAGAACTCAAGGAACTTTCCAACAATTGTTATGTACTTTTGTTGAAGCATAGATTCAAAAAACTAAAAAAAAAAGAAACTAACCCCAAAATATTTTTAAATTCTACACATAATTTAAAAAAAAATGCACAAATATTCTTTCTTCTTTTTTTTTTTTTNAAATGCAAAAATTTTTTTTTTTTTTTTTTTTTTTTTTTTTTTTGAGAGGGAACAGGATCAATTTGCCATGGCTATGCCTCCTGCCAATTGTTTAGAATTTCCAGGATTTAATCTTTCATCCATGTGTGTATCCACTTACTTACCTTTGAATGAGATAATGCATAATGCATCAGGCTTTATGGAAATGAAGCAAGAAAACTTGCCTTTTTTTGAAAAAAAGGAAAAAAAAGGAGAAAGTTGTAATCTCCCTTTATGGCCTAGAAAAATTACCATCAATATTACAACAGCGAAGGCACAAGAAAGTGCAGCTTACCTTAGTATGAACTCAGAAGACATCACATGTGAGGGGAAACACGTACAGTGCAGTGGTCCTGCATCCTTCCTCTGCTTGAGGCTCAGTACTGACAAAATAGCATCACAGCAGATGCAGGATGCTCACGGACTTCTACCCCTGAGATGGACCAGGTTTTTGCTAGCTTTTAAGAATCACAGGGAGGTTTAGGAGTTGTGCAGTAACATGACCGAAGTGCAGAAGGAAGGTGTGGAAGTCTGTAAATGCACCAGCAACAGGACTGGGGACCTTGTGGGTAACAGGTGATCACAGAATGGAACAGTAAGTACCTACACACAGTGTGTTCTCAGGACACAAATATCCTTGATCTGAATGCTGCTTTTTGCTCTGCCTACAGCTGAGAACTAAATAACTGAAATGGATTCAGGCTTTTTTTTTCTTTGTGAAGAAGCAGTAGCAGCAGCTTTGATGTAAATAGGGCTCGATGTTATCTCATGCTCTAAGTGTTGGGTCTGCTTGCAGCCCTCAGTAGAGCGAAAGCCACACTTTGACATTCCTCTCCTCTCTGCTTCACACACGTACATGTAAGAAGCCTCAAAGAGACAGAATTGGCAGAGGTCTTTTAAGAGGCTTCCTGTCTAAGGAGCAGTGGGTATGAGCAGTAGATGAACTGTTATGGGGAATTTTGTATCAGATTTCTTCTAATGTTAAGATTTGGTCCTGTTGTCAGATGTTTTTTCCTAAAAGCTTTTACTGGCTAGAGCAGGGATTAGACTCTTCCTGAAGCACATGTGCAGGGGAATCATTCACTTCTGGCCTATCTGTTGATATCTGGCTAACACTGACAGAAGCATGACAGAAAAATAGGTTGCAGCTTGTTAAACTAGCTCTCATTCTCTTACTCAGTGATCAACATACTGTTCTTCCTTTACAGAGAGGCTACAGAGGCCTGGTAGGCAGAGGTAGTACCTGGAAATGGAGTATTTAGCTTCAACATTATTCCTTTGTGGCCCTAGATGAAGAAGGAAGCTGTGGTGTGAGCAGGACCACAAACACATGAAAAGGTCTCCCTTAAAGTTGTCCCTGTGGAATCAAGACCACGTTGTGCTACATTTTGCTGAAATGCTATTCCTTCCTTTTTGAAGCAGTAAGTCTCTGCGTCTTTCTCCTCCTGGGAGAGAGGGGAGGCAGACCTTCACAGTCACTGGTGGAGAACCAGCATAAGAGTGAAGATGTTCAGGACAACAGATTGAGTTAATTGCGTTATGCCACGGGTCTTATGGCCCTGATGAATGTGTATCTTCCACTGCGAAATCATTTGGCAGTGCATGAATGTGGTCTTTGATGTCACCTCATCATTCCAAATCAAGACGCTGTCTCTCAACGTAGCTTTTATGTAGACAAAGGCCAGAGGAGATGGGAATTTCATCCAGGACAAGAAAGTAATTCTGGCCTTCCCCTCATTGCCGAATTGTAACAAGCCATAAATGGTTCTGGTTTCACCTGTCTCAATAGGGCAGAGATGGGAATGCTAAGCCTGAGCTGTGTTGCACCCAGAGGAACTCCTGCACCTGCATACCACCCTCCTGATTCCACAGTAGATCTACTCAGGCCCCATAAACTTGGTTGACTTGGTCTTGAGAAAGCTGAGCATGATAGCCTCACACAGAGAAGTGTAGTTCAGAAAGCCATCAGTGAGGGGCTGCTATGGAAAACATGCAGCTTTAGTTCCGGCAAGAGATGAGAACAACTTGCTAGAAAGGTCTCCATCCAGCAGACAATTTAAAAAATGGCCTTGGAGAAGAATACAGCAAATTAATTTGTCTCTGATAAGAGGTTTTGGAAAGTCTCTTGCAATTTTATGCATGTTGGCTAAATGGCCTTGCCCTGGCAAGCACGCTTGCCTGTGCCAGGGATGCAGATAGCTGCAGATTCTTCCACTGGACTTGAGAGGGGCTTTTAAAAAAGGCTATACTTCTTGAAAACAGAATAAATTATGACGGAGTCTGGCAAAGCATGCCTGTTATGCTTGTAACTGGCAGTTGCAGATGGAAGGAGAGGGATTGGTGAATGGTTATTGGTGAATAATTAGGATTATGTGTCTTTACTGTGAGGAAGTCTATGATGTATGGAAGAAAATTTGGAAAGAAGCCTTCAGTATAGCTGGCAGGGGATTAGCACCTGGATTACTTTAATGTCCAACATGGGTCTAAAGAAAGCGGGTAGAGTGAGTCTCTAAAAAACAGAAGTCAGCCAGTTGCAAACTTGTCAAGGTGACTTAGTCAACTTATCAAATTGATCAAGTAAATATCATCCAGGGCTTCTTATGTCTAGTCCTCTCCTAAATATCACATTTGAGATCACTCTCTTTAATGTTAGATGTTTCCCTTTCTTTGCATGAAAATAAGTAAGTCAACCCTTGTGAGTATCTGGTTGTCCCAAGAAGATCAAAAACTCCCACAAGTAATTTTCCAAAACAGAGCAGAAACAGGACTCACAGATCTCCATAAAAAAAAAGAGATGCAGTCTTAGCTAGAAGAGGCTTCTCAAAGACAACCAAAAGAATGAGTTCCATTCCCCTCAGTACTTATTACTACCCTCTTTTCCCCTTCCTGTATGCCTTGATTCTCTTCCTGGTAGCCAAAAAACTACTCAGGAATGGGACAACAGTATCTCAGTCAAGCTTTCCCATACATTAATCACTTGCTCACTCTATTCTTGCTGCCACAGAGTGGGAGATGGGCAGAAACCCAGGGGTTTCAGCCTGGAGCAAGTAGGAAATGACTGTTCCTGTAGTCCTGAAAACAGATGATGTCAGGATGGAACCCTTACATCCCTCTGTCACCATGCACTAATCAATGACTGCATTGGTTGGTCTCAATCAAGAACGATTAATAAACTACACATATTTGTCCTTAGCAGACGCTTGTAGTAAGAGTGTTGGCTGAAGATTGGAGTGAAATAAAAATATACCATTTAACAGACTGACGCCCTTGCACTGAAGAAGAGTCACATTGCAACTTTTTTTTTTTTTTGAAGGATGGGGGAGTAGATTTAACCCTCACTGAGCAAAGGAGTTGCTGGTTTAGTCAAGTCAAGAACAGGATGCGAGGCATTGGTCTAGTGCATTGACATTTGCATCTCTGAGTGAGAGTGCTTGTTTTCACTGAAAAAGCATCAAGACTGCCTTTTGAAACATTTAAAGGTAGTTAAGCTTTGGGAGGAAAAGAAGTGACTATATTTTGATGGGAAGCTTTGAATCTCTCTGGACCTACCAGAACAGCTTTTTAAACTGCGTGGTCTGTTTTGGGGGCTATAAATAAATGCTTACATTTGTGTTTTATTTTCACCTGACATAAGAGTGATTTAATAGTAACTGGCTAACAGCAAAACATCTCTGATCTAAAATGAAAAGAATGTGTTTTACTAAAGCAGGGAAGCCCAGCTTGAGAGCAAGTATCAGAAGGGCTAGAGAGAAAAGATGTCCTTTCCACTAACTAGCGCTGACTAGGAGACCTCTCTGGTGTACTGCAAAGGAAGAAAAGGTATGCTTGAATGCTCAAGTCCTGAATTAATTTTGCATAAAGAAAAAAAAGAAGCAAACTTTTGCCCTGTAAGTACACCCCTTCCCTCCCTGCTTTGAAGTCCCTTGACACTCCAGTACTAATTGCTGGTGGCTAGTACCTTGCATAGGGCCTACACTGTGTCAGGCAAAGGAGAAAGAAACCTGTCAGGGTTGTCTGGAAGAATTCCTGGGCATGTCCAGTTTCCAGACACATGCACAACCCATATCTGTTTCTGGATTTAAAAGCACTGTAGAAAAGTACTACACAGGCACAGTCCAAATGCCCTAAAAGCTAATTGGGACGTGAAGGAGAACTTGATTCTTTTGAAATTTCAAGGCAAATATGTACCTTTCCTCCAAGGAAAATAAAACAAATGTTATCTCCTCCCATAAGGGATGGAATCAAAAGCAATCAAAAAGTCACCCTTACAGCACATGACAGCAGCACAGTTGGATCCCAGCTCAGCCTTTTAGCTCTCTGTGCTGCCATGTGGAGAGACCAGTGCTCAGCCTGGAGACTCCAGGCCCTCATCCACAGTACGTTAGATTGTCATCATAGAAACCTCATTAATTTTGCAGGGCAGCAACACTGAGCCTTACATTACATGTGTGCATTTGTACAGGAGACAGAGAGTAAAATTAATAAGGTATTTCGTGCCACATCATATTGTACTAGGGTTTAGAGGGCACAGCCAACACTGGCTAATGACTAAGGTTCATATGCTTCCATGTGTCTGTCTCTCAGCTTCCATATGACACAGAGGCCTACAGACATACATTATGAATTTAAACTCGGGACTGATTTGTGCCTCAACCTGGACATCTTTCTTGTGCCGCCCTCATTCTGCAGAGCTACTTCTGGAAACCAGTGCCACAGCTTTCAAAAGCAGTGATAGTGAGGCATCTATGAGTGGAGATGCAGAAATAAGAGTGGTCAGTTAGTCACTTCATTGATAATTTAGGTAGGTCAAAGCTGATTTGGACCATGGCTACTCTGCAGAACTTCAGAAAATTTGCTTTTATTCTATTCCCTGCCTACCAAGTAGCATTCGTCTTAGCAAAAGCAAGAATTTAAAAGTGGAGAAGCAGCAGGTGCAGAGGCTGTTCTAAATGCTGGGAGACCCTGCTCTCATCTGCTTGCTGAAGAGCTTAAAACCATGTCAGGTGCTCACAGGCATAGCTGACAGAAGTCACTCAATCCCATCTGTGGTTGATAGGTGGTCCTGGGTGCATCCAATTCCCTCAGAGAGAGCAGCTGAGGATCTTGGGGGCTGAAGCAGGGCTCAGGAACATCATCTGCAAATGGATCCAGGTACAGATAGAGCCTTTGGAGAAAATGTAACAGCTGCCTGGAACACTGCAGGATGTGTTTTTATCTGGAAGCGTTTGCCAGCCAGCCTGGCTTTCCGCACCCATTGCAACAGCAGCCTCTTCCTGCAGACAAGCCCCTGGTGAGGCTGAGCAAGTTGCTTGCAGGACCAAAGTTTTCCAGTATTGGCTCTTCACCCAAAATCTGTGGTACAAATCTCAGGCCTGGCTTGAGCTGGCAAGAAGAAAAATGTTTATCATCTCTCTAATGCTCTGGGACTAATCTCTGTGACAAAGGTGATAACGCAAACAAGATTTAGCTTCTCTTTAATGCAGTTTGTGAAACTGCCTTATGCAAACTGGTTTTAAAGAATACTTGAGTCCTGCCTCTGGTAGCCAAGTGAAACTGTTTTTGCCTCTCAGGCAAGAAAAGTGTTTGTAGGCAACATTTTTGAAAAGTATGAATGTTATTTTGTAGGCCAACACAGACTATCCCCACAGGGCTGAAATCATCCCTATGTTTTTTTTTAAAATAGCAGAAATGGAATGGTCATTCCCTCTGACTACCGTCTGCAGAAGATTTTAATTATCTGGGAATGAAGAATGAGAAATGCAAAGCATCATGGTCTGCTGTCTCAGTTAGAGGAGGCGATGCAGTGGTGTCAGTGCAGTGCCCCAAGTCTGCAGCCACTCCTGTCTTTGAGGATGCCACATCAGCCCTTGCAGCCCAGATGCTGGGCCAACCACCCACTGCAGTCCGGAGCCAGCATGGTTGAAGCTGGCTCAAGGTCCTTCACCCCTCCCCTCTGTGGTCCCAGGACTTGGAGCAGCAGGTCTGGCAGCAGCAGCTGGATGCCAGCGCTGTGTTGCTAATCTTCACGGGTACTGTAAACATGAGAGGAGTCATACCTCCTGCTACCTGGCTTGATAGCATCTTTGACCAGACATTACTCCCCCTCCCTAGCTCCCCAGCACTCTCCCCCTCATCCTTGCTAAGGGAAAACAGAAGAAAAGAAAGAAAGCTTGTGTTCTGATACTGGGTCAGTGGATATGGGACAATTCAAATTCAGCACCTTTCTCTGAGCTATGTGATACCCAAGGGACAGTATCTTACTCTGGTCCTTCCTATCACTCTGTGCACTTGTAGGGGCTTATGGTATTACTGCAAAACACTCTAGACATGCACAGCATGAACAAACAAGTTGAAAGGTACATTTGGATGCTCCAGACTCAAATCTGATAAACTCACAGGATTCACGTGGCCCCTGACACCAGGTGATTGCAAATGGTAATAAATACAATCCAAATTCAGGTTGGCACATGCTTTCCTAGCAAGGGGACTAAAAATAACTGCATTTTAACAGACTAAGTGGTTAGAGAACTTTGTTAATTCAGACATAAACCTGTTAGCATAAAATATTGCCGGAGGTCTGAAATGGCCTCAGACAGTTTACATTTTTCATCAGGATTGCTGTTAGAGACAACTAACCCTTTCTCTCCCCAAGAATAATGTTGCTTTTCCACAAGGCAGCCCAAAAGCGAATCTCTTTGTACACAAGAGAAATGCCTCTAATCTAGACTTTATTAGTCTGATCATTATATAATGGCTTTAGAAACTCTGGACAAAATAGAGCAGTGGGTTTAGCTGACGGTAATGTCAGATTGCTGTCAATAATCCCCAGCAGATGCAAACGTGTGACCCTTTTTCCCCTTAATTGTTGAATATTTATTTTTATCTTATAATGTTAATAAGGTTTATTGTGCTACAGAGGGGGCTGATATCACATGACCTTCATCTTCCTGACTCACAACAAAACCAGAAACATTACACTGCCTGTCACGTCCTATTGCTTAATGATAATGTGTAGGTTAGTTGCTTTTCTTCCCCACACAATATTATTTATTCCTTTTGGACTGCCTTCCCTTATTTGGAGTTGCCATCGTGCTGAGCAAAAAGGCATGATTGAATCAGGAGGTTCTGGAGCATCTTTTCAGTATGAGCAGTGGGAACAACAACCAAAAAATAAATGATTAACCAGTTTTTTAGACAGTCCTTGTTCAGTTTAGGAGTGGCATTATAAAATGTGATTGTTGCAAGAGCAATGGACTGGATTTGTAAAGTGGGAGCGACCTAACAACTGAGTCATCCTAAATAAGACCTAAATAAAAGGCCAAGTAACCCCAGTCTCAATAAACAAAAACCAGATTATGAGAAGGATATGGGAGGGAAAAACCCAGACAATTTTAATTTTCTTTGGAATAAAATTAGCTCCACTCGTATATTTGAGATGGCAGGAACCCAAAGTAAAGGTTTGCATCTGGTCCTCTATTTGTGCTGTGCTGAGCCAGGATCCCCAACCCAGATAACTCATTTTGGATCAGCCACGTTCGTGTTGCACAGGAGTAAGAGCCAAATTGATAAAGGCAGAAGAATGGAACAGCTTGGAGAGTTCGGCTGTAGCTTAGGCTGCACCTTTTCACAGCACTGTAAGGAAAGGTGAGGCTCATTGGCAAGTGGATTAAATAGATCTTGAGTTTACACACCCAGGTTGTAGTTCCCAAAGCACTGAGCAACATGGCCATGTCTGGCAACTGCTTCCCACTCCCTCCACAGCAAGGAGAAAACCAAGGTGTACCTCAGGCCCAGCATCTTCTGCTGCTGGCTGGGGCAGAGCAAGCAATGCATCGTACCCCTCAATTCTTGGTCTCAGGTCTAAACTAAGCAGAGATATGGAAAGGCTTATCAATATGCTTCAGAAAAGCATGTGCAGGATGGAGGATGCACAATAAAGACGCACAGAATAGGGGCAGTTCACCCCTTGGGCAGCTGGCATCACCCTCTGAACGTGGGCTGGCTACGAGTGGCCTCGTTGGAATGGGGCTGATCAGAGAGGAGATTCCCCAACTTTTAGAGACAGGCAGGATCTGGATCTGCCTTCGCATCAAGAGTTTGGCAAGGACTGCAGTGAGAAGCCAGGAAGATTTAGCATATTTTCTGTGCCAGAAATCTCCAGCTGCACAGTTCTGAACACAAACTTTGTATATCCTCAAAACAGCCAAGATAAGTGATTTTTGGGTTTGTTACATGTTTTAAATGGAGCGAGAGCCCTCAGCTATTCCAGCACATTCCCTTTGCAAGGTTCATTAATGAGACCTATGGGAGTTGGATTGGGTTCTTTTTCACTGTTATTTGGACTGTGAGAAAAAAAAATTGCAGAAAGGAGAAGCTATTTTCGAGCCATGTTTTTTTTTTCTGTTTCGCAACTGAAATGTTTACCAGTCTTCTGTCATTAAGTCCAGATATTTGGGGTATATATTAGAATTGTGCAGAGACTAGTCTAGATTTTTGTGTGTGGTTACTTTTACTTAGATCTCTGCAACCAATTATTTACACTGCTTTTTTAAACATTATTTTATGGTGTGAAAAAATATTTCATGGTATAAAAATAATGTTTTAGTCCATGTGGTCATGACACGATATAATATTTCTATTTTGTTCAGAGTGCTTTGTAAACACGAGTGAAATGAATATCAGGGTACACTTGTGAATTAGGCAGCAGTATACCCCAGTAAGTGACATGAAAACCATGTCTGCTTCCCAAATGTATTTGAACCAGTACAGCTATTTTGATGAGGAGGGGCTCACTTTTACTAGCATAGTAAAAGCTGCACAACCCCCAAACCTTGTAGCAGTTATACCAAAAATTGTATCTGGGTCTGGCTGTCCCCCAAATACTGGTATCAACACTCCTCCCCTGACTAAACTGGCATAGGTCAGGTCTTGGTTTTCAGCTTATTACATCAATACTGATGTAGCTAATGCATGACAGATGTCGTGGTGAAATCACAGATCCATTGAAGTCACTGGCAAAACTCCCATTCATTTAAATACGTAGTCCCAAGGCTTTGCTCAGCACAATTTAGGCTCCATGTGCAACACCCAAAACAAAGGTCATGCCCAGTTACAGCAAGGGTGTTTCCCTGACCCAGGAGCAAGATGAACAGAAAGCAGCAGTGAGCACAGTGGCTGGGTGTGCTCCTGTAACTGGCATCCTCAGGCAACTGCACATGATGGGCAAATCCAGCGAGGTCAATTGCCACAGAAGCACTTCTTCCCACCACATCTCTTCTGTCATCCTGCAACATCTGTGTAAGAAGTCACTGCAGTCATCAAGTAAAGTTTTAGCTAGTTTTGAGGCAATTTAATACTGAAAAGGAAAGAAAGAGCTGGTACTGTGTTAACTTTCAGCTTCCCACTGGCTGCCTACCAGATGCAAGAGGACTGGAGACCTGGAAATCTCGACCCTGCTGTGTGGTGTTTTACCCATGATGTAAGTCAGGGGATTCAGTGCACAGCCTCTGGGAATCACAGGGAAATAACACTGAAGTGCATTCCCTGAGCCAGGAAATGGGTACAGATGCCTATGTATCACTTGTATTGCACTATTTTTCTATGCTTTGAGCTGTGTGAGCCTTGGTGTCCTGTGTGTGGTTATGCAAAAAGAAGTGGCCTGTGCTGCAGAGCCACAGTCACAGCTCTATCCCGTGCGTGGGCACAAGAAAAGCTGTTCTATGTCTCCCTTAGGGTAAAAAAAATTGTCTGGATTTTTTTTTGGTGGCCTTCCTTGCAGCAGTTTGCACACCATAAATAGCATGCTTACTGCTCCCTGGGAATCCGTGGAAGATGTTGATTCCTCAGCCGAGCACTATTTAAGAAACAGTATCCACCTCTGTATGGGCTGAGCTGCTATGAAACATGCTCATGTGCTCTGGCTGGGCTTTCTGATGCAGTGGTGTTTTTGATATCCAGTTTATTTAAAGCTAGGCAAGGTGACTCTGCCATAACACTGGCGGTGAAGGGAAATCAGAACCTACTGCACCCGTTAAGGATAATTTCTTTTATCAATAAAATAAACCAGCTAGAGTTCTGGACTGCAATGGAAAAGATTAGGTATTTGTTTTCTGCAGAGGCAAAATACTTTTCCACTCTCACATCAGTCCTTATCCCCCACCTCAGTCCTTTCAAAGTGCTGCAATGGGGAAGTTCATCATAGTGAAGGGAAATCAGCTCGTCCAGCCCCACTATGTATAAGGAAAACTGCTCACCAGTAGGAGAACCAGCTTAAGAGTGAAATTAATAGATCACCAAGGCAGCATGGTCTGAACCATTTAATGAGATGGGCACACACCCAAAATCGTGTCTTTCTATGTGGACAAACACTATGACTTACATCCAGAAGCAGAATACAGACCACAGTCCTAAGACTGCAGGAAACACCACATCTAGAGAGGATTGATGAAAAAGATGAGTGTGTCTAACAGTTCAAGAAGGTTGTGGATGAGGTGAGGATGAATCCAAGAAAGGCCACAGAACAAAATGACTAAGTACTGGAAAATGCGTCTTGAAATGACAGACTGGAGAAGACACACCATCTGTTTAGCCTAACGAAGACAAAGTTGAGAGGATGACTTGATCACAGCCTCTAAGTACTGACATGGGGAACAGAAATGTGATAATAGAAGGCTTTTCAATCAAGCTGACGCAACTATAATATGATCCAACTGGAAGTTGGAAGCCAGACAAATTTTGACTACAAATAAGGTGCAGATGTTTAACAGTGAGGGTAATTAACCATTGGAACTAATTACCAAAGACTGTGGGGACTATCACCATCAACTTTAAATCAGGATTAGATTTCCTTCCCCTCCCCCTGCCAAAGATGTGCTCTAGTTCATTCGGGAACGAATTCAGAGATGTCCTTCACTGTGTGCATTACTGAGGAGCCTCAGTAAGATTATCAAGCCAGCCTGCTCTGTCTTTGGAATACCCTTGTGATTCATAGACTCTTAAAGTACCCAGACACCACAGAGAAAACCTGCAGCACCTGCCCAAACTGGTTCACGACACCTCATTCCATACCTTGGGGTTTTAAGTAAGGGGACAAATATGTAAGAGTGGAAGAAGGGTGTGGGTGATGGGATCACAGATCCCCTCCATGAAAGCCTGTGCATTATCTCAGTGATTCATCTACCTCTTAAAAAACATAAAAAGAATGAAAGAATTAAGGTGGCAAATGTAATTGTCTGCCCTGCTAAAAGCACAGCAGGCAAAACGAGCTTTCAGGAAAGACACTTATAAAATGTGTTTTCTGTTCTTCTTGCTGTGGCTGTGCTAAATTTGGCCAGGGTGAGGAGCATCACAACAATCAGAAGAGTAAGAAGCTACCTCTGTCTGGAGTGAAGTCACCCTGGGGAGCAGCAGTGAGGCAACACATGGCTCCTGGCCCATGGAACTGCCTCCATCCACTGCCAGGTCCGTGTGGGCATTCCATCTAAGAAAACAAATAGCTCAGCAATGGCAAAGAGTAAGGTGTAGCAGCCAAAAGGGAAGCACACTGGCTGGTTTGAGGGCCTGCAATGGATAAAGACAGAGCTCTGGTCAGGACTTGCACAGTCCATGGTGAAACCCCTGTGCACTCCAGCTCCGACCTGCCTGCTGCTGGGGGGCTGAAGCCACTGGGCTACATGGGCTTCTCAGAAAGTTCAGGGCAGATGGAGAGGCCAACAGGGTGTATACAGTCTCTCCTCAGACATGAAATGGGTGAAATCAAGGAAAGATTGAAGGTGCTTTCAGTTTTGCTGCAGCAGCAATTTCCCCTCCCAACATGGTGTCAGGGAGCAGCCACAGCTGGGGGACAGAGAGGCGAGGAGGGGCTCTCGACTGCAAGGCACAGTGTGACCCTGGCCCAAGATGGCCCCGACAGTCTTCTATAGCCTTCACGACCTTCTAGAACCTTCTGGGAGCTTTCATAACCTTCCAGGACCTTCTCCAGCCCTGCAGACATTGAACAGAGTCCTGGCAGATACGAAGCATCAGAGCGGACACAGCAAACACCCTGTTCCCCCTGCGGTGCTGTCCCTCAAATCTCTTGGCTGTGCCTCCAACATAGCCTGGACATGGCCTGTGCTGGGGGCAGGCAGGGCTGGGGGGAGGAGGGCTCCTCAGCTGCCTGCTCGCACCTGCCAGCGCTCGCAACTGCAATTAGTTGCACCCGGTCGAAGCCAAATTGAGGCCCCTTTCAAACTGCAACTCTGTGCGTTTTGTTTCCAAAGGGAAGTTCATCTTTTATGTGCATGCAAAATGGATAAAACCCAAGGAACCTTTTTCCTCCCCCCGTCTTTCTCCCTTCTCACAGCCAGGCAGGGATTTGTTTAAAAACACCCGCTGCTGTGGCAGGGAGATGCAGTGGGTTGAGGTCTTCTTTTGTGGCATGGGAAACGTTGGCTTTTTCCAAAGAGCAGGCTCGGCATGTGGCCTGCTCGTGGTGATGGGATCCCCGGTGTGGGTGGGCGAGCTGGGCACTCTGCCCCTCTTGGGAAACCTGTCCCCTTTGCCCTGAGTGAGGAGGTGATGGGGAAGGAGGAAGGGGTGGGCTTCTGCCACTCGTGGGGAGGATGTGTCCCCAGGGCCGAGCAAACCCCTCCAGGAAGCAGTGAGGCTGGGGACTGATCAACACCAGGCTCCCCTTCCCTTGCCCTCCATCTCTTTCCCTCCTCTCTCGCTCCTCCACGTTGTTTTTCATGCATCCACATCCTGCTTCACCCATATGTGAATCCTCCTTCCCGAGCAGGCTGCCTGCGTGGTGGTCCCCAGCTCTGCTGAATCGGTTCATCTGAAGGCAGAGCCCCCCTGAGTGACTGATGGGAGGTGCTGATTCAGTGGTGTGTGGGGGATCCAGCAGCCACTGCATTAAGAGGATTTATAAAAGAGATAAGGCACAGCACTGAGCTTCCCTTGCTAATCATGCAGCACACAATTCGGGACTGTACGGGGAATTTCAGCGCAGCTGACAGGTACACAGTGCTGATCCAATTGTCCTTACAGCCGCTATTAGCCAAAATAAGGGGCAACTGGAATTACAAATGATTTCTGGGTAAATGCTTGGCTCCAATTCTGAATGATCTCTCAGCAATAATCCACACATAATCCTCAATACAGAGACTACGCTTTAAAGGCGGCTCCATTTTGAGCAGGACTCAATAATGCATGGATGTCCTGACTCACAAAATAAAGCAGAGGAGTGAAAAGGAAAGCCATTTTTGTTTTACAGACTTTTTCTCTGGGTTGAATAAAATTTAGAGAAGCATATGATCATGTACATACTATTTATTAAGAGAGGATTATGTTCTTGGTAATTATTTCTTTGAGAGAATAATTTTACACTACAATGACTGTGTATGACTGTCTCAGACAGGTCTGATATACCTAGAAAATAAACGAATTCTATTGTTTACAAAAAAATCTCCTGTAATGACTCAGTTCATGATGTTTATTCTTCAGAACACTCTTGGGGACTTAATGTAAGGGAATGAGCGTGCTGATAGTTAACACCCTCTCTCTTCTCCTCTGATATGAAAGACCACCTGGCCCAGTGGTACTTACACAGCCCCATTAGCAGGACACCTGAGAGCCCTGCAGTCTTCGGTGCATTTAGGGTGGCCTAAATGCAGCCTAAATTTGGTGGCCTAAATCACAGCCTCATGAGGTGAAGCAGGAAAGTGTGCTGCTCCCAGAGGCATAAATCCCAGAGAGGAGCAGGTGCTTCTTCCTCAAACCATCTACTCATTTTGGGTGCCTGGTGTTGGCATGAGACCCAGGGCAGGGTTTTTAGAAAGCCTAATTTCTCTTAGCACCCACTCAAGCACTCATGCATTCTTTGAAGAGTGCTCTTCCCACAACAACTTGATTGCCAGAGAGTGGGCACATGAGAGTTTCAGTCTGCAAAAATTACTTATGTGAGTAATCCTTGGGTAATCCCAAGAGGTTTTGCCTGGCTGACTAAGGACTCTGAGATTATTACCAAACCCTTGGATATATCCTCCAAAAGTATTTTTGGCCCATTGCTTTCTCTAGGGTTTTCAAGGGGACTTATATGGGTTTTGTAATCTCTGGTATACCTTAATTAACGTCCATGTGACATTTTAACCAATAGGCTCAAGCCTTGGCTATACAATAGAGAAATGCTGGAAACCACATCGGTTCATCATGAATCATATTCTTCTTGCTGCCTGCTATTGAGGGGAACGAGGGGTCTGTCAAATGCCCCAGAAAAAAAAAAATTAGTATTTCTCTGTTAGCATATTCTGAAAAAGCAAATAACATTTTCATCGTTTGTTTACTCATTTATTCCTTAAAAGTGGCAAAAGAATCTGTGAATCAGAAGAATCTCCATCTCAAAAAATTGCTTTGGCAGCCAGTGGCTTCTAATTTAAGATTAAGTGATTGAATTCCATGCAGCCCTGCTTAAAATTCACTACCCCACACACTCTCACCTTAAGCATAAAACCCCCTCTTAACAGCCCCATCCCTCCCCCAGCATCTCTAAGATCTACTATAAGTCAGTAAAAAAATGTTCAATCATCTGGGAGGTCACAAAATGTACTTAATAAAGATGTTGTCTGCATGACTGCTGGATTTTTCCCCTCATAATGTTCGCAGCCTATCAGGCAGTTTCCTTTCCAATGCAATGCCAGTGCCGGGCGGACTTCAATCAGGCTGCACAAATCAGTGGAGCAGAAATGCCTCCTTCCCTCCATCACCTGAAGCCAATGCTGATTCATCTCTTCAGACCCATTCCTCTTGCCCTTTCTCTGAATTTGCTGATTGCTGAATCATTTTTTTTCCTTTTTTTTTTTCTCCCTTTCCCCCCCTTCCTCTCTGTAGTGTCCCGTGCTGAATGCAATGTGCTTCATTTCGAGATCTGACTGAAAGGGAATATGGAAATTAATTGGCTCAGGCTGCTGGCAGCCTTTTACACGTGCCTGTACTATGTGAGAGGTGCCATGCAATTGCCTTTCCATTGTGGCTCCCGGGCAGCCACCTGTCTCCTTGCGTGCGTTGCCACGGCCGCTCTCAGCCTGGGTACAGGAGATGGATGTCCCCTTCTTCTCCCTTTTGTACAAGAGAGAGGGCAGCTGGCATGGCAGTCCTCCTAAAGGCTGGAACTGCCCCTGTTTGAATCAAAATAGGCCAGATTTAGTGAATTCTGTGGCGTGTGGTAAATAGCGTGTGACTGGTGCTTCGGAGAGGGCTGTGGAGAGATGTCACAATGTCACTGCTGTTGAGATGGTCATTTGTTCTCACTACTGGAAGTAGAGTCCAGTTGAAAGAGAGGAGTCAGGGAGTATCCTTGGGAGGGTGGTATTGGGTCCCTTGTAAGTTGGAGTATAACCTGACTTCATAGGTATGGTCCATCCCAAACATTTTTACATCTATGTTTCTATTTTCTATTGGTTTCATGCACAACTTTCTCACAGGGCTTTGTCCTGTCTGTGGAGAATTTGGGTTCCCCTGGTGAAGTTGCCCTGTGTCTTGGATGTAGGAATGTTATTACCACCATAACATGAAGCATGGGCTGAAGATGGTGGTCCTGCTGTTCCATGCTGAGTACTGCACATTGTCCTAAGGAGTTGTTCCATCATGCTGTGGCTTTCCCAGATCCATGAGAAAGACAATGTTGAGCAGAAAGAAGGCCTTGTCTCCACGTCGTACAAGGAGGAGGCCCAAAAGGAAAATGACCTTACAGCTAACCGGGCAGGAGGGCCATGTCAGGCCAGGTCAGGAGCACCTATGTAACAGGGGGCACAACGGAGACCCATGGCTCAGAGACAGAACTACTCTGGGTGTCTGGAAGTGCCCCAGGTCTTCTGAGGGATGGATGGTGCAAAACTGATCCAGACTCAATCCTTTGCTGGAAAGGAAAATTTGAGGTCTAATACTCAGGAGATTACTGGTGATTTGTGCTGATTGTTTTTTATTTGGATACACTTCAAGAAGTGGCTTTTGGAGTCCTGAAGAAGGATTTCTGTGCCTAGAAGCTTGCCTAATCTTCCCATCTATAATAAGTTGGTCTTACAAAATATATTGCCTCTACACACAGACTTAGTCTTACTTATGTCCTTTGACCATTGCAGTTACCACAAAACTACTTTGAGGCTGCAGAGCATTTGGCAGGAGATCAGTGGTGGAAACACTACAGAAGCCTGCAACTGCCCCAAATCAGCAATAAGAGTTTTTTGGTAGACACATCCTCACCTATGGCATTAGCCCTTGTGTCCTTATCTCAACAGGCTGATGGTATGAGCTCCACTAGGTGCTCATGACTCTGTAGGGACTTGGGATGACTCAAATTCTTGCAGCGCTGTAGGTCTCATGTTCCCTGGGATGTCTCTGACATGAAGCCCATCTTTCTCTTCCACCTTTGCGCTGCATCTTGCTCAAGGGTTGTGTTCTACAAGGACTACTTCCTGTTATTAATACAATAGCAAGAAATAAAAGAGCAGGCACATTTGTAACATGATATAATTTGCAGAGAAGACGTGATCTCAGGCACACTGGATGTCAAAATCAAATGAGAAACTTGCCTTCTAGTTTTATCACAGTTTCTCCCAGAGCCACTGCTACTTGCATTCTGGAAATTTACAGGATGAAGGATATTGTCATGATATCTAATTCTAATCTGAGGTGATTTACTGTTAAGTTGAAAATCAAGCCTGTACATATCCCCCTCCAAGTGGTTTCTATGACAGTTTCTATTAACCATAAAAATGTCACTTGCTAGGAAGTATCAGCCTTCTTATAGGCTTTGCAATCATCACTACCAGATGCACACTTACTGAATGGCATAAATAATAGTCTTGTACAATTAGCCTAGGATGCAGGACATGTCTGGCTATCTCTCTCAGCTCCGAAGTGAAGTTTTCACAAGCAAACCCATATATCAAGAGATGAGATCTATCTGGATTCTCTGGAATTCTTCAGAATTTGAAATGTTGCAAAGCATAGCATAGGCTAACAGTTTTCATGCATATCTTTGTGGTTTCAGTCTGCGTGAGCAACTGAAATACCAATTTTACTTTGTTCTGATCCAGTAAAAACATAAAATTGTGTCTATACTGTCACTTGTAAGGTGTTTTGAAATACACTACTGACTCTGCAGTATTTCCTATTGCTGCACAATCACAGTAAACCTGGTACTGTGGGGATGCATCATAAACGCTTTGTTCCCATCTACCCTTCAAGGAAATGACACTCAGAACTCTTCTTGAGACTCGGGGGGTGGATGAGACCTGCTCTCTGTGGGATGTGTTAGTCGTGTTGAGACACAGATTTGAGATGATCAGTTCCTCGGGTATGAGCTGAAACGAGAGTTTGGATTTGCATCATGTTCTGCCAGAGCTGTAAGCCATTGCACTTAAGGTCTCTGTTGTTGGTGGGTAACTTCAAGAAATCAGCCTGACTACTGAAAGTGACATTTAAAGGTTCTCCACATTTCAAGCTATTTTGTGAACAGAAGTCATAAAGAAAATTATAACCTGGACCTTCATTGCTGTGTTTGCATCTGAGGATCGAAATCCATGGAGCTGCAGAGCTGAAGTGGTGGTTCTGAGCTTCTTGGGACACATTACTCTTGCAGAAGCAAAAGCCTTGGAGTCTTGCAGCAGAAGAAGCAAGAAGCCTTGCTGTTTACACCTGCCTAGAAGGACAAAGTCATATTCTGCTCTTGTACGCACTGATCTATCTCCTGAAGTGAGTGAACTTTGACTTGTGCGTCAGGGAAAAAAATTCACTGTGTAATAGAATGAATGGAGATTGCAGCAACCTCTACAGAGCACTTGGATCCCTCGATAAAGTGAGTTTACAGAACTTGGATAGACCTGAAAGAGCAAAGGGAGAAAGCAAACATTTGGTCACAGATCTAGAAGAAGGACATTTGAAAGCAGAAGCTCTGAGAAGGATGTGCTATAACTAAGAAAAGTGCTACAACTTCAAAAGAACATCCACTTGTAAACTGAGTGCCATCAACACAGGGAGCGGTACGTGACTGTTGAGAATCATGCAAATGGGATCACCTCTGCTGCGCGGGGCAGTGCTCACGAAAGGAGATAAGTGAGAAAAGGGAAGGGTTAGGTCCTTCTCCCCTTTTTGCATGCCTTGCAAAGGCTGTAGTGAAAGTGGAAAGGATTTTAAAAAGTGTAGAAGAATGATTTGCAACCTGTCAAACCTGCTCTGGAAGGAGAGTCTGAAGAAGATCATTCTATTAAACTGTAGAAAAAGCAATCCTGAAGTATGACTTAGCACAGGCAGAGGATACTTTCAATCATATGGTGTAACTCTTTGGAGATGGTCCTGTGCAAGACTAAGAACTGGACGTAACGATCCTTTCGGTTCCCGTCCAACTCAGCATATTCTGTGACTCTGTAATTCTGTGACCTAGTCTGATGCTAGAAGGCCCTTTGTCTTTTATTTACCAAATGCATATATATCCCAGAGCAAAAGGCCACTATATGTCCCTTGCCCTTTATGCCCTTGTTCATAAATATGGATTTTTAGAAGATTTGTAAATTAAAGTTAGAATTAAAGAATATTATACAATATTCCGTTGGGCCAAGTCCTGTTTAATATCTTTATTGGAGATCTGGATGATGAGATTGAGTCCATCATTAACAAATTTGCAGATGACGCCAAGTTGAGGAAGAGTGTCGATCTGCTGGAGGGCAGGAGGGCTCTGCAGAGGGACGTGGACAGGCTGGATAGATGAGCTGAATCCAATGATGTGATGTTCAACAGGACCAAGTGCCGGGTCCTGCACTTTGGCCACAACAACCACATGCAGAGCTACAGGCTGGGGACAGAGGAACTAAAGAGCAGGCAGGCAGAAAGGGACATGGGGTTGCTGATTGACAGGAAACTGAACCTGAGCCAATGGCCAATGGCATCCTGGCATGTAGCAAGAATATTATGGCCAGCGGGACTAGGGAAGTGATTCTTCCCCTGTACTCAGCACTGGTGAGTTAGGGTTAGGGTTCTCAAGTGATGTGTCCAGTTCTAGGCCCCTCAATTCAGGAAAGACATTGAGGTGCTGGAGTGTGTCCAGAGAAGGGCAATGAGGACAGTGAAAGGACTGGAACACAAGCCCAAGGAGGTTGTAGGCAGATGGGGATCTGTCTCTTCTCCCAGGCAGTAGAGCAGTAGAACAAGAGGGCACAGTCTTACCTGCACCAGGGGAGGTTCAGGTTAGACATTCGAAGGAGGTTCTTTACAGAGACACTGATTTGCCATTAGAATGGGCTGCCCAAGGAGGTGGTGGAGTCACTTTCCCTGGAGGTGTTTAAGAAGAGACTGGATGTGGCACTCAGTGCCATGGTCTAGTTGACAAGGTGGTGTTGGGTCAAAAGTTGGACTTGATGATCTTAGTGGTATTTTCCAACCTAATTGATTCTGTCATTGTGTGATATAATTCTAAATACTGTGGTTAGAGGAAAATGTGCCTGTGGTCTGTTTGTGACTGCAGAATCCATGATGAAAACCAAGAATCTTCCTCTCCTGGAAATGTTGTTAATTGTTTTTTCACATTATGAAATTGGTTTGAAGCAATTTCCCTATCCCTTGAAGTCTTGTGAGAACAGAATATATTAATATAGGAAAAAATGATGCTCACAGTTTTCTAAGATCTAAAAAGCCATGCGTATTCTTTAAAGTCTGGGATGAGGCTGCTTTTTTCACTGTGGTGTTAACACATGCACCTTGTAGACTCTCATCTCAGCCAGCATCTGAGCATGCTCTTGCATTTCATCTTGATGGCTCAGGAGAAAAAGCATTATCTTATATTCAGCAACATATAGCTCCAAAATCAATGTCAGTTAAGTATTTTCAGTGCTAAGAAACTAAATATTTTCATAGATATTATTTGGACTAAAACTTGATAAACAGCATTGGAGGACTCTAATGAAGTTGAATTCTCCAACCTGTGAACATTCTTCCTTGACTGGGACAGCTGAGAGAAAAGAAAAAAGAAATTTTTGCGCATTTCATCCCTGCTATCTATGATGTGACTCTTGAATGGCTGACTGTCACTAGAAAAGATTTTCTAGGTGAGAACTTTGTCCAGAAAGATCCAATTTAAAAGTGAGATTTGCAGGCCACACTGAAAGAATTCTTTATGCTTCCCAATTCCAGTTCAGTGAAAGTTTGAGATTTACTGGAGCAGTGACTTCTCCATCCTTCAGAGTGACAGCAGTAAATACAAAGTATTTATGTGTATGTATACATACAAAGGCACTCCCTGAAAAAAATAAAATTGAGGTAATGTATTGGAAAGGTACTAGACTGATAAAAATGAGCGGTTATGCCAAAGGTCCTGACAGCCCAAGCTTCTCTGCATAGCAGAGAACTCAATGACCAAGCTTTGTTTTAGGACTTGTCTCTGTGAGGAGAATCAACTTGGTACCCACAGGATGATCCCAGCTCACTTCATGACTGAAGTTTTACCATTATCATATATTAGATTTCCCCAGAGCAAATAAAGTATTGAAATTGGAATAAAGTATTGAAATTGCAGTGGAGACTATACATGAATTTTAACTACATCATAAACCATACTTTAGATGGCTATAATAATAAAAATGTTTGAGAGTTGGATGAGCTGAAGATTTTGTCTTTAAAAAAAAATACCCCAAACAACCCAAGCCCTCTCATTCTCCACTTTGGTCTGTCCAAACAGACTTAGCATTGACTTTGTCTCTCTATGTTCAGTCCACAGAGGAGAACACAGAGGAAATCAGGAGTGCACTGGCAAGCCGGACCACAGCGTTTACTATGGCAGCATTAGATCACCCTGCTCATGGAAGGGGGTCCTTTTCTGAAGATTCCCACTCCTGTCCCATTGACTTTATGGATAGTCCCCAGAATCTTGTCTGAGCACAACTGAATGTTTGTACAGCACCTGATGCAAAGAGGCTGCTGTCCCACTTCATTTATCAAATGATAAATAACATGATAATACTATAATTGAAGTCACTCATACAGGCAGTAATCACCTCATGATTCAGTATAGCACAGACTCGTGAGGTGGAAGACTGCACTAAGCTTATGCAGAGATTTCTATCTTGCCCATCAGTTTCTGCACGCTAAATATATTCTGAATTTACAAATGCTTAAGTTTTAGAGTGAGATTTTCTATGCTTGGGCTAAATCCAGAAGTGATTAATTTTTGTAATGCCTGAATAAAACCGTTCAGCCACTTTTGAGTTATGTGACACTGAAAGACAAGGTATTGATAATGTTGTTATTAACAGCCGAATCAAGACTCCCCGACAGCACATATAGCACTATTTTTTTATTTATTGAGCAAGGAGCCGCAAACAGGGGAAGGTGGAAGACAGGAAACTTAAGAGAGTTTATGCCCTCCAGTAAGCAACACCTGATCCAGAAATCAGGCTCTGGAGATGTACAGTGCAGGGAAAGTATGCCTGAATTAATGCCTAAGACCTGGCTGATACATACCTCATAGTTAATCTGGTTACGCGGGGTTTATTTCACAGTCGGAAGTTCTTGCGCTGGAAGAGAGTCCTGCTGGGGTTTTCTGAGCACAAGGCTGAATTAATGAATGAACGAACGAAGCTTGCCAGCCCAGATTTAAATTGCTTACTAGATCAAAATCTGTTCACATCCTCCGTCCTTATTTCCAGCCTCTCTGCCGTTTGTTTATTAATTTATTTGAGAAAACAGATAGAGAGCACGGAAAGCGCCTGCAAACGTCATCAAGGCAGCAAATGCAGCTCAATGGCTGTTTGTCACCCTGTCCTGAAGCAGGGCACTAGGCTTTGGGCAGCGGTCCTGGGCAGGGAGGTCCCTGGCAGGGGCTGGTTGGTGGCTGGTTCTGGCCATGGGGCTGTGGGTGTGGGGAGCCGTGGCTACACAGCCCCCAGCCCTCGCCGCCCGCAACCCTTTCCTGCAGCCCCTGGGAAAAGGAGAGCACTAAAGCAGCGAAGCCCTGCTTCGAAAGGGCAAGAAATAAACCCGGGCTGCTTTGCAGGAAGGGTCACGTTTGTCCTATCTTTCAGATCCACGCTGCCTTTGCTATTAAGCAGTTGTCAGGCTTTAATGGGCGCTTGCAAACAGGATATCTGGAATATTTTGATTTATTTGGCCACTGGGCAGACCTCCAGCCTGCCGTCTTGACTGCAGTGTTTGTATTTTAATGGGAGTTTTAAGAAGGCTTGGTTAGGGGTATTTAAGGTAGTCCCTGAGTTTTTATGCAGACTTTCTCAGCTCCGACTGAAAACACGGCAACAAAGAGATGCGGCAGCAGATTTTTAAGAAGCAGAGGGACAGTATAAATGTGCCACTGTCATTGACCTCCCAAAGCCCCTTTCACATGAGCGAGCTCCTCTCACACCATCACGGCTCCTTTCGTATCGCTGAGTCTGGACTCCTTAACTCCGTGTCCAGCCGTGCTGCGAAAGGCCAGGATGTAGGCAGCCCTCCGCGGCAGCAGCAGGGCATTGGGAAAAGGATGGATGCTTGCTCGGCCCCATCGCGCTCCCCAGCCCCTGCTTTGCAAGGCCACACGTCTCCCTCCGAGCTCCAGCACTGGGATGTGCCGCAAGGAGGGAGCGTGTGGCTGCACCGAGCTCAGGGCAGCTTGAGACGCCTCCCCGGGCTCCGGTCTGGGCACTCTTGAGGGAAGGGGATAGGAGACAAATGTCGCTCATTCAAGGTGAAGGGCAGTGCTGGCATGATGGAAAAGCAGCCTGTGCTCTCTGCCAGAGCCTGGAGACCTTCCTGAAGATTCACCGCTCTTCAGTTTTTTTACGGTGCCTTAGATATGAATTTTAGAGCTCATGGAAAGAAGAGGCTGATAATCAAGGGAGAGATTCTGCCAATATATCCAGGTATCCTGAGCTGCACTGCCCCTGCTCTTCCTCACCTTCCTGCCCCTGTGCTGCCGACACAGCCTGAGCAGGGATGGATAGCTGTGCTGCCTGGTGCAGTGCAGGTGTGCAGGCATCTGCTACTGCAATATTGACCACGTTTGCTTTCCTCACGTACAGGCTCAGCTGTGAATTACCTCTGGGTCTCTGGAGGTGCAAGCCCAGTGTGCAAAGCACGCTGCCTGCTGCTGACTTAACCCAACCTGTTTGGACCCCGACCCCTGAAGATGAGGCAGGGTCAGCACCAGGGTGCACTTTTGCTGCACACCATCCCACAAGGAGTTGAAGAACTTCAGAATGGAAAATCTGCTTTAACCAACTGACTCAGCTCTGTAATAAAGCAAGGAATGAAGGAAGTTTGGACTTTGAAGGTGTCACAATGGTCACTCAATGTGCTCTGGGAGGCAGTTTGATCACTGAAAACCAAACTGGGGAGCAGTCCCAGGCTCCCCACCCACAGCCTGGAAGCAGCTAAAACCAGGAGGAAGATTTTAAAAGGCACCTCAGGGCCCAGCACATCAGAAAACTCCACAGTTTTTCTGTTGGAGGTTTTGTCAAGTCTGCCCTGTTGGTGTGAGGTCCTTCAGAGCCAGCAGGCTGCACGCAGCTGCCCTCCTTCCTCACCTACTTCTGCCCACGGGGCAGGTGGAGGAGCACAGACTGTGAAGAAGGGAAGCTCAATGCCTCATGGTACGCTTGAGCTGCTCTGCTTGGCGTGCCCACACCTACACACCTCTCCAATAGCAACCAGCTGCCCTGAGAGAAGGTGGCACCTTGCTTGGATCCCTGCAGAAGGATGGGAACACAAGGATAAATATCAAGGCACCTGAGAAAAAGCTTGCCCAGGTGTTGAAATGTTCGTGACACGTTGATTAAGGAGAAAAGATGCAAAAGGCAGCCCATCGTAACTTCAGACTTCACCAGCTTGCTACCAAGCATCCCTTGAAATGCTAATTAAAACGAGCTGAGGGAGAGGAGCCTGCTAACAGGATCACAGCCTCTCTTGGATTGAGTAATAAATGTGTAGTAGGCATCCGTGTTTTCCTCTACATGTGTTTTCCAAGCTGAGTTGACTGCAAATGTTGTGGTTATGCGAAACCCACACAGAGTAGGATACAAACACAGTCTAGACGGAGAGGCAAGGTCTAAGCATGAAGCTGGAAGAGAAGAAGCCACGAGAGTCTTTCACAAATAAATAAATAACTGTCCGAAATGAGGGCTAATTAACTTGCAATAAACCAATTTAACCACTTAGGGGCAGCGTTAACACAGAGTTAACATGCAAAACAAACCTGTATTTTCTCACCTGGTTAATTTAATATGCACAGTGAATATTCATAGTGTATGAAAACCTACTACATCAACACACCAAACGATGCAGTCTGTCAGAACCGGGAATGCGTGGCAACAGGAGTAACTCAGTTGCTGCTCACACGGCGCTGACTTTGATCAGTTACTCTTTCTAAACACATTCATGGAGGAGGTAGGACTTTGCTGCTTTTCCTCTGTCAGGGTCACAGAGTGTGTTCTATACAAAGATTAAAACCTAAAAAAAGAGATGGAGAAGAGCTTCACTTAAAATAAAAAGAAGAAAGCTGTGTTTGAGAAATGCTGCTCTTGCATGCAGGAGCTGAACCCCCCATTTTATCTCCATAGCCACATTCAGAGTTATTTTGCTCTCAGACAATACATTTCTTTCTCTACCTTGCGTGCAAAAAAGTCCCAGTTCATTGGATTCCTCTAAAACATTTCCCTGGATAAAAGGAACTCAGACCTGCTTCATGTATGTTTACACTCCCTGATCAGAACAAGTAAATAAAGAAAAGGGGGTTTTTTAGTGTGGCTTAACTAACATGAATTAGCTCTAGCAGGAAAAACACACTAATCTGGTTTTATTTATTTTTGTATTTATTTTTAAAGGGGGCTACTAGCTTGAATTCAAACTCAGGTAAACCTCATCTCACTGCTCTTTAAACCAGAAGTAAGCAAAGCACAACCTTTCCCCTCCTTCCACCCCCCACTTTGCCCCTTCTGTTTGTGCACCAGCGTGTTTACAGCTGATGCATGGCTTGCCAGTGTCCCAGGATCACCTTTACTGCCACCGGGTGCTCGAGCTGCTCCTGCCAGAGTGTGGGGCAGCTGGAATCCTGCTTCCATTTCCATGGTATGCTGTTGCTCCTGGCAGCTCCCCTGGCAGTGAATACCGGATCTGTGCACTACCAGACTCGGCAGGAAGAACAGGTCTGGATCAGGTGCAGGCGTGTGCTCACATTTCTGCTGAATTAGCCAGAGTGCACGTCAAGGAGCGGATGCCAACTCTGTGCTCTGTGCTGGCCGAGGGAGGACAGATGATACCTGATCTGGCATCAAGTGAGTGTGGTGGGGAGAGAAGATATTGAACATGGCATAAAGTTAAAGTAGGATGGGTAAACAATATCTGATCTGGCAGAAAAAGCTGCTGGTACAAAGTTGGCCTGTCAGAACCATTAAAATAACTTCAAACCAGTGAAGTGAGTGCCACATGGCCAAAGTGCTTTTGCTGCTGTACCAGGGGGCCCAGAGACAGATTCACCGTGCTGTCAAACTCTGTACTTGTGAAAGGGGTGGGAAATGCATCCCCACCCTTGCTGGCATGCCTGTCTGAGGAACAGCACTGGGGTGGATGAGGAGCCACAGGGCCAAGGATGATCCTTCAACCCTGAAGGATGCAGGAATAGCATTCCTGATGGATGCAGATGTTCAGTACTGTCCAGTTCCTGGTAGCTATTTGAAAGTGGATCCTGCCTTGACAAAGGGCTTTCCCTGGAGCAGGAGGTGGTGCTGGGAGTGCTGTGCTGAGGAGGCTGGGATGGAGAGCAGAAACCTGTGGAACACCACTAGCACTGATTCTGCAGGGGGAGGGGGATCAGGTTCCAGAGCCATCACCCTGCCAGAAACATTAAACTGACTGAAACACAGTTCCACAAGGAGAGGAAGCAAGTGAGCTGTCAGAAGTGAGAGAAACAACAAGCCCACTGTGCAGGATCTTTCACAGACCACCCTCCTCCACTCAAGTGATATTTTTCCTTTCACCTGTCTCAAGTGGATGAACAAACTTGATGTTTAGGCACTTGCTTCCTTTGCTTGCAAAATTTGAGTGTTGCCCGTGCATTTTTTTCCAGGATGGCCATTGCAGCTCAGGGAGATCAGTCACACAGCTCCTAGGCAATGGAAGGAGAATGACGGTGCTGAGTCGTCATGCATTATGCTGAATATTTACCCCTCATGCATGCTATTTTATTTTAAATCTAGCGTGTAATATGCTTTGCATCTAGCGTGTTGCTCTTGTGTGTTTTTCCCTTGCCCTGCCTGTCTCTTGCTGGCAGCTGCCATCATGAAACAAAAGGCAGCTGCCAGTTTGAGTGAACATCTCTCTCTCTTGCTCACTCTTTCGCCTCTTGCTCACTCTTTCGCCTCTTGCTCTTGGAGCTGATGCAAAACCATTTCACAGACTGGGTGGCAGGCACTTACGCAAGGGGGTTTTGCTGTCCTTGGGATGCTTGAGCCTGCAGTGCCTCTGAGATTTTCTGCCAGAGCTCAAAGCTGTGTTCAAGCTCTTGAACCTGGCTCAGCAGTAGCCAAGAGACAAGCAGCTGTCACTCTGCCAGCACACCAGCTCAAGCTATCCCCGTTGCAGCAATTGCCCATTTCACAGGATTTGATTATGCTACTTTTGGCAAAGGTGATGGTTTATTAAATAACACTTTGGTCTTCTGCCCCAGGATGTGTAATTGAAGTCAAGGATCTTCTGCTCCAAACTGGTATTCCTACACCAGCTGAAAAAAAGCCTGAAAGAAGCAAGATTGAATAGAAACAGTTCTTGGAAGAAGAACCTTTCCTCTGTCAAATTAGAGTAACATGGGGAGAAAGCAGGATGAGGTGCCAGGACCAGATCATCAGCTGTGTGCTTTGGATACTGCCAAAGGCCAGTGGGGGCTGCACGGTGTGTGAGCTGCAGCACATATTGAGGCAGTGCAACCAAAATTCACCCAGGATACTTATCCCTTGGCTCCTTTTAAGACTTGGTAACTCCAGGTTCTGGAAGACCCTGGATACCATCAAAGGGGCCAGTTCAACTTTCTCTTCCAGAGCTGGAAAGTATGGAAAAGATGTTTCTGCTTTTCTTGGGAAGCCTTTACCCTGAGCTATAATGAGAACTTGCTTTGGGAAAACAAGTTGAATTCTTGACTGCTGTAAATAGCCATGGGCTGGGTAATGCCTCTGAGAAGGATCTGTGTCCTGCTGGGAGAGATTAATTGAAGTTCGATGGAACTTTGGTCACTGGCACATCCTCTGTATTTTCTTATCTCTCTGGGCTGTGGTGGGGGCACTGGGGAAGAGGTAAGGCACAAAAGCAGGAAGGTTGTAAGAAATCAAGCAGGACGCTGAACGATAGCGTAAAATGAAAAAGCCAAGTAAATGCAGGCCTCAGTTCCAATCAGGAAAGTTAGGAAATGAGATCTGAAACACCCTCCTGGGAGTCTGGTGTGTGCTGAAGAAGCATACTGAAATAAAATCTCATGCAAGCTGTATCATTCTGATTGTCAGAGTAACTGAGCCCTCACTCCTTTGTGGCAATTTTTTTCAGACAGCTCCTGGGGTTTTTTGTTGCTTCCTTCTTTTTTTTTTTTAATAATAGTAATGGGTATTGTCACGTCATTCATTGTAAGTTCTTTTTCAGTAATTATGTTAATGTGGGTTTGTTCTGAGGGATAGTTTGGAAAGATCCTGGTTTGTTTGATTTGCCTGACATTATTTTCCTAAGGCATGGAGGAAAGTCAGGAAAAGAAGCTGCAGAGGACAGGTCTGAACTCCCTGAGGGGCTGTCAGGGCAGGTGAGAAATCACAAATGCAGGTGAGAAGGTTGTGCTTTTTATAAATGAAGAGCAAGCTATGCTTCCCAAGTGAAGATGATTTCCTTTAGATTAAGCAGGACTGCAAATAAACAAAGAATAAAATTTTATCACTGTGCGCAAGACAGGGCATCTGGCATGGCTTCACGTGCTGACTTGCCTCTCAAACAGGCAGGCAGGCTCCTTCCATTGAAAGAGTGCACTGCAGGAAAACAGAGGCATGAACAGTTGTTCCTGAGCCATTGTAATCCCCCTCACCTGAGCTCCTGGACGGAGTCCATGGATTTTCTCTGGTTCCAGAAATTACGCAGGAATTACAGTTTATAGAAATATTTTCAGTTTGATTTATATAAGCCACCTGCTAGTAAGTGAATTGTGAAGAAGCAGCAGTACAAATGAACAGCTGGATGCCTTCAGGCTGCACCGTGGCCCCCGTGATCTTGTGCTCTGATATGCAATAGTTGTGCTACAAGACCATCAGCAAGTCCCACTGAAAGGAACTCTGGTGGTGGTGCTGGGACTGGGGCAATGGCTTCTCTAACCTGCTCATCAGCTGTGCCTCAGGTGAAGCATGATCCTGCTCTGAAAACCTATGTATTTATTTTAACTCCTGCAACACTGATAACTTAACACAACTGTGACAGAGAGTGGATGAAGCAGATCACTTTGCTGTCACCTGCAGTGGCAAGCCAGGACCCACAGCTGGGCCAAATCCTGCTCCTGAATGTCTATCCTTTGCCATTGCTTTGGCTTCTCCTCTCTACCAGCTGAGTAGCTTTTCCAGATCTCCCTTTGGAGAGACCTGTTTAGCAGCAATCCTGAGAGCTCACTACATGTCCCTCCATGCCATAGGAGCAGTCTGCTGCTTGGGGCTCCAGTTCCCCCATCCCCAGGCACAGCTCCTTCTCAAGGTGAAAAAAGACTCCATAGCCCGTAAGAGTTATGAGATAGGTATGTTTATTAACAGCGCTGGAAGCAAGGGGGATGAGTCCTTACCAAACTTGCTTGCTTACTACTGTTTTGGCAGTGCCTCAGTGCTACAGGGTTATACATATTCAACAGATGAGTTACAATATTCAACAGGTGAGTTACCTATGCGTCCTAATCCCCACCTAGCGTCCTTTGTTGAAGGGCATGGTTGATATCAGCCCATTTCCAACAATTTGCTGGCAATCTTTGGTTTATCATTCTTTTTGTTCACAACTCAAGGTCAAATTACACCACTGAAGTGGCCTGCCCCTTTGCATGACTGATAATAGTCCTTACAACATGATTCCCAAATAACTTCGTAAAAGATTAAAAAAAAAAAAATTCCTCTTACTGTGCTCTTTCCTCTAAATTTCCCACCCAGATTTTCTGTAAGCTTGCCTTGGTCTATCTTGCTATCCTTGGTCTCTGTTCAGTCACTCCCTCTGTGCTGATGGTTGGGGACTTCCCTCATTCACAAGACAGCAGCAGTGAGGAAACATGCAGTCTTCTGCTGAGGATGTCTGGCACACCTCAGCTATTGCACCTCTGCCTCACCATCATTCTGGTTTCCCTTCTAAGACCCTCTGTCCCAGTTGCAAAAGGACCTCCCTGGCCCCTTCTTTCTTTCTATCCCACCTCTGCCTGCTAGCACTCTGTGCTTCCCTCCCCAGGCTGCGGTTTCATGACCTTGTCCTCTCAGAGCACAGTCTGTCACCTTGGGCACATGGGCACAGGCAAAGAGCGACTGCACACTCTCCCCCCTCCCCCCCAAACCAGGTTACTTCATTCTGTGGCATAATGATCTCCAGGTTGATGTCAGGCATCAGGGATTAGGAGGATCTGAGGGATGATCTTACAAAAGGTGGGAGAGTCATGGCCCATGGTGGTTCGACGGGGACACAGATCCTGGAAGAATTAATCTTCCTCTTGCCTGGACCTCTGCGCATCCTGGAGAGGGACACTGCGGAAAAACCAGAGGATTAAGTCCACCTGCCTCCTTCTCCTTCTGACATGCCTTGCTCAGTGAGAAAGTAGCTTATTCAGATTCCCCCTACGAAAGGGAGAGAAAATCACTCACCGCACTCAGACGGAGAGTCAGGAGTGAGTGACAATGAGGATGAATCAGACTTCCACCTCCTAAAACAATTCCATAGTCTTCTCACCACTGTGGCATCAGCCAAGAAAAAAAATTATTCTTCTACAGCCCTTAACTTGCTACCATCTCAGCTGCAACTAAACTGTGTACCTTGTGGCATAGGAATAGCCTTTGCTGACGTCCATCCTGGGGATTGTTGTCCAGTGGTGAGGTGCCAAGTAAGGGCATATGTTTCACTGCAGAGTCTCAGATCACTCTCCTGTCCCCTCGCATGTTCCCAGGCTACTGAGGTCATACAGGGACTTTGGGACCTGCTCTTTGCTAAGCCCTGAGCCCTGGAGGAATCAGCAGATCATGCTGCTCACATCCTGAGATGCCCTCTGCCCGCCAGACCCAAACAGCCACTTGCTGGGGTCTCAGACTGGTGCTCAGTATGAAATGTTGAGGCCAGATTCTCCCTACCAGTTCCTCCTTCAGCAAGATCAACTGTCTTACCTTCTGCTTGTGTGTTTTAAGCTTTTAACTAGAGCAAGTCAGGGGCAGAACTTAAGGAGGATCGGAGATCCTTACAAGCTCTGAGGATCCCAAACATTGACAGAATGTGTCAGTTGCCTTAGTGCTGGAGGAGAGCCAAACTATATGCATTCACAGTGGGACTGACCACAGCCAGCCATGCAAGCAGGGCAATCCCAAGACCTCCCTCCCCACAGTAATGTCCCTGTCAGGGATTGGGGCAGACTATGTCCTGGGTTGTGCAGCTGGGTAAAGCCCAGGTACACAATGAGATGTAAAAACCTCGCTAGAAAGCCAGCAAGAGCAGGCACAGCACAGGGCACTTGGGACCCCAAAGTTAGGGGGGTCTGGAGCACATAACTCAGCCAGGTTCACTGCTAAAAGGCTCCAGCAATGGGCAGCTTTCTGGAGGAGCTTAGAATTTACAGTGACAACATGCTGCCACTCAGAAATGCTCTGCAGTGGGTTACGAGGACACAGAGCCAAAACAGAGTAACCAAGACTCAGCCATCTGTAAATCTCATCAAACCATGGAAATTCCTTCTTTTTCTCCAGTAAAAGGCTCTCTTGTGTGGGGAAGAAGAAGGCTGAACTGACACACTGTTGAGGTCTCCCTTTTAAGATTCCCTGTAACATCCCTTTTCTCCTCTTTCCCCGCAACCTCAGACCTGCCTGCCTCCTGGAAATGCACAGGCGAGGCTGAATTTCAAGAGCTGTCTTCTGGCTCTCACTTTCATGTCATCCTTCTCAATGAAAGCAGGAACTGGGGAGGGATGTTGAAGGCTGGGATACAAGCAGCCTGTGCACGTGTGGTGGTTAATGGGTGGCTGCATCTTGCTCTCCCTGTGCTGGGCTTGTCCTCTGCACATCTTGGCCGAGTCGAGAGCCCTGCCTGGCACGGCCTGACCCCTCCACGATTTCTGCATCAATACTCGGCATCTGACCTGTGGGCTTTTCTTTAAGAAGATGGGAGGGGGGCGGGGGGAAAACCCACAAAGCCTCCTATAAAAAGCCAAACTTCCCAAGCCAAAGCCAATAAAAAGCTTCCCAGCTGTTCCCGCTCCTCCGAGCCAGCACGGACTGTGCAGGGCAGCAACCCCCGCCCCAGCAGCCGGGGGAGCCTGCGGGGTGCCGGTGGCCGAGGGACGGGGGCAGGGACCCGAGGCGAGGGCTCCCCCGCGGGTGTCCCGTCTGGAAAGCTGGGGCCCAGGGAAACGCGAGGTGCCTGACAGAGGGCTGACTCAGCGGGAGACAGCGGTTTGTGTAACCTCCAGCAATCCATTATTACAAAGGGGCTTTCAGGAACTCCTCCGTGCCAGGCACAGCGAGGGTTATTGATTGAGGAGACAGTGAAAATGCACAGAGAGGCTCCATCCATTAGGGCCGCTGCTCTCCACCAATTAGAAAAAAATCATTACTCAGCAGCCATCAATGGGCTCTGCGCAGCGCTGGAGTGCCTGCATTCAATCTATCTTCTCCCACCTCCCTGAAAACTTAATGACAACTATTAGAGCTCCGCTGAATGCCCGGTGTGTACAGAAGCAAAAGATTCATGTGGTAATCTTAGTAATTACGACGCCATAGGAGGACACATGCTAAATTCAAACAAGGGTGTGAGAGGGAGTCAAGGGGGGAAGAGTCTGAATTCCTGTGTTGTGGAAGCCCTTTTCATGCTCAGCCTCCCATCCCTTCCCACTCACCTGCTGCCTCCCCTCCTCTCCTCTCCTCTCCCAGCCTCCAGACGGGCTTTCTGGGCTTGCTTTTCTGCTTTCCTCTCCCTGCCCCCGCCCCCCGCCAAAAAAAAAAGGAAAATATAATTTAGAAGTGGGGTGACTTGGGAAATATTTGAAACCTCTGGATAAGGCACAAGCTTGGCAACACTGTTTGACAGCACTGCCCTGAGCGATCGAGGAGGCAAGTTCCCATTTACAAAAGCCTGTGGAACCGTTCTGGAGCCCTTCTGGCATAACACACACAGAGTGCAATTTATTTACTCCACCGCAACCCTTTCCTTGCCCACCCCCCCTTTCCTTGCCACCCAGCCTTTCCATTTACACACGTCAGGGCTGAGGCTGAACGAGACCCTCATCTCCCGCCCTTGCCGATGCATGTCACTCCGAGTTATGGGGAAAGCAAAGTCCCAGGAGGGAATTTTTGGAAGAGCTCAAGGATGGATGTGACATGTCATTGAAGCTGAAAGGAGCAGTTACTTACAAGCAATGGTTCTTTTCACAGGCCTCCTCTTCTCCAATCCGGGAAGAGGTAAGTCATCATTATGTGAGGGGCAGTGATGGTGTTCAGCAGCAGCCAGAGCCTGGTGACTGCCGTCAGTCATGCTGGCATTCAACACCTCACCTCTCAGCAGAGGTGCATCTACCACACCACTGGCAACCGTGTGTCTCGCAGATTTCATCAGGATGAGGGAGAGCTAAAAGAACAACGTTGCTGTTCCCTTTTTAATACCTTCTATGGGAGCTGATCCTGCCAGGGCCAGCACAGCGCAGCACAAGCACTAATGATGGGGAAGACATGCTCCCAGTGCTTGTTCAGTTCATGCTGGCAGGCTGATCTTGCAGGGTGTGAAGAAGCTGGATCACTACATCTCTGGGGTCATCCTCAACATGTCTGCGCTCAAGACATCAGCCACAAGCATCACAGCTACAAGGAGTCTTGATAGCAATGAAGAGCAAGCAGCACAAGACTTTTTCAACCTTTGCTTGTACTCCTTGGTCTTCTTCACGTGGAGATGTTGTAGAAAGAATGCATAAGTTCCTACAACACCCAGCAGATGCAAAACTATATCAAAGAGGAAATGGCATAGGCAATCATAGGAAAACAAGAAAAAATAAAGCAAATCCCAAAGACTCTACTTAGATTTTATTTTGGTTTTACTCAGGGGAGGTATTTTTAAGTTTGGCGGGTTTATGAAGCATGGAGTGAAGGCTTCAGACTTCAGTGGGCTGTTAAGGAGTACATCTATAAACTTTCTCAGAAATAAAATCAGAAGGCACTGAAGTACTCAGTGGAGAGAACAGTCTTCTTCCTCTGCGTATGAAGTATGAGAAGGGCACTGAGGGAGAGGTTACTCTTGTCTGCCATTGTTACACAACTCAGGACAGGCACAGGGAGCCCTTGTTGCTGAAGGCCAAACAGGCCTTCAGAAACCTTTGGCTAACTAGTGTATTAACATCCTTCTTAATGAGCAACAATGACGAAAAACCACAAGTGGTTAGCCACACACAAAATGATATTGTGACCAGTTTCTGCCCACCGTGCACCTCGCACAGATCATGACACAGCAGGGTTGTACCTGTAAGGTCAGCAACACCAGACCCTGTCCTGATGACTCTCTTACCTTTGTCACTAAGTGGCTTTTAATGTTAAAGTTTATGAAATGAATTTTCAGCCAGGAGAAAGGGCATGTCTTGGTAAAACGCAACAACAAGATCAGCATGTGCAAGGTGCTAGGAAGAAGAGGAGATTGGCTTAATCATGAAACCCTCCAACTCCTTCTCATGTTCCTTCCCCCTCATGCACTGCCAAAAGCCACAGCCCTCCTCCCTTCCTACTTTTTGGATGGGGAGAGCCCCTGCAGCAGGGACACTGGGAAAAGAGAGATCACAGGAACCAGATCAAAAGACAGGTGCCTCCATGATCTCTATTCAGCCATCCATGACCTTGAGGCATCCAGTGTGAATCAGAGCCAGGAAGGGCAATGTGTGAGAGTCCATCTGATCTCCTGCTCACAGGCAAGGTGCTGGCAGCTACCACACGGGCTGTGGATCCGGCCATCTGCCACAGACGCAGGGTAGCTGAGGGGAGGCCCAGCTGGCAAACAGGCCAGTGGCCCCTGAAAGAGTGAGGAAGGTCTGCAGGCTCAGCACAGATGGACCCTGGAGACCAAGGAATTGCTCAGGCAAGGAGTTTCGTCTGGGCCCCCAGGATGGGATGGAGACCAAGCTCATAGTTGATTCAGGTGAAGTGCTTTGCAAATTAGGTAGCATGCTAGGTCAGAGGACTAAGCACTATCTTGGCCCTTCTTCTTATGAGCTAAAGCCAAGCTGGCTGCTAATGTGAACTACAGAGCTCCCTACCTGACTGCTGTAAGCCATGGAAATGCTTTCCCTGCTTAACCAGTAGCAGGCGGTGCTAGGATCTCTGGGATGTACAAATGCATTTATCTGCAACGCCTTGGCCACTGTCCTTCAGGATTACTTCTGAGTACCTCAGTGATGTGGAGAGGGGAAAAGGGCACGTCCTGAATAAGTAACACTGGAAATTTACTAAAAACTGCAGGTTTTGGAGGACAAAGCAGGATGTACTGGATCCTTTGAGAAGGGGGGCACTTACTATGTTCCTCTGACACTGGTGCTCAGGGAACAGCGTAGAGGATGACTGTCTATAAATATATTTCCTAAGATATCTGCTTAAACTACAGAGTCACTTGGGCAGTATCATCAGAAAGAAATCCATGAGCTCTTTTGCCAAGATACTGCTGATAACACCTTTGAAGAGAAATCTGAAAGCTTTAGGCCCATTTGCTGAGTGTCCTTCTCCACATTAAGTATGATTATTGTATTTAAGGGGTAAGGACAGTAAGATTTAGGGTTGGAGTTTAAAAAACTCCAACTCAATAATGACACAAAGCCAAAGCTTGAGAAGATGCACACATATTACAACAAATACTCAAAATGGGGCTATTTTACAATTTTTCCATGGTGAAGATAATTTTTATTATTGACTCTCTGAACAAGAAAATGGCTCCAGCATACACCACCAGAGAGAAAACTCTGCTGAGATGTTCCTCAGTGTGTACCTGGGGATAGTGGGCAATTTAATCTCCAAGGTTTTAATTCATACTAAATGACAGATGCACTTCCAAAATGTCTTCTAATGAGATATTTGTCCAGATTCTCTTCTTGTAATTCCGTAGCTGTTCAAAGAAGCTGGAACAAGAAAACTGCCTGGGGCTACTTGCAGATATAAGACAGTGTTTTGAAACCGTATAGTGTTCTTTGCTGGTTTCCAGAATGTGTTATTTCATTGCGTGGCATATTTTTGGTGTATTTATTTACATTTGGAAGAAAGTCCTCTTGATGGTCCAATCCTATCCCATTTGGAAATGCTTCAGTTGGTGCATCAGAGTTTCTTTAAAGAGTTCTCTTGCCTTTCATTTTAGACTGAAAAATGTTTACAGATTTTTAGATGTTTCTTTATGATTAAACTGCTCCCTGTGGAAGCCCAAACAATTTTTGTCCGAGAAAATACCTCTGCTGTGGCAGACCAGACTGGAGGCTTGTTTTGGTGGGATGACTATTTAGGTGCCTTCCTCTCAAACTTTTCAGTATTTACAAGCTATGTCTTAGCTGCAATATCTTTCCCTTTCTCCTAGAAAAGTGTGTCCTCTTTTCTATAATTTCCTTTTGCTGCCTACAGAGCATTTCCCAATCTGTCAGCCATTTACAACTCCCTCTCATCTCATCATGTTTTCTCTCATCCCTCTCCACTGTGCTTTTGTCAGTCATTCCTTGTCTTCTCTAGCTCTTCTTCTCTTTCCCTATCTTCTCCTTCTCTCCTTCACAGTCATCGCATCCCTGTTATAACAGACATCCTGCTGTCCCCTCCTTTAGCCTCTGCACTGTGGCTGTGTCCCGGTACTCACTGACTTGCTACTGTGTGTAGGTCTTCTCATCTTCTTACCTCCAGCTGTCCCTTGGCAGAAGTACTGTAAACGTCTGTTGTTCCTTTGAAACAAAGGAAATGCCACCCCAGCATTGCCCAATCCTCTCCCTTGTGTTAACTGCCCTGGGAGAGAGGCAAAAGCTCAGGAGAAGGCTGCACTCCCATCCCTCCTCAGTGTAAGGAAGGACCCACCTTGGACCCTAAGGAGAAGAAGAGGAATAAAAGATGAGCTGGCTCCTTTCAGTCTTGTCACCTCTGCCTCATTAATGTTCTTCTCCTTCCTCACCTCCCCCAGCCTGCCCTGCAGATACATACCAGCTATCATTTATCTCAGATGATTCGAAGGATCAGCATAAACCCAGTTGCTCTCACTTGTATTTTCCTTGGTGATATTGTTGCTTCTATTTCAGACCTGAAGGAGTGCTTACATTGCAGAAAGCTGGGTTGTTTTTCTCAGATATACTATTTTGTTTAATGAAAGATGCATCACCTCCCACCCTTTTCGGTGAAGACACACTGAGGTACAATCTCCCTACCTCCCTCCCCTGAGAAATATTTGCTTTGTTCCCTCTCTTTCACTCAAAGAAAGGCTTTCTCAGACAGGAGAGGCTTCAAGCCATCTTCCTGGAAGCAACATCCCTGTTCTGTCTCTGGTGATAGTGAAATTCCTATAGCTGGAAGAGCTCTTACCACACTGTCATGAATAGCAACAGGTCACACATCAGCTCTCTAGAAATCCAGGCAGAGTGTTTTCTTCCAGCTGAGATATAAGCACTACCTACTCCAATACTTTGGAGAATACTTCCAAAGTATTATTGGAATATGTTACTTCCAAGTAATATATGGGAATATATTACTGCCAAACTCATTCCAGTGCTCCCACAGGGTTTCAAGTAGTGATGGTCAATGCAATTAGACTGTGGCAGGGCTGCAATCTAAAAAATGTGTCTTACCCATTGCTACCAAAATTACTGTGTGCTGAGGCCACGAGGTCATAGTATCATAGAATGTTAAGGGGTTGGAATGGACCTCAATGGTCATTTAGTCCTTGAAGATCATCTGCCCATGGGCAGGGACACCTCCCACTAGACCAGGTTGCTCAAGGCCTTATCCCACCTGGCTTTGAACACTGCCAGGGCTGGGGAGTCCACAAAACTAATTTTCTGCTCTGCATTGCGTCTCTCCCCTGCAGACTCTCTCTGCTTCTGTGTCCAGCAATAGGGAAACCTTATCTGCATGGAGAGTGGCCTCTGTTGCTCATCTTTTTGTCAACAAAACATTGGAACAGGGCAGTCTATGGGCATGCAGAAGACCAAGAGGAGAGTGGGTGAGGGCGAGGATTACCCTGAGGAAGGGAGTTGCCAGTGTCTAAGGGTTGGGGTGTGAGGAAAGGGAGAGGTTTTACTAAGCCTCCAGTGTCACATGCTCAACAGGTTTTGCCAGGTGACGCAATCTCTCAGGAAGGGTTTCACTCCCTCCCCACTCCCCCCCCCCCCCCCCCCCCCCCACCGCCNCCCACCGCAACAGGACGAACTAAGCAGTAGGAACTAGAGAGGGATAAAAAGAGAAACTTGCCTTCACCTGGACTCCTGAACCTTCCCATCTTAAACCTTTGTCCCAGAGGCTCAGCGAAAGTATAATACTTGATGATGCTGTGGCCCTTCTCTTGGTATCTGTGTCATGAAAGATTCAAATGGCATTGTCTACCTACAAAGCTTTTGCAGAATGAATCAGTTTTCCTATGTGCCTGACTTGACACACATTCCCTGACCACTTGGAGGTCACAAATTTAATTAAACCTCAGTGAATAGCAGCAGACCTCACAGAAATAAAGGCCTTAATCCAATCAAGCCACATTTGTACTCTCTGTACAGCATCAAGCACGACCAAAGCAGAAGGGACAGACCGTGGCGAGTGGGAAGGGCCCCAAGAAGTTCCCCTGCACACCACCATTTATGGATGATAATGTGATTGTGACACTTGCAGACAATACCAGCAATTTCTCAAACTGGAGGTCCAAGGCTTGGTATTATCAGGCTCAGCTAGTGCCAGAAACATGGGAAAGATCACAGCTAGTTCTTGGAGTAAAATGGCTATGGCTCACAGGAGAGCTATCATTTGTCAAGTGAAGATCAACTTTAACAGCTGCTGGTACAAATCTCTCACCAAAGTTGCAGGGTTATGTTGTACTGGTCACTTTTGAGGGAAACTTGTCCAGTCTTTTCCATTAAAAAAAAAACCATCATAATATAGGTAAAAGCAGAAGCAGCCTGTTGTCCTAGGAAGTGATTTTAATCTGTCTTTGCAATAGTAATTAATTTTGCATAACGTCTCATGCTGCATTCCACCCTGGAGGAGGCAATCCTTGATGTGTGGGGCCAGGTGATTCACTGGTGATCAGGGGAGCCAGCTGTAATTTTTTCTGGAGCTGACAAAAAAGTCTGCTGAAATTGCTCATCGTCAACACATACACTAGTCAACATTTGCAGAGTGTTGAAATTTTAGCGAGGAATGAGCAATTTCTTTGCTAAAGAATTCACAGTATTCACCCTGAGTATAGAATTCTTACTACCCCAGTATAGTAAATATTATTTCACTAGTCAGATTAAGAAAGAATCAATCTGTAAGTAGAATTATAGGGGGCTTTGAGGCCTTTTTTGGGGGAGAGGCATGTTACTAACTGTCAAAATATTAGCAAATTGTCCTTAACAGTATACAGATAGAACTGAAACTCTGTAATAGGATTAAGACAGGTATACAGAACCAGGAGGTGGTTCCTGATGGCAGGTCCTGGTTAGGAGAAAAGGCGCTTGGCGTGTGTAGCAAGGAGGTGTTAAAGAATTTTATTGTTAGACACCTCAGGGGAAGGTAGCTTTCCTTGTTACTCCTTGTTACTCAGACTAAGGTAGGACACAGAGAGCATGCTGACCTAGCTGTTTAATGCTCTACAGAGAATAAAAGAGAGTTCTGGTCCCAACATATCTCTCATGAAAAGGAATAATAACATTGGAGCGAAAGCACAACTTTTGCTTCATGTTTTTTGTAGGCAGAGCTGGGGTTTTGCTGCACCTTTCTTCACAGTGGTGGAGGAGGGGTAACTTATGAAAATTGCTTCCATTGGAATCACTCAGCTTGAAAAATGGGGCTTTAAAAAGGAGAGAGTAGGAGAGAGAGAAAACTGTAATGTTTTACAAATAATTTCACCTGCCTGACAAGCAGCCAGGGGTCAGCTGCAATGTACGTGGGATAGTGCCCTGCCTGTTCTTCCAGGGACCTGCTCAGGAGAAGGTCTTCTGCCACAGGCCAGATGGAACAGACCACAGTCACACTCTGTTCTTGGGTCTGCTCTGGGCTCTCCGGATATGCTCAAGTTCAATAGGCTTTGCTCCTGTGCTCATTCTGCTGATTAAAAGTAATTTTTTTTTTTTTTGAAGCTGCCAGCATGTGAGCCACAAGGACTCGTTCATTATTGCTCAGCCGTGCTGCAAGATGCTGTCTAGAAATAATTAATTGGGCAATGCTTTGGAAATGTGGAGGAAAAATATTTTCAGGGGAAAAAATTAGTGCAGGAAGCGGATGGGGGAGAGGATTACATTTTCCCTTTGAAGTGAGGATCTTTTGCTGAGAGGGAGGGAGGCATAGCCAGTGAAACAAGCTCGCTTGTGATTTTACAACCTTATTCTCCACAGCTGTATGTATAAACATGTAACTTCAGCCTGGTTTTTCCACCTCTTTTTAAAAATGCCCATAGGAGTGTGACTTTGTTAAGGAGAATTTGCTATGGGAAAATTTGTTTTTCAGGAGAGGGAAGCCTGTCCCTGTTGCAAACTCTCCCTGCTAGCCGGCGCGTGCAGGGGGAGAGCCCTGGGAGGTCCAAGCCACCGCACAGCGCGGGGCTTTCGGTCTCATTTGCAGAACATCTGCTCCTTTCCAGCCAGACCTCAAATAATCCTGCAATTTTAACAGGAACCACAAGTTCATGCAAGGAAAAAAGGGTGGAGACCCAGCAGCTGTCAGGCAGGCCTATTTATATCCAGACTTCCAGCAATGAGTGACGTTGGTAACTCCCCAGTGAGGTCTCTTGCCCAGCACAGCATCAGCTGCACTGTTCTCCCTGGCCATGGGATTAAATGGCATTAAAGACAAATAAACTTTTTAGGCAAAACTGCCTTTAAAAGCAGAAAGTTTCCTGCATTCTGCCCTGACTTGGGCCTGGTGGACAGGTTCAGTCAACTTGCCCTGTGAAGGTTTTGTAGTCACTCTTTTTTCAAGGAGGTCCTGTGGACTGGAGATCCACCAGCACCGGGAAGCTGGTAGCATTCTAAAATGGAATGATTCTTCATTCCAACAGGATGGGGAATGAAATGTAAGGGGACTTAGATAAAAAAGGGAGAGCCTGTGGAGAAGGGACGGATATACTAGGAACGATCAAGGGAGCTAGAGGAAGAGTATCAATTCTTTACAGAGGCAGAGATCATGTGCCAGTGTATGTACAAAGTCTCCAGGCAAATCAGGCACTGTGTACTCAAATGTACAGATAGTGGCATGGAGTATTTTGCATGCCTTTAGTAGGTTTTGAACTGGAGGTCCCACAACCAATTGACTTTCTGTTTTGCAACAGGGAATCCATGTTGCAAAATCATATGAGAAAATTGAGTGTGCCCCTTCTCACACAAAGACCCCCGTCTCCTATGAGATTTTGTTACACCCGCCCGCAAGAGGTGGCACATATCCAAAGGCGAAGTCTGTAAAGATTGCTGGAAGAAGGAATTATGGTAATATAAATAATAATTAGCACAAATAAACTACTGCCACTCCCAGTGTCCACCCACTCTAGAGCCACCCAGGCTCTCACAAGAGCGTTTCAAGCAAACACAAGTAGGCTTGTCATCTGTGCTCCTAAAAGAGGGATAAAAGTGGTCCTTCTACTCGCCTGTGATTTGGCCCAGGCAACCCTGTCCCACCATCAGATCCCTGTGACACCAGGCTCCCTGCATGAATCATGATGATAAGACCTCTAACACGCTGGGAAACCAGTCAAGACTTTGGGATTTCTGAGTTTGTGGGTGATCTTGAGTGCTTTTGAAAAAGGAATGATTTGGCATTGAAGTACCAAAGGGAGTTTATAAAAGAGTGGTGTTTATTTGTGCATCTGTGGCTTTAAAGGAGCATTGCGTTCCGGGTCAAAAGGGCTTGGCTGGGGCTGCAAGTTCAGCTTTGTTTTCAGCCTGTTCTTCGGGTTGCATTTAATTGCGCTGCTGCATGATGTTTTCATGCTATTTTAAGAAAGCGTGTGTACTCATCAATATTCTCAGGGAAACATAGATTCCCAGAAGTACCCCTCATCATAAAGGAGCAGACAAGCCTCCTAAAATATCCATGGTGGGCAGGCTGATCCACTTCCCCCTCCCAACAGCTCCCCAGCCCTCTGCCCCCCTTGTGCCCCCCATCAATAATCTGCCTGCTTTCACCAGCAGTGACGCTTATCAGAAAGGGCAGCTCAGTGAACTGGCAGGGCTGTGATTCGAAGGTCATCCAGGGATCCCCAGCCACGGGCCAGCCCATCCTAAGCCTCCCAGCCAGCCCGGAGGCACAGAGCTGGGAATCGGCCCCACCACCATTTGGGGAGGGGGGAAGAATAGGGTAAAGAGAAGGCAGAAGGAGGGAGAAAGAGCACAAAAGAGCACCAAGGCATCTAAATAGCACATGGGATGGTTGTTGTGGCGGGGCCTGGGCCCTTTTGGATGCTGTTGCTGACACTTAAATGAGCTGATGGTGCCGCTTCTAGAGGATTATGTTCAGCAGCGACTTGCTGTCCCTGCCAGTAGGCACAAACAAAGCTTATTACATCGGGGCCAATGTTATCAAAATGGCTTTAAAAAAGCAGTCAGCTTTAGTTTCCCTCTGCTCATTAGAAACTGCTGTTAATCACTTGCTGTGAAAGGCTCACCACCAAGTTGCTTACTTCTCTAGCCCTCCTTTGCTGCCCTTCTCACAAGTAAATCCCTTATTCAGCTGGTCTGTCCCCCGCAATCAAGTAATTCCTTATGCCTGCCACCCACTCTGCCTGGATTAACCTCAGGTGGTCACTACATTGCACGTTTCTTGAAAAGCACTGCCTCTGAGCAACCTCTTTTTGCTTTTTATTCCTAAGCCTGGGTTTTAAAACCCCTCTGTGTATCTTGAACCAGCAAGACTCTTCCCCCCGCCCCGGCTCTGCTAGGGGTTTAATAGCCTCTTGTTTCTCTTAAGTCCCTGTGCTAACAGCATTCAGCCTTACCGAGCTGGATGTGCACAGAGTGCTGATGGGGAGGCAATGACTTCTGGCTTCCCAGCCGTTCCAGGCACCTTCTCCACTGGCTGCTGGCTCTGACAACATGGGCAACAAAGGTTGCTTTCTCAAAAGCCTGTGCTTGGTGCCACTGGCTAGAGTTCACATGGCACCAGAGACCAGATGTACCTTGTACCCATTGCCTCTTAGGACAGTCTTACTCTGATGTGGCAAAGGAGGTCTCTCTGGTCAGGAAAGCAGGTCTTCTTTTCTGACCTGTTAACTGGGCAGCTGCTGTCACCACAGCTCCTTTTATGGAGATCTTTTGGGGGTCTTCCAAATGCTTTATGCTTTTATTGCATAATGCTTGGTGCCTAAATCTTGCTCTGCTGGAGGAGGCAATGGCTGTTAGTTTGGGGTGGGATACAGGTGGCTGTGAGGAAGGCAGAAGATCTCAGCCTGCACTGACAGTGGGCTGTCTGTGTTGGCTGACTCAACATATACTGTGACTGGTATGGAAAAGCAGCCTAGGATTTTCTATGGAGGCAGAAGTAAGGGAGACTGTCTTGTTACATGCTAGTGGCGCCTGATGTGAAGTGGTGGTACTGGCATCAAGTGTGGGGACATTTTGATTGCCTCTGTGTTGTATCTGACTGATTATTAAAAGCACAACGACAACAACTGAAGAATGAAGAAAGTAATGCTCTGGCCTTAGTGTGCTGTTAACGTAACCACAGCAAGGTCAAAGCTCCAGCCAAAACAAAACCACTTTCCTTCTGCAAGGTGTTGTAGGCAACGGTAAGGAATTGCTGCTCCCTGACCAGACTGGACAGTGTCCGGTGTAAGAGGGCAGGGTGGGTTTCCACACATCACAGAGTATGCACACATGCAGAAAAGTCCCTGACTAGATTTTCAGGAAGCCCCAGGGTCTCACTGATTACAGTATAGAAAACTAGATCAGAGCGAATCATTAGAAATGCCTTTAAACAGAGAAACCAGTGAGATGCCCACGTTACTGTAGTGGCAATAATGTTCCAGGGGAGTGTGGGAACTCTATTTTGTACCACAGAGTATCAGCTATTGGGACACGATTTTTATCTGTGTCACTGTGTGCTGTTACTGCCTCCAAGACCCCCTGTGTGCAATGGCACTGCCTGGAAAGCCTTGGCTGCAAATGGCAGCATGGATTTCATTGAATCCCAGTGACAATGGAGGCAAGGAAGATGCTCCATTTCCCTTTCAGCAATGCTCTGGCGTGGTTATGGAGTGTGTTGCCGCTTACCTAAGAGATGAATAGCAGATCTGACAGCTAAATGTACCTGCTCTGTTGCCCGTGACTCTGGTTTGTGATGGGTTCCTGAATTTGCAGAGCCCCTCTGATGTCCTTTTCTGAAGCTTCAGATCTCATACAGGGAAATACTCTGGCTTGGCTCCCTTGCAAGACAATCCACAAACCTGTGGCACTTCAGAGGCACCCCAAGGAGGGAGGCACAACCGAGATCTGGTGGCACCCTCTGTGGGCCACGATCCTGATGCGTCCTCAGGCCTTCAGATGTCACTTGAAGCAGCAAGGAGAGCCAACCACCCTGTGCCTGCCTCGGGTGTGTTGCTGCAGCTGGGCTGCAAGGGCATTCCTGGGGCTTTGGGGACAGGGACCAAATTCCTGCCCTGTCTTTTGGCTGCTTTCAAGGGTCTTCACAGCTTAAAAGGTGTCACACGGAGGTCATGCTGCTGGTCACACAAGCAGCTCCTGGCTTGACCTGGCACATGAGAAACCCCCTCGGGGTGGGAGCAGGGCCAGCACACACCGGCGGTGCCGGGAGCGGTGTCCCCTGGGGAGCGGCTGTCCCGTCCTCTCTGCCAAGCCCCGCAGCACAGCTGCCGCTCCACGGCTCGACTGATGTGCAACCGCGGCAGTGAGCGAGCAGCCAAGTGAGACCTCAGCCCAGGCTTTCCCCCGGTTTTCAGCAGGATTATCCTGCACGGCAGAATTTTTTAAGCCGTTTCAGTCTTTCATTAAGTGCATCGCAATGCAGCTGCTCGTGGAATTTCAGAGGGTGTGCAAGGCTCTGCGCAGACTCAGGGAGCCAGAAAAAAATTACAAATCATATTTTCCCCATAATTGTGTGGACACTTTCCTTCCCTGAAAATGAATCACAACACCTTACTTGGGGTATTCCTTGTAATTTAGGCCAGGATAACTGCTGCAGCTTCCCTAAAGCCACTGAGATACAAGCACAGCCTGTCTATGGTTTTGCTACCGTAACACACATGGACCTGTTTTGGCCGAGGGAGAAGTAAGGCTCGCACAGGACGGGGAGGTCCCTTTCCTTGGCAGCCTGTGCGCGGTGCTGGGCCAGGCTCGCGAGGAAGAATAGGTTGGATGTTATACTTAGCAGCATGACCTGGATAACAGGATAGTGTGTTATTGGTAGGATGGTGGGTTGGTAGCAGCATGACAACAGGTTAGGTAACAGGTGATAGGTTGGATTCAATGATCTCTATGGTCTTTGCCAACCATACTAATTCTGTGATTCTGTGAAAGGCAGCTTTAAGACCTTCCTCTTCTCCAGGGGCGGCTGGGGCTGGGCTAGTGCCCGAGTACCAACTAAAGCAGCTTCACAACTGCTTTGATTTATGTCCGATTGCCAGTAGCCCCAGGGCATTTCTGTCAGCCCGGCTGTAACACCATCCTGGTTTCAGCTTCTCCTCTCGGTGTCACTGCTTTTGCCAGTGCCTGAGAGGGATTGGGGTGCAAGTGGCCCCAACACGCATCCTTTTCAGCAGACTGCTCTTCAGGACACCTGCACTGTTCGCACTGCTATCTTCTGGCCACGTTACAGCCTGTGTTTTCATCCCCCTGTATGAGAAGCACTTTCTGCTCCTATTTGTGACGGTGCTTCACTATCTATATCTGTACCTGTGACGTGAGCAGCAAACTCCTCTGCAAACCGCCCACAAATCACCCCGGAGTCAAAAAGCCCAATCACAAAGACTACAAAGAAAAATGAAAAGTGCCATCTGAAACTCAGAAATAGGCGAGGTACAGTAATTTTTCCTTTCTCTCTGCTTTTGCTGGAATTAATCAACAATCTCTGGCTGCAATTGCTGGGAGTAATTTATTTCAAGAAATGCAAAGAAAGAGCGTTTAGGATAAATATTTAAATTTCCTCTCCCAGCCCATCCTATTCTCAATCATTGTTTGTGTTCAATTCAGTCAGCTATGCATAAGCTGATGCCCATTCTCTGTGCTCTGGATATTTACATAATTTTTTTTTTTGTACTGAATCTCTGATCCCTAAGCCTTTCTTGGGTGAGGAAAGAATTATATAACTAAAATCCCCTCAGGGATTGAATTCTGGGTGAGAATACATAGGGTAACTTAGGGTATAGAGAAACCATTACAGACAGATTTGGTGCTCCCAAATGCTTGTCAGTACCTGCCCCTTTTCCACTTACTCCCCTTCTCCTAGGGTGGTGAAACTAGTGGTACTGAGGAGAAGGGAACAGAATGAGGAAAAATGCAAAAAGCTTGGCTCTGAAAGGCGTATCTGTTCCAAGTTGTGCAGAACACATAAAAAATGAGATTGGACTTTTTGTAAAAAAAGCCCCCAAACAACATGCAAGATCTTTGCTGCTGTGGGAACTATTTATTTTATTTTTTTAAAATATGAAAGTTACACAAATTGTGCTGTGGGAACAATCAAACAAAAAGCATAAACTTCAAAGGCAGTGCTTTGTATCTTTCAAACTGAGAAGTTTGAAAAGAGGAAGAAATGAGAATAAAGGATTAGTTCTGATCTGTGATTGTTCATATATGTGTAGGCCATGGGTTTCCCCCAGCTTCCTGTAGCCAAAGATATACTATAAACACAGTCTGGATGGGCCCTGGTTGACTCCCTGCCTAACCAGTGCTGCCCCAGAAAGCCTATGCTTCCCCCTTTGGTGAGCCCTAATTATCTTGTGCCAACAGAGGTTTAAACTGGAGCAGAGTCGGGGAAAGTAATATGTAAACTTTAAAGGCAGCTCATCCACCACGTGCAATTTGTATTTTACACCTCATGAATTTTAACAGCTAAAGTTATAGCTTCACTGTAACCCCCTGTGTGCCGGCACCTCTGCCTTGGCGGTCCAAGGATGGAGGCTGTGTCACACATCACCACCACTGCAGCTCGCCTGGCTGCAGAGAGGCTTCCCTTGCATCCCTTCCTTCCCTCAAAGAGCAGGGTTGGGGTGGAGGTGGAACTTTAGCTGCCTTCTCCCCCAGCTCCAGCACCAAAGCAGGCAGCAGCAATTCCTTCTTTTTTCTCATTCTCCTAAAAGAACTCAGCCACTTGTTCAAGCCTTTCCTTTCACGCACATTCAGGATGAGTATTAGAGTAGCAAATGCCCTCCAGATACCACTAAGCGGCTGCTTAAAAACAAAATAACAAACATAAAAACGCAGATGACTGCAGCACGGAGTTAAAAATCTCTGCACTGCTGGCAGGTTTTGCACATAGCAGGGACTGGACGGCTACACGTTTGATCTTCTGCGACTGTCATTTATACTGTCATTAAAAGTCGATGTTGTGACTCTGTAACAACACCTTGAAACACTTGGTGGAATCAGAAAGAAGTTAGTTTTTTACAAGATGAAAACTGCACATACAGGTGAGAGCTGAGACCTCTGCTCCCTAGTGGTGTTTCATTACGGGCACTGAGACTATTAAACCAATTTCCTAGCACTCGGGTGTGAGGTGTTTGTTGGATTTCCCTAGCTGAAAGAACCAGCTCAGAAGCCTGCAATTCATTAAGCAAGTTATCAGGCAACAGCCTCCCCAGCTCTCTCTTTGCCGTGCCTGCAATCCCTAACTCACAGCTTGGATTTTTTTCCAATCTGGTACAGTGGGAGCCAGATTCAAAGTCTTTTTATGTGGAGCCATGGTGCCCCAGCACCTCGATCGTTGAGTGTGAATTGCTCTGTGAGTGGGGTCCAGCTGTACTATCCCGCGTCCTATGGATTCAGCTTCTGTTACCCAGCCCTCTGCAGCCACTGGGGACAGCTATAAATGAATGAAGTCAGGTAGCGGCATAGCTGTGACAATCCAGAGCTCTGCTGGGACCCTGTCCTGTGCTCCATGGCAGGGCTATCAGCAAAGCTGGCAGTTGGCAGCAGTGGGAGCTGCCTCAGAGTGAGCTTAGCTGTCTGCAGGGCATGGTGCAGATGTACCCTGTGGTCAGCCAGCCTGATGTGTGCTGTCAGACCTAAGTAAGCTGTCAGCCCCTAGCACATGCTAGCTAACATCCTAGAGCAAGACAATGCTTTAAGACATTTTAAAGTGTCTTAAAGGCAAGATATCATGTCCCTTAATGCAACCTAAACCAGCCCAACCTGGCTTAGGCTTGCACATCAACATCCCCTTTTAGAGGGCAGCAGCAAGGATGTATTCCCAGCAGTCATCCTCTGTGTCTGGTTGCCACAAAGCTATGCTGGACTGTTTTTTTTCATTTTCAGTCTTTGCAGATATTCTGGTGAAGTGACACAGCCTGAAAACTGGTGCTGAGGACATGCTTTCCTCTGCTGTGATGTGAAAGACCCTCAGGAGCAATTGGTGGGATAAAGATTCAGAGCCACTGCCCACAGAATGGGGAGGCACGAGCTACCACATTGCCCGATTGTGTCACATGAAAGTGGTACACCAGGTCAATTTGTAGGATCTCTCATCAAACTCATAAATGACTACGAACTGGGCCCCACGCTGCTGCCTAGGACCCAATATGAGTCCCTTGAAAATGTTGTGGGAGGCTGGGCTGACTGCTTGTACATCCAGCTGCTGCCTGCTCTACCTTTCATGAATGAGAAACAGGAAAAATCGGCTGGTGCTGAGGTCTGTGGGGCTGCAGCTGGATGGCTACTGATGCTGAAGTTTGCCAGGCTGTCACCAATGCATGGCTCCCTCCCAGGAGTATCCCTCCTGAGGAAAAATTTGGTGTTTTGGAAGAGTTGCGGTCAGGCAGGGACAGACTCCCCCTCTTCTCTGGTTTTCCTTTTGCCCTTCCTTTAGGTAAGGGGATGACAGGGGATGACAAAGGGGCTGCAGATGCTCGACAGTGCTGGGCTGGGCTGTGCGCTTACACTGGCGCTCAGTAGTTCGGGAAGGCCTTTTCTTCCAGGCCTTTGCATTTGCAATTTGAATTTAATCCCTTGAGCTAAAGATAGCTCTGGCTCGCCTATTGTTCCTGCAGCTGGCAACAGCTTTATTTCTTTGATGCTTTCAGTTCTTGGTCGTTTCCAAGGAACTGACAGAGACGCTTTTAACACAGATCCTGTCCCAGCACTGTGTCATACTGGTCACCATGTTCACCCTCCTGGCACTCCCTTAGGTGCTCAATTTCCCACTGGCAAGGCCTCTTGCTGGCATGAGCTTCATCTGCAGGTACCCGCGATATCAGCTTCCAAATCCCCTGGCTGACTTCAGGGCTACACCCCAGTGGCTCCTCCAGGAGCAGGAGTCATCCTTGGGAGCAGATTTTTCATGAAAGCCTTGTTCAGATACGTATTTGTTAATTAGCCTTACGACCCTTACTCCATCGGAAGAAGTAAGTATATATTGGCGGCTATTTGGGTTCATCTGGGTACCTCTGTAACCCACCCCTACTGTGTATCTCTTCAGTAAGAATTCAGTCATCCTTTGTTTTAGGAGCTTTCTGTGTCACATCAGCCAAGGAAATGCATGCTCTGCAAGGTCACTGAAAGCACGTTTTTCTTGCAAGTAGTTGGAACAATGATTTGAAATGGATTAATGTCAGCAAGCTCTTATCTCTGATTGCTTAGGTTTGTGTGTGGTGTATGTGCATCACACACGTATGCATCATACACATTATGTTCTGTATATGACTTGATATCTTCTAATCTCAGGGACAAAAATTAGGTGTTTTCCCAAAATTGAATTTGGGATTGTTCCATGCTAATTCATGTTGTTAATTAGCTATAGCAGGAAGCCAATAAAGCAACACAAATGATTTCAGGTTCCTTAGGAAATGTGCCAATACGAATGCAAATACGGATTTAGATGTGGAATTTTTGCAACACCGTTTGGTGAAAGTAATTCGTAACATTAAATAAATGCGAGATGGTGGCAGGCTGCTGACGAACATTCTGCGACCTGGAAAAGGAGAGAGCACTGGATCAGTAAAACCCTCCCTGGGCATATCGGCAGCGCTCATCCCACTAGCAGGAAGGGTGGGAGAGCCCTGCCTGGCTGTGGGCAGCAGCCAGCCTTCCAGCCCTGCGAGCCGCAGTGGTGATTTCCTGGCTCTGTCAGGAAGCATTTCTGGTCCGTGCTGCTGGCACACTGCCGAAAGGGTTGCCTGCTGTCAGAAGGCACGGAGCCACTAGGAGCTGCACGGGAGATGAATGCAAAAGGCATTCAACAGGGACACTTCCTTTCCTACAGAAGAAAAAGCTCTTCCTACATTGGAGGCAATATTGCAAAAGTCAAACACAGCATAAGGGTTTCTGCCTCTGGGTTCTCAGGTAAACTAAAGGGAATATCGACAGCCTTTTCGCCCTTTTCTGGAGATTGTCTTAACGCCACAGGAGACTGTACCTGAGAACATAACATCAGTATTGCATTTAAAATACTCCCACCTCAACCCTGCCTCAGTTTCTGGGACAGAATGGGCATCTCAAATGAATGCAGTCTGCAACAAAACCCAACTGGTAGGAAAACTGGCCATGAAGTATTGCAGCTACCAGACCCTTCCACTTCAGCAGAGTGGGAGCAGGATATGAGAAGTCTTCCAGGAGTGGGTTAACAAGTGACCTTAGGGATGGACAAAGACCAAAAGCATCAGTTGTTAACTTGAACATGTGTGTTTTGGGCTTTGAATGTCTTACTTACCACACAAATGGGAGTTGGATCGCCCCATGCAGACTCTGGGACTTCTTCCCACACAGCTGCTTGGGTGCTTTTCTCCAACTTTGAGGAGTGTTAGACTGAGCTGAGCTCAGATGTATCTTGTCCCTGAAGGCAAAAGAAGCAGATACAGGAAGCCTTGACTGCTTTTGTACAGTTGTCAGGGAATCGTTGTCCACAACACATACAATACCCTGAGTATCGACAGGGTGCTTCAGGAAATGTGCGAACCTGTGCTTCACAGGTCACTGCTGTACTGAGTCCATGCTAGACCTCTGCAAGTACATCCACCTGGCACCCCTTGAAAGAAAAATAGCATGTTGAAGTAAATTTGTACCATCTGTATTACATATGGAAACCAAAGTCCTCCTGTAAGAGGATTTTGATGCTCTAATATAGAGGAAGAAATAAAACTGTTTGTGATGGCAAAGTTTGCCCCTGTGTTTTAGGCAGAGTGACTCTGATGATTATAATTGTATGTCGCCTTGGGGGAAGCAATGACAGCAGTTCCATTGATTGGGCTTCAGTCTGTGGTCACGAGCAAGCACAAAAACTTAAGAGGAAAATGACATGTCTGACAGAAATAAAAATAAGGGATTTATCCCTGTTGGGAGCCCTGTGGATGATGTTATGTATTAGTGACATTGGACAAGCCATGTCTGCTCTACAGGGCCCTGTACTTGGGAGGCTGCAGACCCATAGGCACAGAAATTGAAGAGAATATGCTCAGATGTCTTGTGCTGTTGGTGTTGGGCTCTGGTGAATATCCTTACAGAGAGAACCTCCCCACTTGTCAGAAAAAGATATATGATTTTGTTTGTCACAGGAGATTAAAGGCACCATGGTATAGAAGGGAGATACGACCCCTTGGAGATGGGATCCAAAGTCTGTGCTGTGGCCATTCATCTCCAGACCATCCAGTGCTGCTCATAAATGGGGTTTCCAACATCTGAAAGGACATAAGTACATATATTAGTAATAATTAATTAATAAAACCATTTTATTATTACACTACCTGCTGTTGTGCTCTTCTTAGAGACATCCAGAGAGATTCCTGCACCTCCCCAAGCAAAATGCCCTCTGATTCCCCTTGAAGTCCCTCAGGGGAGCTGATTCATGGGGAGTTGATCAAGGGTCTTGCAGCCTGAAGAAGATAGGGGTTTGCTCATTCTCTGGCCAGGAGTTTCTGCCTGGGAGTCATAGAGGGCAGAGTGCAGGCAGCTGTGCATGCAGCTCATTGCTACTTTGTGTGTGAAGGAGTGAGGGTGTATGGGGGGCTGGACAGCTGGATCTAGGCAAGGGGCTTGCTAATTCAACCTTCGCACCTACAAGGAGAAACAGCTGCTGCTGCCACTGCAGTGCACACAGAAAAGCCATGGTGTTGGCTTCCCAGTCTGGGTGATCCTCCCCCTCCTGGGCCGCTGCCTGCCAAGATGAGTCACACTTGCTGCTGGAGCCAGGGTTTGGTCCCATGCCAGGAACACACTCCAGAGGGAGACCGCAGAGAAATACAGAATAATTTACAAATCCATAAAAAACCCCGCTGCTTCTCAGCGAGGGTCTCTTGGCAAATGCCAGAGTGTGTTTGTAGCTGGTGTCACCTGCCCACATGTGCTTCTGGGGGACAGACCCCTGTGTCAGGTGACCTGGCAGGTCTGGGGTGTGTTGGGGATGGGCTGTGAGTGCCAAAGCACATTGATGCCAGTCGCTGGTCCTGCCACAGGACCTTGTGAGCCATTAGCCTGGACACGCACGGTAACGCTGTGCCGCAAGCAAAGAGGAACCCCACTAGCCATAAAATGGCATGGAAGACCCCCAGGAGTCTTGTAGAACAGAATGGTGGAGTGTAATGAATAGTCAGACATATGGTAAAAATGAATTAATGTCGAGTTGCCATCCACTCTGCCATTTTTTGCTTTCAGTTTCCCCACTGTGCCTGTCTCCTGGCATCACTGAATCTTGATTCAGGGAGAGGCAGCCAAGTAGCTTCCTGTGAAGCCAACATCACATCCTAAGTTGGCCAACAACTTGGTAGTGCTTTCTCCTGGCTCCATCTGGCTGGAACTCTCTTGCCTGGCCTGGTGAAGAGTGACCCAGCCCCATCGGCATGGCTCTGTGTCTCCACCCCTCTGGCAGAGAGCCACCTGCCCTCGGGAGATGCCAGCTGGTGGTGAGCACAACTGCCTTCAAGCCAGAGCTGCTGTGAACACATCCAGGCAAATCCTGAACCTCAGCTCTCATCAGCTGCAGAAGCAGTGGCCCCAGTCCAAGACTGCAGGAGGTTCACCTGGAGCTCCTGGAGAGTTCTGTGGCTGGGTGCAATGGCTTGTCCACTGTCTGTGGGATGCCTGTTGTTTCAGCAGACAACGTCCTGACAGAGTAAGGAGGAGAGGCCCAGCCTGGTGGAACAATTTGTGGGAATGACTTTTGTGAGCCACATACACTGCTACAGGGAGCACCAGTGCATATGTGTGTGTGTGTGTATATACATGTGTGAGTGCACGTTTACATGTGAGTACCTTGAATAATTCTATTCTTCCCACCAAGACGTAAAAAGAGCACCATGTACCATACGTCAGTTTATGCCCTGGACATGCTAAAAAAACACTTGCACAGTCCAAGAATTGAACTGGAAAAGGTCAGGAATATTGTACTCACCCTCCACCTCCCTGCTGCAGCCTCTCCATCCATAAGCATTTCTTCCTGTACTGCACACAGCACGGATGGGCTTTCTCCAAAACGAGTGTGCTGCTTCTTTGCCCTTGGCTGGAGCTGCTGCTGTGTATGTCTCAATTTTAACCGGCCTCAGGGGGTAGAACAGAGGGATAGGACGGCAGCTGAGGCGTTGGGCAGGCAGGGGATGCTCTCTGCCAGGGGCACAGGGGGAGCCTGCCTGCCTGCGGATGCATCCGGAGGAGCGGTTCAATGGCAGCAGTGCAGGCTGAGGCAGGCGTTTGTGCGTGTGTGTGTGAGTGCACAGAATATGGAAATGCTTATGTTAAAAAAGTGAAAGAGGAGCTACAGCCTGAAGACATGTATTTGGCTGCAGCTACACCAAAGTCTTTTCTTGCTTCTGGGTACCTCCATCCCAGAGAGGGGAGCATTGCACTCGCTTCCCTCACCACAGCACCAGCAGCTCCTTGCAGTGCCTGGGAGGCAATGCAGTTTTAATCAAGGCTCCTTGCTGAAAGCAAGCCTCCTCTTTTTCAGTAATAATCCTTGCTGATTTAAAAACAGCTGTCGTGGTACAGATCCTATTCTTGGATTTCTTGGAAAAAAGGGAGTGCTCGTAGGGACTAAAGGGCAGCAGGCATAGGTCGGGGACTTGTGCTCTGCTGCTGGCTCAGCCACTGACTTCTCACGTGACAGGAGGCAAGTCACTTATTTTTTATATTAAATAAGATGGGGGAGAGATTGGAAGAGGAGAAGTGGACAGTGCTATTAAGCAACCTTTGTGAAGCGATTTAAAACCCACAGTGGAAAAAGCCATAAATGTCACATCACATTCATTACTGAGCAGCGGTGGTTGCGGCCATGGCTCCCAGTGAGTCGCTATGGCCAGGCCAGCCTTGGCAGGCTCTTCCCCTCCCACAACGATCTGTCCCTCCCATTGCCTCCTCCCACGGTAATTTTTATTATCCAGCAATTACCTGTGACCCTGAGGTATTTTTAATGTCTGCATTTTTAGCGCTGCTGTTCAGCCAGGCAGCGTGCCCTCCCTGCTGCCTCCTCCTCCTCCTCCCTTGGGCGCCTGGGCTCCTTCCCTTGCGCAGGCAGCCCACTCCTGCCGCCCACAGCGGAGATCAGACGCAGCGGCAGCTGGGGAAACAATTGGGTGCCAAATTAGAGCGGCTCTTCAAGTAATTGACTGATGGAGATGCGCGCGTTCTCGAAAAAAAAAAAAAAAGAAAAAAAAGCCCCAGTTGCGCAGTATGAGTCCCCGGGGGGGGGGGCTGTGCTCCGAGCTGTTTAAAAGTCAGACCGTGGTGGAGCTCAGGGGATGGAGTTGTTTTGCTCCGTGCTGCCAAGGCCTCTCTCACCCTCTCCCGGGAAAAGTCCAGAGTTTTCCAGGCCGTGCTGGGGCAGAGCTGCGAGATACTCCAGTGGTACATCCCAGCCCACTGAAACGCATCTTCCCCCCGCCCAGTTGCTCGGTCCCTGGCTGCCACGGGCTTGGAGTGAGACCCCTGACAGCCGCAGCAGAAACTCACGGGTTCAGACGCGCTGGTAGCCAAGACAGCTCCTGAAGGGATGTTTCAGTTAAGAAGTCAGGACGAAAAATTTCCTGCAGACCTTGCATCCTATCCTTTTCCTTGCCATGGGAGTGGCCAGCGGGCTGTGGGCTCCCACGGGTACCGTGGGTCCTGCCAGCACCTTGAACAGCAGCCCTGGTAAGGGGGCAGTGCTGACCACTTCCAGCCATGGAGGACAGGAAATCTGACCTTAAAAGACCATGCAGATGAGCTTTTCCCTCTGCTTCGCCTCCATCATTAACATTTTAATAGCTTTCTTGCAAAAAGGTAGGGCTAGAGAAGCAAAGAGAGTCGTGAGTTTCACATTATCACAGGACGCCGGGAGCTGTGGCTGCAACAAAACGTCTTGATATCCCCAGACTCACAAGACAGAAATTATCTTTGTCGCTCATGCAGCACTGTGTGGGCAGTCAAAACCAGCAATGATACTCTCACTCATCTTCTTTCTCACCCTTTCTAGTGGAAAGGAGAAAGATTGCTGCATGTTGCAAGTTGCATTATTATAAGTTAACCTGGCATTTAAGAAAAATGTAAGCAAGCAAATCTACTTCAGGGAATTGGTCAAAACACTTCGTGACTGTCAAAGAGGTGACTCTGAGTGTGGTGACTTGTTGAAGCCTTGTACGCTGGCTCTACTCCCAAAGGGGCAAGGGTGGCCAGGTTTAAAACAGGGTGGTCTTTCCATGCTCACTGCCATCAGTCTTCTCCTCTGGAGCAAAATACAGAGCAAAAAATCTTCATGGATTTTCCATACAAAACTCAGGAAGAGTATGCAGCCGTCTGTAGCCGGGCTGCAGGCAAACCAGAGCATGAGACTATGACTGTGGCCAGCACGCGTTTGTGGGCTGTTCCCAGATGTGACCCGCCCTTTGCTTTCCAGAGGCTTTTTTTTTTTTTCCTCACCCTGCGCTTTGTCAGAACAGTGTGCCCTCACCCCGCTGTTCCCAAAGCCCTTTGCAGTTTGAAGTGTTTTGATTTAGGCTTCTTTTTTTCTTTTTTTTTTTTTTTGACCTGTCAGAGCAACCCAGATAACGTGGGCTGCGAAGCCAGTCAGCCACGCACCGTTCTTTGTATGCTCCTGTTGCCTCATTGCTGTTGTCTAGCCCTTATATATTTTTCATAGAAGACTGTTGATGGTGCAAAGGCGCCTCCTTGCCTCCCCCCAGGTCTGATTGTTTTCTCCAGCTTTGCATACAGGCGAGTTAATTTGATGCCGGTAACTCCCCCCCCCAGCTAATGAGGAAATCTGATCGGGAGCCAGCCGCGGGAGGGAGGTGAGGTAGGGATCAGCCCTTTGGAGGAGGCAGGGTGAAGGGAGCGGGGCTCCATTCTCAGCACGGAGGAGGGTTTGGGTCTCTAGTTCCAGCGCAGACCCCTCCAGCAGAAGAATGTTCATTGTTGGCTGTTCAAAAAGGGATTATGGCACATCTCTGGGACTCCTCCACATGGGTTTGGCTGGTGAGGAGACTTCCTAGTCCCTTGCAGTTGGGTTGTGGGGTGGGGGTGGCTGATTTTTCCTCCATGCCAACTCCACCAGATGTCTGCCCTTTCTCTGTTTCTGTGTGGATGGGGAGAGTGTGGTGTGTGTGTGTGTGTCTGTGTGAGAGAACGGAGAGCTGGCTCATGCTATTTCCTCCCTTCCCTTGGGGCTTGACTGGGTCCCATTTTTTTCTTCTGCTGCTGCTCTAATAAAAAAAAGTGGCTCAGCCAATTCTCTTGAACCTCAACGCAAAAAGAAGGAGACAGCGAGTGAAAAATGTGAAATCAAATAGGATTTTTTTTTCCCCCAACCAGGCGCAGTCACCAGGGGGTGGGGCTGGGAGGACCGTGGCTGTCCCTTGCAGTTGGTTGGGGGGCAATAGTTATTCATGCTGGAAGCAGGAACAGGAGTGCTGCTCTGCCCGTCTGACAGAGCTCGTTACCGCCACAAGTTTGCTTAAAATACAGCTCTAATTACCTGTTTAAACAATAGCTCTGTCCCTTCCTTGGTCTATGAAGACTGCACACATTTTAATTACCGGGAAGACCTTGGCCATTCACCTTTCTGAGGTATTTAATGCTTCCAGTCAAATGCCTGCCCTGATGTACTCTGTTACTACGCCACCTCTCGAACTCTCACTGGCGGAAAACTGCAGGATATCGCTGGTGAAATTACATTCTCTGTCAGATTTTTTTCTGCATAATCATGGTATGTGGGTTAATTTTGCTTTCCTGGGCACATTAGTCTTTGGCTTCTAAACAAGAATATGCAGACCCTCCTCCTGCATTGCCTTTTCCCCTGTGCACACATGAAAAATAGGGTTTAGCTTGTATCTTAAGTAGGGCTTAGCTTGTATCTTAATGTGTGATAGTATTCTAGACCTATAAATGAATGTCAAAGCTGTTCCTGGGATAGGAACACCTGTTTTAGAGACAGTGTAATTAGCATGGGAAAGGGTCTACTTTTCCTTTGCCCAGACATCGATCCATCCATCCATTCCCAGCATCATGTCCTCTCCTCACACAGCCTCCCATTTTGGGGTATTTTTCTTTTCCTAGCAAAGGGCTGGGAAATGCTTCCAATCACAGAGCACGCAGCAAGAGATCCTGCTGAGTTAAACACCCGGAGGCAATGGAAGCACTGCCGTCCCTGGGCAGACAAACCCAGCTTTCCCAGGACTCGACTGCGCAGCCATGGGAGCCTGACCAGCAGGAGTCATGCTGCAGCTAACAAGCATCCTTCTTCAGGAGCCCTTTCCTCACCGATGCCGGGTGAGAACAAGCAGGGATACCCTGGGGCTCAAACTCCCAGAGGCTACCCAGCTGCTAGCAGTGACACAGGGCAAGGGTAGGGCTATTCCTGGCAGGCAGCAACTTCTTCTGGATATCCATCAGTGTTCAAGGGAAAGCATCCCACTGCCACACTGGGTGCAGGTGATGAAAGGGTGGCTTTGCAAAGCAGACTTTTCTTCAACAGAGTGCCTGAGAAGGGGGCCAAGATGCTCAGAAGAGGGGAAGACATACAGTTATAGTCAGAGAGAAAAGGAGGCCCAAACACTGCCTGGTTCATATGTCTCAGCCCCTGAAACTTTAAAACTTGTCTGTGGGGTTTGAGGAGAAACCCAGAGTAAACGCAGCAAGCTGCCCAGAGGGTAAGGAGCAGGGAGCTGTAAATCTCCACAGCTTGGATTTAAAGAGCTGCCAGAACTTTTCACAAGGTTAGAAAAGTGCTGGGGAGGCGGCAGAGGAACACCTGGCCGTTTCATCCTCCCTCCTCTGTTGTTCTGCCACTTGGGGTTTTTGCTTTCCCTTCAGGAGTTGGTGAAGCATAATGGAGCCTTTTGGGACTGGAAGATATTGCTCTGATTTAGGGTAATTGCCTGTATGTCATGATTCAGCGCATCAGTTGAGCACTCGTCCACCTCTGGACATGATTAACTGGACATGATTAACTGTAAAGACTGCAGGGATTTTCCATGGGACTCAGGCATGTGCTTCCCTGCTGCGCAGGCCAGAGTTCCCCCTTACCACTACTGACTTCTGTGGGGTTGTTGGAGAGCAAACAGAAGAATTCAGCTCTTTTGTATCAGATCCCCCTTTGTTTTATCTGACCGCTTAAATTGCGTAGCTGGAATATTTCAAAAATATTTGCTCAGCTGGCCATGAAACACGAGGTTTTCTTTGGGGGGAACAGCTCATTTATTCTCCAGCCAGATCAAGCACCTCCAGCTAATGATGAAGCATCACGATACACTGAAGCCCCGCTAATGGCAGCGTCCTGAGGAGTGAAGATAAACACTGCTTGCCGCAGCATGGGGGGACGCCGATCCCTCCCCTCTGCTGATGACAGAGGATGAGCAAAGGAAAGGGGGAGGGAGAAAAAACGTGCTATTCTGGATGTCCCAGTTTTCTTGTGATTTTTTTTTTTTTTATTTTATTAATACCTAGTAGCCTTACCAAAGCTAAGCAAAGAATCCCTTTCATCTGCCGGTCTGTTTTCTACCTTTGATGGCCAGCCTTTCATTCTACTTTGAGGTATCCCCCCTCAGAAAGCGCCTTGCTGCCTAGCCAGCACATTTGTTCCTCTCTGGCCGGATGCAGATGTGACCAATTTTCTTCCCCGACACAATGCAAGTGGAAGCAGGGGTGGAGAGGGGAGGAAGGTCTGTGGAGCCCAGTCGCGCAGCAGAAGACAGCGAGAAGAGCGCTGCGCTATTTATTCCCTGGCTTCCACCGGGGTCTTCAGTGTCCCGGGAATGGTAAATCTTAACTTTCATGCTATAGTGCACCGGGATGCAATTTACTTCAAAGACAGCATAAATCCCTGGCTGCCGCTTATATCACAGGGCCGTTACATAAAAAGGGCTTATGCACTTTGGTCCTAGGAACAGGTTTGGCCTTTTTGCTGTGGATCATAACTGAACGGCCTGCAGTTGGTCTGAAAATCTCACAAAAGGCCATTACAATTAGGCTGTTCCTGCCCTTTTGAGTCACCCAAGGGCCAAACTATGCCACACTGGCCCTGGGAGTATTCTCCTTATATCCAGCTGCACAACTGCATGGTGGTGACTCCCCCATTGCTGGGCTGGATGGAGAGGGAGGGGAGGCATGTGTCAGACTCTGGGATGATTTTTTTTTTTACCCTTAGGAAAAATGCTAGTGCTAGGGAGGGAAGGGAGAAAGGAAGCAAATTCCTCCGTCTTTGCTACCACAGCTGTCTTGCCAAAGGAAGAAACTGAGAAAGCACTTCGGCCACGAAAAACTGTGTGTGAACTGGGTGCTCCCAACGCAAAGGCAGGCTTGGGGCACGTGTGGGAGTATGAATATCTGCCCTACCTCGAGGCTGAAGGGCCTGGCCCTCACCTGCTGTGAACCTTTTGGTCTGTGTGAACCCCACAAAATCATGCCACTTAACACTGACCCCTGAGCTTTTTGTTCTGTGGCAAACGTCATAGATTTAAGGAAGGGAGAGCTAAACGACCTGTTTAGGCACATGAAGAAGGTGCATTTTCAGAAGTGACAGAGAGCCTGCAGAGCTCAGACCCTAGTGTCAGGAGTGACATGGATTGGTAGAGCCACAAATAACTTCCAGAAGTGGGACTTCAGTTTTGTTTAAATACGGTTTATCCACATATTGGCCAGGAGAGTGGTTTCCTCACATGGATTCTAGACAGCCACCTTCCCTACGAAAACTGGTCTTGTATGATAGTGAATGAAAATCAAGCTAGAAAACACATGGTTAAATTTCTAAAAATTTAATTTATTGGCTGAACGTGGGAACCCAGACATTTTCTGAATATTGCTTTTGGAGTGAAAGAGGAGAAAAGAAATCCCTTCTGCCCTCTGTAGTTCAACCATATTAATAATGTCTTCGTTGCAGAGCTGTTTACGTCTCCCCTTCCTCCCCTTCCCTTCTGCCGGGATGTTGCTGTGTGTCTGCTCTCATCAAAGGGCTGCTATTAGCTGATTTCATTGTGCAGCAATGCTTCCTCGTTAGCTAAAGTTGCTTTATCTTCGTGAGGGAGAAATAAGTCCTTCCTCTCAGAACCACCCGTATTTCATGGCCAACTAAGCAATACTGCAAAAACATTGAGATTCCTCAGTTTCCTTGATCGTATATAGCAGATGCTGATTTGATGCTGGGAAAAACTGATTAGCAAACCCCTTCCTGGCTAGTCTGTCACGGCACTGACAGCCCCGACGTAGTCAGCTTGTCCAGCAATAGAAAGACCATTACCAAGTGCATTTTTCATGCAGCGAGAAAGAGCGTTTCTAGCTGCTTCTATGCACTGAAAACAAATTTCCAAAAACCCACACAGGAAAGTGCCAGGGTGATAATCCACTCCTGTGCAATATTACCTTCAAATGCGTTATCACTGGAAGTGTAAAATCCCGGCTCCTCTCCCACTGGAGCCCCACTGTCATTAATCGAAGGCTTTCCCCAGCCGGGGGCCTGTCTCACTCACAGGGCTGGCTGTGAAACCGAGGGCATTACTGGATGATGCTGTCATGCACAGCCGTGCAGGTCCCTTTTAAGGGAGCGGTGGAGCCATTGTAGCAGGGGGAGCTGAAATCTAGTGTGTATAATTTCAAGGAAACCTATTGGCTTGTAGAGACTAAAAATCAAGATCAAAAGTTCAGGGTTAAATTCAGCTGTTGGGTCTAGATAAGCTTATCTCCAAAAAGTGGCTTACGAGGGATCTGCTCTGGGCTGAAATGCTTAACTGGTGACCTGCAGGACTCCTTCCCGCCAGGGCTTACCTCCAGATCTGCGTGTCTCTCGGGTTTCAGATGCTAAGGCTGTAGCAGGGAGGCAGGGGTGAGGGGGTGGATAGCATGTCAGGACAGCTGCGCGCTGGCCCCAGGCCTCCAACAGATTTACGCACTTTCGCTTAGCCTGGGTGTCCCAAAGAGAGCAGCGAGCGGCCAGCACCGAGGTTTTGTTATTACACAGAGGCCTGATCTGGCAAAAAGGAAAATTAGAGAATTTTTTCCAAGCCTTCTTTTCCACTCTCTGGGGAAAAAAAAAAAAAAAGACAAACAACAAAACAGGCATGCCTGTAATCAGCTGCAGGAGCGGAACAGCCCTCTTAATTTATTTTAAAGTGTCCTTCAGGACTGTCTGCTTAATAAGCACGCTCCACAGCACTGTTCTCCCCAAGGGCAGAAAGGCATCGCCTGGGAAACTCGTGGTTTTCCCCCCTGGAGTGGATGACCTCTACTTAATCCTACCAGATACCGGAGAAGGGGAGAGTGCACCTAGTCGAGGCAGGATTCTTGGAGGAGGACAGAGCGACAGCAATCTTGTCTTCTGCCTGTAGCTACTGTGGGATCGGCAGCTCCCTGTTTGGGATGCTGAGGAGGGTTGCTAGCACACAGGAGACTGCCAGGGCTGCAAATTATTGTGGCAACAGTGTGTGTCTAATTCCAGCCCTTCACTTAAGAGGGCTGATTAAAGGCATCACAAATTTGAGATGTGCATTTGAAGCGCTCGTGTCACGCGGCTGTCTGATCCTATCAGAGGTGTCTGCAGCACACGGATACGACACGTTTCTGGGAAGGGCAGTAAATGGGAAAAAAGGTCATTTGATCAATCATCTTGCAGTCTAGTGGTGTGGTGGCCTTTGCAAGGAAAAATAAATCAATCCCTTTAACCTGTCCCTAGTTTTGAAACCTGGGATGCAACAGAGTGACACAGCTCTTTATTAAGCAGTGAGGTGCCCATTCCCTCAACCAGCTTGCTACCACGAAAAATGACAACAGAAGCAATAAAACAAGTCTGGAAGGCTGCCAGCAGCAGGGAACCAGGGCAGTGGGGGAGAATGAGGCTCCTGTCAGGTTAGATGTGAGGTGCATGGGTACCCCCATGGGAGTGGTCAGTACCCACTCCTCTTGTCTACCATTGGCCTCCCCGGGCAGAGTCCTCCTCCAAAGGGAGGACTGAGGCACTCCGTATCTCCCAGGGCTGATACATCCAAGCAGTGCTCCTGGCACCCAGTGCCACCCCAGCCATAGTGCCAGGGGCTCGCTCTGGCTCCTGATACAGCACCTTGGAGCTGCCACCTCCAAGAGAATCCCACACCCAAGATTTTCTCAGTGTATGATTTCTGTGCAGAGACACAGATGCATGAATGTGTATGTGTGCCTGTGAGGAAGTCGCTTTTTGGCCAAAAGGCAGAGCATTTTATATTGAATGTGTCGAAATCCAGGAATGTGAGTCATTGCCACAGTGCTCCTGCTACCTTAAAATGATCCAGAAATATTTGAGAGACTGAAAATTAGATGTTTCTTCTGAAAAAACCCAATAAAAAACAAAACCAAAAGAAACCAGAGATGCTTTAAGGGTCTGGGAATACCAGTTTAAAATTTTAACATTCCCTGTGCTCTTCCTGTCCTTTCTTACTTAAAGGCAGACTATGAAATTTTGGCGAAGAGTTTATTTTGAAAAAACAGCTTTTGTAATATCCAATAATAACAGGAACATTCCCAAACCTATAGAAACCCAACAGGCATTTGCTGATAGTGTCACTTAAAGAAATCCAGATGCTGCAGCACTAAGATCTTGAAAGACAAACTTTCAGTCTTTCAGCTCCCATGTCCAGCCCCAGCCACACACAGACCTTCAGCTGAGAAAGTAAAAATGAGACTCATGATATGAAGTAGTATCTTTTTCCCCCAAACTCCGCAGCTTTTCAAATATTGCTGTGTGTAAGGCTGATGGGGATCATTCCTGAGCTAGGCACTGATTTACCCCACAGAAAAACTCTAGGGAAAGGATTTCTTGAAGAGAGTTTGACATTATTTTCTTTGCATTTTAAGGGCGAAAAGTTTTTGACGGTGGTGGTGGTGGTGTTTTGCTTTGTTTTGTTTGTTTTTTTCCTGGAAGTGAAAAGACAGTTTATTATCCATTCAGGGAGAACCGAGACAGAGAGTCTGTAGAATAAAATTCCACGAAACTTGTAATGAAAGGATTTGGGGGTTTCTCTTGCATTGGGAAACTGCTGCACTGAGTTTCTGTGCCCCATTCTCCTGAGCTGGTGCCAGTGTGTGAAAATCTGATGAGGCATTGGAACAGTAGTAGTCTCTTCCTGCCAAAAATAAAGGGGAAGCGAGGATCTTAACTCCAACTGAACCTGGTTAATCTGTGCTTAGATTATCTCAATTGCGCCTAGGATTAAGGAAGCTTTAGCAGCGACTAATTTTACCCGGTGGACAGCAGTCTGTCTGACTTCTTAATCCCATCGCTTGACTCCCAGGACTTGGCTTCCAAGACAGATGGAACCTGAGCATCCCTGTGGCCAGGCCCTATGGCTGTGGGGCTGTGCCTCTCTGTGGAGCTGTGGTGGGGAGCCTGGATGCTCCCCCAGGATCCTTCAAGTCTTCTGCACAGCATCTCTCCTGCTTTCGGTCCTTCTTGCTTCCCTTCTTCCTCTCCTTCTCCACTAACCAGAAAGCAGACAGAAGCCTCTGAGCACAGTGCAAAGTGTTAGGCAGGACAAGACAGGGCTACGTTAATTACGCTGATTTTCTGAACAGATGCTGCGATGGAAGATGAAAGAGAAGACAGCTGATGCAAGAGCATTTCTTACTCTCTGCCAAGTGATGCTTTGACAAGTTCTCCAGTGATATTTCTGTGGTAGTGTAAATGAGTTGGGTGCCCCAAACCTCAGACAACTGTCTGGAAAGGTAACTTCATCCAGTCTCTGTCCTCTGGAAAGCAAAAAAAGTTATGGCAAAGTTGTAATGGAAATACTCTATTTCAGGGGGGAAAAAGAATAAAAAAACCAAGGAACCAAACCTAACAGCACCCCTCCCACCCAGCCCCAAAACAACAACAAAAAAACCCACAACAAAACACCACAACTCCCTCCCCCGAAACAAAAAAAACCCCAAAGGATGTTTTCTGCTTGTTTCAGGAGAAATAAAACACTTTTTGCTCTTATTGGCAATTAAAAAACCCTCAGAAACGCAAGAGGATGTTGCTAGTGATAAATTATGCCAAACCCTTGCTAATTTCTTGTTTGCAAAATTGGCAGAATTTTGAGTGAATTCGGGAAGCAAAGTAGAGGTTTGCAAGTATGAAACACTGACGTGGCTGGCATCCAGCAGTTCTCCTGCCAGGGAGGAAAAGCCTCTGACATAGATTATCTTAGAGTTTATGCAGCTCAGCTTCAGCGGGGAGACCTTTACGACAGCAAACCTTCCAACAGCTCCACTTGTGAAGCCCCATAGCTCATCCCTGCGGTGCCTCCGGCCCCTTCCCTGCAGCATCTCCCTGTGGTGTTCTCACACGAAGGATCCCTGCCGGGACTGCCTCCTGCTCAGCCGCCCCCTCCCCATGGCTGTCCAATCCCCAAACTCCAATAGTGCCCAAAAGCACTGCTGAGCTGTAATTGACGCCTGAGGTGACAATTACAGAGGCCCTTGAGAGGAAGGCAAAAAGAAAAACAAAGCCCCTGCCCCAAACAAATAAGCAAAGCAGCAGTAACGGCAAATAATCCCCTGCACGATTTAAAGCCTTGAAAGATACGGTAAATAAAGTCAATTAGCCCACGGATTTAGCCCTAGTTTATATGGAGTGGGACTGGCAGGAAGAAGGGTAAAAAGCCACTAGCCGCAAAAACATTTCTTCTTCCTACACCCCTAAAATTAAAAAAAAATCCCCAAATGAGCCGAGGTGGTTGAGGTGATGCCAGGAGGAAAGGGGGAGCAGAAGGGCAGGTCCTGTGAGGGAACAGGCTGATGACAAGGAAGGATCCCCTCTGCCACTGATGGGCCTCCTCTCCTGCCCGGGAGATGCTCACAGCCCACAAGGGGTGACTTTGCAAGCACCGTGCTCTGAGCAGCCACGCTCTGGCTGTGAAGGTAACACCAGGACCAAAAGACTTTCCAAGGAGTGGAGACCTGCTTTGTCAGGTCCCATGGGTGGCTGCAGCCCTTGTCCCTCCCTGGCGCTGCTCAGTACCGAGCAGGCAGGTCACAGCTGCCCGATGAGAATGCCGTGGGGAAAGAGCCGTGCTCAAGTATTTAAGGCCAAGGCAAGGAAAGGATTAACGCAGCCTTTTGAGACCTTGAACTCTTCTAATCGGGATTTACAGTTGCGAATTTACTGCTGAGGCCATTTACCATCCCTTCTCTGTCTTTCAATCCTCATATCCCTTGCAAGAAATGCCCTTTTGGCACCCCACAGGTATCTTTGCAGATCCTACACTTAACATAAACTACCTAAAAACCACAGAGCTTTGGGATCCACATACTCAATATGCTCCTGTGATAAACATGCCATAGTGTCTCTTAACTCCTGACAACCATTATCCAGCTGCTGAACGAGCCTTATTGTGAGCAATTTTTGTAAATCATATTGAAAGCATAAAATCAGAAAAAAAGAAAAGAATTAGATGTCGGGTCATGAACTGCAGCAACACCTGGCAGGTTGGTTTAAAAAAAAAAAAGAGAGAAAAGCTAGGAAAATTGTTCACAAGATCCTAGGGTGATACTTTACAGATATCGACATATGTGTCACATCCAAGCTCAGGGCAGGGCTCACCCAGCCCTCCAGCTGCAGACCTGACACCCCTCACAGCTGCCTCACACCCCATCCTGCACCTTTCCAGGAACCTCTCAGCAGCTTAGCTCAGAAAGGGCCAAAACCCAAATGATTTTGAGACATAACGCAAACTGGAGGGTTGGGGTTTTTTTTGACCAAAAAGATTTCCAGTCCAAGGGAGGCTGGGACAGAGAGGCTCTGTATCCGTGGCAGCATGGTATGTACTAGTTGGGAGCTCTGCCCCTTTTGCCTCTGGTGCTTAGCGAGCTGCTGCATCCTCGCTATTGCAAGTGAGCAAGGTGCCAAGGAGAGCAGATAAACGATGTGTGTCCCTGAACCAGTGCCCGCGTGTGCTGTGTCACTGGATTAGGACCGTGCATGGGCCGTTGTGGTGTTTTGAGCCGTAGATTTTGGCCGTCGCTGATTAAAAGCCCTCCGACAGTGACCTTAACGAGCCAGGTAGGGCGCCGGTAACTGCGGGCACACGCCACTGTCGCTGCAGAAGGCAGGACGGGGAGATGGGTGAACACTTTACCCAGCATCCAGGCCGTCTCCTCCAGCTTTGCTGGAGCCCAGAGAATTTGCGTGTGTGGGATGCAGAGGACTGGAAAGCAGCTCCTGGAGCCAGTGGGATCTGAGTGTTGCAGCCCCCTGCCCGGGGAGCGTGGCACGGGAGGGCAGCCCTGGGGGGAGCAGCGGGGCTTAGGAGCGGCAGCGCGAGCATTGGACTGTCAGGCGGCATCAAAGCCAGTGCCTTGGAAAAATAAAAATAAAGAGGCAGGGAGGCAGGAGGCCGGGGGAGCCGTGCAGGTGTGACAAATTAAAGATTAGCACTGCCGCGCATGGGGATGCTCCGCACGGGCTTTGCTGCCGCCGGGCGTTTGTCTCACTGCCGGCTGCCGCTGCCGTCACGACGTGTGGCACATTCCTGACGCGCCCTCCGGCTCCGCTGGAGCAGCGCAGGCAGTGCCCTTGCCGCGACACACGGCAGGCTGTCGCCCCGCCGTCCCCAAGCGTCCCTCGCCAGCCCCCTCCGGCCCTTCCAGCTACACCCACTCATTAGCAGTTCACGACTTGCAGCCTCGTCTTTGCCTGAAATCCTGCAATTACTCAGCGCGCTGGCTCAGACCCGGCTCTCGCAAGGGAGGGAAACAAAGGCGAGTGGGAACAGGCAGCCCAGCTGCCGCTCGCCCTGCAGCCATCCCTGGGCGGGCAGCCCGGCGATGGAGGGGGGGGACAGGTAGGGTTCATGTTTAAAGCTGAAATTAAAGCAGGAAGGGAAGGGAATGGATCATCCATGAGCTATAAAATAAGAGGAGGTTTTGTTTTATTTAATGCGAGGCCATTTTGGCCAATGTAAAAAAATCTATCAAAATGGAGACAGAAAACAGTTCTGCCTGAAAACACTGGGGCCAAATTGGCTTTGAGACTTGCATAGTCCTGAGCCAATTAAAATGTCATAATAATGCAGCCTCAAAAACCCCCACGGTGTCTGCTAGTTATGAGAGATACGCAAGAAAAGAAATCATTCCCCAGCTAGAAGTGTTTATCCAAATGGCTCTCTCTGAGAAAATCAGTCCGTGAAAAGGGAGAGGGAATACCCCCAAAGCAGCAGTAGACGGAAGCCTGTGCTCTACTCCACGTTTGCAGTGCCCATGCCGGTGTCCCTGGAGCTCTCCAGGGAGCCAGTGGAGTCTTTGCAGGTCTGGGAAGGTCCTGCCTGTGCTGCAGGACTCACACTTTGGGGTTGCTTCATTGAAAATGACAGTTTTAGCCTCCTTGTTGAATTTCCCAGTCTTGATGAGTCTTTGGGAGACATGTCCCCCAGGTATATCAGCAGTAATGAAAAGTGCCACTGTCACTACAGGCACTAACTCATCATTTTGATGACCCATCGATCCCTAGAAGAGTCGAGTGGAGGGTAAAATAAATGTGGTTTGCTGGGACAGGAAGAGAGGAGGAGAATACTGAAGATATTTTGCTTCACTTGCCACTCAAATGAGTGGAAGACTGGCCACTGACTTTAGTGGTCATAGGGCTGGACTGTGCCCATGTTCACCAAATATCAGAAGAGGTGTGCTGAAAGGCAGCTCCCAAACGCTGTCATCCGCTGCTGGCGGGAATCTTACCTGTGTACCTCCAGAGCTGCCCAGAGGTGCCAAGGCCTGTGCTTAGTATTGCCTTGTTCTGTGGAGAATCCTGGAGCTGCCTGGTGCAAGAGAGGGACTCCCACACGCTCTCCAAACTGCAGGTGGCTTCTAGGGCTGGTGGGGAAGTCTGAGACTCCCACCCTGGTCCAGGGGTGCTGGGCAGAAGGAGTTTCTTGGAAGGAGCCAGTGCCTGCTGATGCTGCAGACTGCAAGGAGCCCTGGAGGCCATCCCCTCTCCTGGGCTGCCACAACCAAGTGCTGTGCTGGAGCTCATTAGTCCTGCTGTGAGTGAAGTTAATTAGCTCAGGGAAAACGCCATGCTAATTTGCCTAACCGGCTTTGGGGACCAAGGTTAACCCCACCAAGCAGGCTTGGATGTACTCCTGGCTGGGGCTCTGCATCCGTGCACATGGCAGGAGATGCCCCTGGGCTCCAGAGCAGCTTTGAATGTCTTACCCCTGCTCTTTTGAGGCCATGCAATTGCAGGTCTCCTGGCAGGGAGGGCTGTAACCCCAAGGCAGCTCCAGGGCTGCTGTGACACCAGCCGATCCCGCTCAGCAGGCAGATGGAACAGCCTCGGCTCTCTGCTGTGGATGTGGGTACAGCAGGGTGAGTGCAGCATGTAACTGTGCCAAACAGAGGTGGCCGTGCCTTCCTGTGGCTACACAGGTCGATGCAGGATTTACAGCTTGTGTGGCCATCCCTGAACACCCCTCTTCCCCATACAGCTCCCCCTGCTTCCATGTTATGTGCTGATGGATCCTCAGGACAGAGTTCTGAGAGGGTGTCCTCTTTTCCTTTCTTTCCATATCAGTCCCACTTGTCTTGCAAGAGTGTAGAACTTGGACAGGATGATTTGAACAGCATGTGGAACAGATGGAAGCAGGTCCCTGGCTGTGGCCAGGTGAAGGGATCACTCAGCAGGCAGAGGCTGGGCATGGCAAGCAGAGAAGAGGCTTCTGGCTCTGCAAAATGCTGCTCCCTCTCCCCTAATGCTAAAACAATTGGTGTCAATGGCTTTAGAGTGTCTGTTTTTGGCACACAGGCACAAGACTGTCCTCTGCTCCTCCACCCCATGGGAAGCCAAGCTTGGTTCAGCAGGATTCACAGCAAGCTAGAGAAAGGAAAAGAAACAGGAGCAGGGTAATCTTCAATGCAAGCTTGCAAGCTGATCTAAATATAGAAGGTGAACTGTTCCCTAGTAATTAGCCAGGAGATGGTTTTATTTGCAGCAGTGCTATTTCAGCAGCAGTGTTTTTGGCAGGAGGAGACGGGAATGTCCCAGCAGCTCTAACCCTGCAGAACAGGAGACTTGCCTCCCCTTGCTAGGGGACATTTCCCACAGACAACAGGCAAGTGTAGGGTCAGGCATGGGGACATGCACATCTTTCTCCGCCTGCCTGGACAGTGGGAGCAAGAGGCCAGGGAAAAGAGCTGTCCTCTCTGCAACCTGCTGCCTCTCTGGGATTAGAGGCTCCTCAGCCTTTGCTGACTGGAAGAAGTGATGAAGCCCTTTTACAGGGTGAGGCAGCAGCATCCTGACATAAGGGCTTGACTCCTGAAGTCGTTCAAGCAAGGACAAGCAGTGCCAGGCCTCAGTGGGGAATGGCATAGGGACCCAAGCTTGGATTACAGCAGGACTGAGCCTGAGGCACTCAATTTGCCAGCAGATCTTTGCATATAGGGGAGGTGCCAAGGGCTGTGCCCATCACAAACCAGCACATGGAATCAGGATTCCTTTGGATGATGGGAAACAGGTGTCAGGCTAGACATTCTCAGCCAGCAATGATGGATGTGCTCGTGGTTAATGCCAAGGCTGTCAGGTAGCTTCACTCCTTGGTCTTTCTTTCTTGTGGTAGCAAGGGCAAGGGGCTGCCCTCCCCTCCAGCCCCGTGCAAGGGCTCCTCGCAGGGCAGTGGGAATCTCTGTGCTCCTTGCAAGAGTTGGGCTGCTGAGGGTTGGGGGCAGATGAGTGGCAGAACTGTCCCAGCCTGGTTCTCAGATGACCCTGGGGTGCTGGAAGGAGTGAGAGGCTTCTCCACCAGGCTGGAACTGTTTGACAAAACCATGAATAATGTTAAAACTGCAGAAAATCAGCATTTATATCCTGCTGCTGCTTACATTGGAAGAGGGACTGGGATGGAGCCAGCCTGGATCCAGGTTGTTTTATGCATTTTATGAATTCTGATAATGCATCCTGTGCAAAAAAAGTGCAGAGTCACCTCAGCACCATGCTGGCCCTCTCCTGCTGCTCCAGCACTGCATAACTCAAACCCGCCCAGAGGAAGGACAGAGGGACAGGGGGACATTCTTACTAAGGAGGTGCAGACTGTGTACAGGCAACCTGTGCTGCAATCTGATGGTACAGCCCCATGCCATGGAGCCCAATGGCCCATGTTCTGCAGGTGCATGTGGTACTATCACCTGCATCCTGGAGGGGAACAGTGTCACAGGACGGCTTACTTTCCAGACCCAAGAGATGTGCTACCACTCTTGATAAAAGCTGGTTTTGGCAGAGAAAAAGACCAATGGTGGGAAGACGCTGTGCTGTTTGACCTAGAGCCAGCAGCTCTCCCTGAGCTGGGAATGAATCCATTGCTGGATGAAAGAAAACGAGCTTTACATCCCATTTCAGGCAATACCCAGCCCCTGCTGTCATCCTGTTGATTTTGTGGCTCTGGAATCAGGTTTAACTTCCCATATTTCTATCCCCCTATTGCTGCCTGTGAAGCCTGTGCAAACAGCAGGGGAAGCGGGCTAATTGCCTCTGGAAGAGGAATGGTGATAACAGCAACGCTGGAAGAGCCATCACAGGCCTGCGGTTAGCAAACTGAGAACACAGGGAAAAACACCTCCCTCTCCCCTGGATGCTCTTCTGAAGGATTACTTGTACCCAAAGGAGGGAGTATTGCTCCAGAGCACTGGGCGCTGCTGATTTGTGAGTGTCCTCTCTACTGGGACACGATTAACTGGAAAATTTACTAGTTGGGAGGTCTCTCCAGGAGCCAGTTTAAAGCCAGGAGTTACTCCGGCTCACTCCTGTGAGGCGTAATGCTGTTTACACTGGATAAAAATTGAGGAGCAGGATGGGAACAGGATGGAGGTGTGTGCCTGTGCTGGTAGTGCAGACAGGTGTGTGGCTGTGGCAGGCCTTGGAGTTCTGTCAGGGGTTGCTGGAGACCCTCCAAATCGTGTCCACACTGCCCTTGGAGCCAGCAGCCTCAGTGGGGCAGGAATGGGGTTTGCCGTGAGGCCCCATGTTCTGGAGGTTATGTGGAGCCTCACTGTCCTGCTGTGCCCCCAGCTGAGAACGGCCACAGGATGCCTTTCTGCTCCAGCCTCTCTGGGAACTCTGTGTCTTGGCACACGTGCTCTCACCCCCAGGCAGGGTAGGGGCATGCAAGAGGTTTGGTGGGGTGTTTTTAACATACACATATGTATGTGTATAATAGCAAAGCAGGGACAGGTGTACAGTCACCTGGGGTATGGAGAGGTAATGTAGCCCACTTGAGATATGGTGAAACTACTTGAGCTGTTTCCTCTTTACCTGTTTTTTCCTCTCCTCCCTCTGCCTGTCCTTTGCCCCTGCTCCAGCAGCCTTGTACATGCCTCCAGCAGCCAGGGGTGACACTGCTGCTCTCTTGCACATCCCTCCCTAACCCTCCTCTCTTCAGAGATCCTGCAGACAGAGAAATCTTCCCAGGAGGGAAGCAGCTGTAGGTAGCTTTGCACACTGATTCATGAATGCAATCAGCCTGGGCCTTTCGAGGAGCACAGGGAGCACGCGGTGAGGGGACGCAGCCTCCCTGGAGAGATTAAACCTGAGATGCATTAGAAGTGGTTGACAGCTTGGAAATAAAATATCAGGGATGGACAAAGAGGGCAGGGGGAGGCAGGGGGTGCCCCTGCCCCAGAGTTGGACAAATCTGTGTGACTCACTGTCCTTAGCAGTGAGGGACAAAAGCTGTGCTGGAGCAAAGGGAAAAACTTGGCCAAGAGTACTAATGACTGAGGTTTCCCATCTGTGAAGGACTGGGCTCCACTGATATGCTGGGTCAGAGGCCAGCACTCACTTCTCAATTGCTGAAAAAACTCCTAAACAGTAGGAGAGAGGACTAGGAGGGGGACAGAGGTCAACAAACACAGCATGTCCAATTTTGTTGCAAGCTTTGCCTGAGCCTGGGTGGTGGATGTGCAGCTCTGGCTTTCTGGGAATTAGAGGTGTCTCCCAAACATGCTCTGGCTCCCAGACCAAAGCTTGTGTGTTCTTCCCAAATGCACAGAGGGAGGGATGTGAAGTGTTGTGTAAAGTGGGGTTACTGATCCAGACTTCTCTTGCTGCTTTCCCAGGAAAAGCAGAGGAGAAAAAGCCAATTGTAATGCCACCAAATTTGCAGAGTTTTAAATTACAGGTTTGGAAATATCTGCAATCTTAATCCATGCAACCCAGCGTTTCAAGACCTGTTACTACAAGTGTCTCTGCTGGAGGCACAGCTCTTCCCTGCCTGCACTTCCCTCTACTCCCTAACTGTGGCCTCTCACTTTCCCCAGCTCTGGGCAGCTCTGGTACAGTACCTTGCACTGCTCCACAGCGGGAGAATCCTGACATTAGTGGCTTTTCCCACTTCCAATTCACATTTTGGAAGACAATGAAGTCATGGAGCTCAATCTGCTCCTGGTATTGCTCTAGCCATGTGGCTAGGGGAACGCCAGTGGTGAATCTGACTGGGAATACATATCTTGTTTGTTCAGTAAAAGAGAAGATAAAAAAAAAATCCCAGCCTGGCATGGCCCAGCAGAGCTGTGTCCCCCTGGCAATGCCAGATGCATGCTGCCTGGAGCAGGCCAGCCAGCCTGGTGCACAGATGGTTGCTGCCCATGCTAACACATTGCTTTTGCGAGGAGGGACTCATGCTTTTCCTCATCCACTTCTGCATTTCAAATATCAATCCTCCATCCAGTTCTCTGTATTCAGATACCAGCTTGCTATGAGGCCTGGGACTGAACCAGACACACTTCTCTCCCCAAAGGCCAGGGGTACCATATGGCACACTTCCAGCCTTCCAACTTGCTGGGGCATGGATGTCAGGGTGAACAATGCCCAGCTCTGCTGTCAAAGGGTTATGACCTCATGCTGACTTTGCACCCTCTGCTAAAAACACAGTGGTGCAGCCCCTGGCTCCCCAGACTGGGCTGTCCTGAAGCCATCAGCATGGAGCTCCCTTCTCCAGAACTTGACCTGCCCCATGCCAGGGCCCAGGCTCCAGCCTTAGGTTTAAAGTGAGCAGTTTCCCAGCCCAGTTTAGGAAGGTGTATGGGAGGGAGGAGAGTCTCCTCCTTTGCTCCTCCTCCCCTCTGGGACACCTATGCTGGGACACCCATGCCAGGACATCCACGCTTTTTGCTTCCTAGTGTCCATCAGTGACAGATGGAACTCAGTCACCTACATTGGAAAGCTACAGCTGCCTGCAGCTCTGAGGAGCCACAGAAGACTGTGGAAAGCCCAGGCTATCTCCCTTCCCTCCCTGCTTTTCCTTCACACGTGCACATGCATGCTTACACACACACACACGGATGCTCTGTGGGGAAGGAGTAGTGGCCTTGGAGTAGCATGGCAGCGGGCAAGAGCACAGCAGGCAGCACACGGGCAGAGTAGCTGCAAGGCAGAGCTGCAGAGAAACGGAATTAGCTTGGAGAAGGCAGGAAACGAGAGAAATGATCCTTGTGGTGGGCTTCAGAACTTTGTTTGACACTCATTGGTAAGTAAGTAATAAAAAAGAGTGGCACCTGCAAAATGTGAGGGATGAGGACTTGCTCAGTGATGTTGTGAGGGGTTGGGACCCTCCACTGGCAAAACCCCCATCAGGAGTTAGGTGCCATACAGGGCGTTAAGTGCAATGGCACAGGAGCAGGAAGCTAATTCCCATTCTTCCACCAGTCCTGGGAACGTAAAGCCTGGGCCTGACCCCGGGTCTGCCTGCCTCATGCATCACTCAGATGACAGCAGAGTTATTTTTTTCCTGACAGGACCCAGGAACCAGGTCACTCTGCATGTAAATCTATAACAAATCTGCCTGGGATTAGGCAGGCTACTGAGAGGTGGCAACAGGCAGCATTCATCAGCTGTGCCCACACCGCACACAGGGAGTGGAGGCACATTCTTTCTCAAGCAGGGGGGTTGCTACGCCAGAAGCTGCCGTCCTGAGTTGGAGGATTTGGGCCCTGATGGCCTCAGCAGAAACAAACGCTGCATTCCAGGGACGCCATTCCTTGCAAGCAACTAAATAATGATAACATGATAGTAATAAGCAGATCAATCAATCTCTCCATGAACTGAGGGATCCTGGGGGGAGTGCTGGGCTTTTCCCAGAGCAAACTGGGACCAGCTCATCTCTAATAAATGCAGTGTAATACCAGTAACAAACCTCAGATCTCTGGCCAAACTTTGAATAATGACACCCTGGCAGGATGTGGGATGCATGTGGGCTGTATGGACACAGCTTTAACTTTGCCTGCGCAGAAGACACTGTCCTGGGCTGAGGAGGGGAGAGAAGAAGTATGGCTGCACCAGGCAGGGGCTTGTGATCTGTTTTCTACTCCCCTTTCCTTCTCCAGGAGGTGAGCACAGGGAAATTGGATCATTATTAACCAAATTGCATCACTCTGACGGCGAGCCTCCCTGCTCCAAGCTAATCAACTGAGCCTTTAAGAGTTAAAAACTAGCAGCACTTGTCTCCATAGGCATCACAAGACCTATTTAAAAATCTTGACCCTTTGGCTCAGTTGCTGAGGAAATTTTTCAGCTGAAAATGCCAGGACTCTGGGAACTATTAAACCCCACAAACCCTAGATTGCTTTTATTCCTGCCCCAGGCTGCAACCTCGGATCTTTTCTTTCTCCCTCTGCAAACTGCTGGGTAATGAACCCTTGTGGCATGCCAGCTCACCTCCCCTTCTCCCAGCTGGCAGCCTAGCTCCAGAGCGATGCCCTTTTGTTCCACGGGTGCTGAGATCTGCAAACTCGTAGCTAATCATTGCATCTGGGGCTTCCAGCTCCAGCGACAAAACCTGGACTTGCAGCGGGCTCCTGATGGCCAAAGTTCACCCCCCTGCTTATTTCCTTACCAAAGACAATTATCTCTCATTTACATCTAAACTCGTTTTTTATACTAGTTTAAATGCTGCCCCTCCCCCTGTAATCTCCACGCAAATGAATTAAAAGTTCTTTCTTTTTCACTTCTTATTTAAATCACACACTGTTTTGAACAAAACCTTTTATTTCATCCCAATTATTATTTCTGGTGTGTTTTCCAGAGCTTTACAACATGGCATCTGATTATACATAAAGCTTCAGAATAAAGCCCTGTTTTTTTCCTTCATTAAGGACACAAAAGATTCCTGTGTGAGCCAAGCAGCACTTTGGACACTAATACAGCTTTACCCCTCCGAATCAGATCCTGGCTCTCTGCAGAGCAGATTGAGGAGTGGATCCCTGCCTTTCCTTGCTGCCAGCAGGAAGGGTCCATCCAGCTCCTTCCCTCCTTGGAATTAATATCCAATTAACCTATGCCAGCATGCAGCACGTTCACCTGGAAGCTCCCATCCACTGGCTCTTCCCCCATGACAACTGGGTGTGTTTCCTGGCTAATCCTGCCTCTGGATCTCCTCTTCTTGCCTCCATATTAGGGATCCAGGGAGGTTGGACCCACACAAGATTTTGCTGTTTCTCTTTTTATTTCCCATGGAAGGGAGTTATTTGGAGTCACATGTAAAGCCTTGGGAAATCTCAGTAATCTCTAAACCCCACAGCCCTTCCTCAAGCCTAAAACTCATGAATTTTGGGTCAAAGGATAACATCAAGGGCATCAAGGCAGGCAGTGTCAGGGCTGCTCATAACCCATGTAGGTAGTTGCTGCATCTCTCCTGGATCTGAGGTCTTGTCATCTGGAAACAGCCTGAATCAAACCAGAAGCACAGGAAACCACCCAGTCTGCAGCACGTTTCCCTTATTTAACATCATCATGCAGAAAGGGATAATGTATGCTGTGTTTACCAAACGAAGAGGGGAGAGCTTTCTGTCAAAACGATGCATTACCAAGTTGATTAGCTGCACAAGAAGCCTCTTTAAGCAAATGGTTTCTATCTTGTTGAATGTTTCAGCATTTTAAAAACAAATTGCTAATTTTTGTTTAGTTTTAAAAGTACTTCTGACTGCAATGATGGTCACCTGGAGCTGACAAGAAGCATTTGGACCCATGAGGGTTTAGGACAGAGTCTAAAAGCAGTGCTCAGGGTGTGAGAAGCAATTTGCTAAATGAATACAGGATGGGAATTGGATCACTGGTTTCCCCAAAGAGAGGCTTCTTTTAATACAGAAAGGTTTTGTCTAACAGGCTTTGCACGGGTCTGTAAGGTAAGGATACCTGACTTACAGCTTTGATATCATACCACACTTCTCCTTTGGGACCTTGGGCAATCCAGGTTATCCCTGTCTCTCGTAAACTCCCTATCTGTAGAACGGAGATATTGCTGCCTGCAGTGAATATCTGCAAAGTGTTTGAACGTGAGGGTTATTACTGTTAAAGATCTGTGCAGCTTTCGCCTCTGCTGCGCTGAGAAGTCAGCTGGTACAATCCCTACTATGTGCTGTCTAGCAGAATAGGAATCTCACAGTGCAAGAGTGAACGTGGATTGACAAACATAAGCAAAAGCAGAGCTGCTCCATACCAGAAATGTTTTTCCTAAAGTATTCAAAATCTGATGTAATTAGCTGCTCTGCCCACTATAAGCTTGCCTTCAATTTAGAAACATCCAAGTAAGGCCACGTGCTTGCGTGAGAGCCAAGCTGCCTTTCTGACCTACATGTTCCGAATGCCAGGCTGGCCACTTTTTGTTCTATCACAGCAGAAGTAAAACTAAAATCTGAATCCCACCCATTTTGGTCAGCCAGATCTCTGAAGAATATACACCACCGGGGAAGTCATGAAACACCGCAAAAGCCGTGAACAAAATCACGTAATTGGTTTCTTTCTGGTTGTGTCCCTGTGCCACCAGTCTCACCCTTCTAAAACCACTCTGTGCTACCTTTGGACTGCCAAGACACAACCTATTTTTGCAGAGCCAGAACAGTTAATGATACTTTGTGTCACTGATTCTGTAATTTGTATTTGTGCTGGCAGGGAATTCCCCATGACAGTTTATCTCAGCCAGTTTCCCCTGATTATTTAAAATATTTGGAACTATGTATTATTTCTGGCTCATGGGTCCACCGTAGGCCATGGCAGGATTATTTTTGGGCAGCACACAGCCACTCTTCCAGCCCATAGAGGATATATATGATATATCAGGGGTAGGGGCCAGTGGGAGTGCAAAGTATTTAATCGATTGGGAACAGATAAATTTAAGGCAAATGGGCCTTAAGGTTTTGTCCTGATGCGTTTCTGATGCCACTGAAAGAGGTACTGGGCTGCAGGACTGGGGACTGGGGGTCCCATGGGGTGGGGTAGGGAGGCTGGGGATTTGGCATGGGGGAGAAAGCAAAAGGGCAGAGCAACGCTGGGGTGCTGATCTGGGATTTGAGTGTCCTCTGCGGGGGAGAGCTGGGGGGTTGATCTGCTCCTGGGACTGGAGAGGGTGTGTGTGTGTGTTCCGGGGAGAGGATCTGGGGGCTCCTGCCAGTGTGGGGACAGAGGGTTTGAGGGGAATCTTCTGCTCAGCTGTGTGGGCTGCGGCAGCTCTGCTCGCCAGGCTGCTTCTCTAAATCAGCTGTGTATATTCATAAGCGCTGTGCACGCCGGCCCTGGGAGCTGGAAGGCATATCACAAAGGGCACATTTTTAACACTTCTTTTAATCCCACGTTCCTGCGCATTTAGGCCTGAACTGCTTTGCATTTGAACCTCTGCAAATGCTTTTGCAGCATCCCCCAACCCAGAGCCCGCCGTAGAGAGTAACTAATTAAAGCTGCCTGACAGGCTGCTAAATACGTACTAAGGGCCCAATAACAGCGCAGACACGGGACATCATCATCTGAATGACAAAAGCTAGTAGCCAGTGGTTGCTGATAGGGGGGCTGGGCAGGCCTGCCTTGCTCACTGCCCTGGGAATACCATCCACGGAGATCGCTCCAGCACTTTCTGCTCCTTATCCCACCCGTTTCAGGGCCAGGCTGAGGCCGGGCTTGCTGCAGATTCATGTCACGTAAAACTGGCAGGGCCAGCTGGTCGACGTGGTCTGCGGGGTCCTGACCCTCATTTCTGCCCTTCCTGCAAATATTCTGCAATTACACGTCGATTGCTTGGCGGGGAGAAAAGCAAACACGCTGCGAGCGCCGGCGCGCTGTGGTTGGTTGCTCTCGTTGAGGCTGTGGCACAGGCTGCTGCTAAAGAAGAAAGTGGGTGACAGGCAGCCAGTGTTTCAGGGTTGCTGATATCGTGGAAAGCCCAAGAGGCTCTCCAGGGTGACTAGCCAAAGGCACAAGTAACAGCTCGCACGAGAAAGAAAAATCCACAGGCAAAAAGGAATATGAAGAAGAAAAAGGGAATTTGAAATACAGCTAAATCACACTTCTCTCTGAAAATTTCATTCCTACCATTGTTCCGAGTAACATGTACGATTACTCTAGCTGAAAGAATTGATAAAAAGCATTTCGTTTCCTCAGCTCGTTTACTTTCTACATCTGGCAGTATTTTGTGTGCAGACAGTCTCACCGTGTTCCCGAGGTAGAGCGCGCCTGGAAATGGAAGCTGAAGAATAACAGCGCAAGATGATTTTTTAAACTGTTTTGCAAATGCTTCTGCTTCTAACGACCAATAGACGAGCTAAAGCCCTTGGCAAAAATGATATGTCAATAAATAACATAGCAGTTTGCAGTCTTATTATAATGCCGAGAAAAACCTCCACGCTCCGTATTTAATATCCAGATACTACCTTGCAGTACAGCAGAGTAGAATGGGCTGGCAGTAACTTTCCCAAACAAAGACTGCCCTTTGGTCCATTGCTGTCCCCAGCTGTGCTGTCACGAAGGGGCTGGAATGGAGATGCGTTTCCCTTGGACACCTCCCTGGGGATTGCCACCTGCCCTACAGACCTGTCCAGCTCCTCAAAGCTTGACATCCTCCAGTGGAAGGGGCAATACATGAGCTGGGAAGCAGTGCACTCTTCTTATTTGAGCAGATGCTGGGGAGACCCTCTGTGATTTAGGGGCCTGATGGCATGGTCTGTATTGAGCAGGGTGCTCTGAAAGGGCCCAAGACCCAGACTTACACATCAGATGTGCCAGGCAGTGCACTGGCAATTATTCACAGCACAAAGACTGCTGGATGAGGATGTCATGACTCTGGAGTCATATATGGGCTCAGAACTGTAGTTTCTCCCTTGCAAGTCTTACAGTGCTTCAGCTTGGTTTGCTGCTGTCCCAGCAGCGAGGGAAGATGAAAATGAGTAGAGCAAAGCCATGAAGCTGGGACACTTCAGGGTCAGAAGGATACAGCCCTCCTGGAGTCTTGTCCTCCTCCTCTTCCTCTCCTTGGTAAGTCTGTAGCAGATAACAAAGGCACAAAGAACACTGCAATTTGAAACAGCCATAAGCATTTTGATATGAAGAAGTCAGCTGTTAGGAAGAATTATTTTTCACGCTGGTGTAACAGGTCATAAAAAAATCCTGTGGGGGAGTATTCAGATGAAGTTTATCTGCCCTTTAACATGCAGGTGTGCCAGATCACAGCTTCCATGCAAAGTGGAGGTCCCATTACCTGAAGTACTCTTCCTCTTGAACATACATGTAACTAGAGTCCCATCCCTCGGGTGCTCATCCCCTTCTCTGGTGAAGCCTAGATATTGAGGGAAGCAGGATAAAACCATTTCCAGTGTGCACTCTCTGTACACCCCACACATTTCTATTGGTGTCCCCAGACCCTTACCAGCGACCTTGGGCCCTTAGGGCACATGTGTTGGTCTAACCCACCCTGGCTAAGTGATCATGATGCTCCCCACAAATTCTCCAGGGACTATTCACAAACACCCTTTCCTCTCCTGATCATACTGGATGAGAGGGTAGGAGAAAGGATGGATCCCAGGAACAGGGATCCTGCTCTCCACTCACCTCCAGGCCCAGTGGGTTTTGGCAGCCCAGCACGGTCCCCAGTGCCTGCAGATCATGCGTCATTCAGAGCATGGGGACAAAGCCCAGTGCGCTGGCTATGGCTTGCTTAGAAATTTTTTAATAAAATGGCTTTTCCATGAGACAGTTTAAGCTCATCAGAGCTGATTTGTTCCCCAGAAACACAGCAGCTGCTATAAACTTTCACTGGGAAAAGGATGGAATTTCTCCTTAAAGGCAGAGCTGGAGGAGGATTTAATATCAGGCCTGCTTGGCCAGGAGCCAAATGATTAGGATAAGGGAAGACTGAGTACAAATCTTACAGCTGACCAGAGCTTGCACTTGAACCTTGGTCTCCAGCACAGAGAAGATAAACTCTCAAAGAATCAGGATGTGAGATGGGGAAGGCAAAAGAAAGCAAGAAATGCTACAAAAACAAAAGCAAAAAACCCAAATCAAGCCAAACCAAACCAAATCAAACCAAAACCCAATCCAAAGTAAAATGAAAAAACCTCAAACCACCAAAAAACCCACCAAAAAAACAACCCAACAGAAAAAAGCTGAAATCTGTCATCGGTGGGGGAAAATTTCCAGCTATAAGCCTGCTCTTGGCTATCTTTATGCTGAACTGCTCAGCTAACACCCTGAGGGTGTCTCCAAAGCCTCCTTTTCTCTTCCTCCTTCTTTGAATATATACATTGTATTCAAACACCATACATACATACATAAGTTGTAATACACAGAACGAATTCAAAGTATTTTACATAGTGACTGCACGGTAAAGTTTCCATTAAATCTTCTGGGCTTTGTGCAGTAACTGCAAGAACATCTGCAATGAAGTGGAGATTTAACAAAACTGTCCCCATATGAAAGTTTGAGTCATGGAACCAAATTGTGTTCCACACAGGGGCACAAAAATGGTACAAAAATTAAGATATTAATTTTAATGTGATCTTAAACGTTGGTTCCAATTAGGCATATGCCCAAGTCCCATTGGAATTAAGCACATCATTTCTTTGCTGAACAGGGAAGGCTGCTGAATCAGGACTCCAGACTGTAAAATTGCTCAATTGCCTTCAAATTTCTGGGGAAAAAAAAATAGTGTGCTCTGAAAGCAATCACAAAATACATTTGGTATTCAAAGAGTATAAGTGAGTGCAGGGCTTATAATTAAATCCTTATCTACGAAGCTGCTACTGAGTGACTGTACATTCTGGGTAATTTTTAATGGCCTGAAACTCAAAAACCAGCATAACCAATTTTTTTTTTTTTTTTGCAGAAGACACAGCTAGTTAGCTACAATTCTGCAACAAATCCATTACTCCAAAACAAGTCCCTGACCCTGCAAGCATGACTTTTCATGATGCAAGTGCACCAAGCGAAGCCATGGCAGAAGTTACTGGTGCAAATATGGGGCATCATACACGAATGGGGCCCGAATAAAAAGAAGGAGGGGGTTGAATCCTGAAATATTCTAGTCCTCCTCTTCAGTCCCATGGCTGCTTCTGCCCAGGGCCTGGGACAAAGCCCATGATAAGGTGATGTGTGACACCAGAGGAGACATCAGCTGCAACCAGGCTCATCACAGCACAAAATTCTTTCTCCCTCCCTATCCTTCAAATCCTCAACTATGCCATATTTTTTTAGAAATAGTTTGTCAACACTCTTCAACCAAGTGAAAAATTCAGTGGTACAGTAACAGCAGTTCGTTAAATAAAGTGCCACATTAAAGAAAAATACACGGGGCAAATTTTCAAACCTGGGTAAATGATATGTTTTTTAAAGTTTGGTGAATTAAAGGCAACTTGTCCAATTTTGCTTGACCTTTTTTGAAAATACACTGCACTTTGAAGCCAAAAACGTTTTACACCCAATAATAAAAATACGAAGTTAAGGTTCAAAATGGAAACAGTGGGTTTGCTTGCTGGAGAAAGGCAACTCTCTTTCCCAAAAGCACAGAGAGACTGAGGACAAGCACTTCTCAGGTGTGGTTTTCTGTAACACTGTATTCTGTAAAAAAAAACCCCTTGCCTCAATTATAGGTTCAAACATGAGAACTTGCCTGAAATAAAAGTCGCATGGCTTTAACTGCAAATAAGTTTTATAAAAAGCTCTTAAGCAGGTCAAAGCATAGCAGGGACACTCTTTGTGGACCAGTTTCCCCACCTTCCACAGCTCACCCGAACTGAGGTGGAGTTTCAGAGCCATTGGGAAGGCTTCTCCTGGAGGCGAGGGGATGCCACCATCTCTGGGGATTAAACAGAGGCCAAAGTAGCTGTTATTTTAAGACAGGTGTTCCCAGTTTGCGCTCCTCCTGCCTCTAGCACCCTCAGCTGTCTGGTATGGGGACCTGTGCTTCTCACCTCCATCTGCCGTTGCCACCCCTCACACAGGCATTACAAAAGTGCTGCCCAGGGCTCTGGCGTGACCAAACTGTGGCACAAGGCCACAGCAACAGAGAGATGGGGACAGGAGGGAATTTGTGCCAGGACCTTGGGACACTTCAGTACAGCGGTGAGTGTCTCCATCTGTCACGTGTGAGACCAGAGTTTGATTCCCCACCAGGGAGGCAGTGGTGCCATTTAAGATTTGGACTCCATGATCCTTGTAGGTGCCTTCCAACCCAGAATATTCTGTGATTCTGGTGGGACATCCTATAGCTCACTGCATTGCCATACAATCTTATGCTTAGGCTACTGTAGGACTTTGGTCTGAGCTTGTCTTTCATGGTCCTGGGCTTTACTTTTTTCCCACTGGATGTTGTCTATCTGCACATTTTATTGGCTGCTGTGCATTGGTTGCTAGGAAGCTCCCACTCCTACTCCCTTCTGCTTCCCCTTAACTTACTGCTGATACCTCCAGTAGCTCCTGCATCTTTTAATTACATTTATACCTGCTACAGCCAAATGTAAAAGGAAAGAGACAAAAAGGCAAAAAATATGCTCTGGGAACAGCAAAGGCCAGTTGGCACAGCAGGCTTCCCCCTTTTGGCTTTATCTTAATCCCCCCTTCCTGCTCTTTCAAGCAGACCCCCTCGAGTCCTTTTCCTTCTCTTGAGAAAAGCCCAGGCATCTCTTGAACTCATTTCTGCACTTTGCCTCAGCCGTCTCCCCCGTAACTTATTCCATATGTTTCCTTGGCTTTGCCTTCTGCCACAGTTGCCTCTTTACTCCCAGCTCCTGAACCCTCAGATCACATCACTGGGGCGCTTTGTTGACTTAATTGGATCATCAGCCTGGCTGTAAAGCTTCCCTAGCCAGCCCTGCTTCCCTCTCCTGGGCTGCTGCCCCCGCCCTGAGGCTCGAGAAAAACGTATTTCTGTGCTGGAAGTATAAATAGATGATGCAGGTTAAATTTAAAATATATTGAAGCTGATAACCACAGGTGCAGGGACTGCAATTCATCCACTGGAAACAAACGCGTCTTTCTGGCAGGGTGTAGGAGGAGGGGGGACCCTGTGGCCTTGATAGCGAGGAGTGTTTTCCCCCTGCTGCTCTACCCCTGCTCCCCTCCTGATGCCCTCTCCTGTGCTCCCCTATCCGTTCCCCAGCCCGCCCACCCCTGGCTGCTTAAAGGCCGCCGCTTTTGCTGGGAGGGCAGGGGTTTCAAAGACCCACAGAGGAGGTCCTGGCTCTGCTCCAGGCTGCAGGATCAGCCAAAGGGCAGCGTGTCTGCTGTGCCGGGTGCCCAGACAGGGCAGGTGTAGGGTCAAGCCGGGTACCCCCACCCACCGGGTTCCGAAATCTTCTCTAGCACCTGAACACCGGGTGGGGCACGCGTCCCTCTGAACTTGCTTGTTGCCCAGTCTTATGCTGATGTTGGCTTTGGCTGGATCTCGATGCATCAAACCCACACCAGGAGGTACTGGTGTACTGCATTCCCCGAGCTGTTCTCCTTGCTTGCTGCATCCTGCTGCTCAGTCATGGCCAGAAGCACCCATCGCCCTTCTAAGCATGGGCACCTCGGCCTCCTACCCAGGGGAAGCTTGTGCTGGTCCCGCACAGACCTCCTGCAGGAAACGGGAAGAGCAGCAGCCAGCACGTCCCCACTCAGGAGTCTTCAAACCCTCCTTCCACCAAAAATGAATGGCAGGCATTCTTGGACTGTGATGGAATAGAGGATTTACACAGCTGTAGCGCCAATAAAGGCCACTCACTTGTAGGGAGGAGAAGGGGAAAAAGAGAAACTTAAATCCCTGTAGTTCTGTGTTGTTCAGTCCATGGCATGACCAGCTTCAGAAGGAAAATGTAGCAGTTTGGGGTAATTTTTCTTCCTGCAAAAAATTCTAAGAACCCTGCCTATGTTTATCTACAGCAGAAATCTTAGTTACAATGTCATGCTAATAAAAAGGCTCACTTGCTCTCATATTTTACTTTATGGAAACTTTAGAGTTGGCATGGAACTCTGTATCTGGGGAGACTTACTGGTAGCTGGAACCTGGGAAGAGTCATTTCTTACCACACAGAACTCTGAGGATCTAGCAGAGAAAGCACTTGCCCTCTCCTCTGCTCAGACAAAACCCTCCTTGTAGTTTCATATATCTGTGTGCCTTCAAGTCTTGAGCAGGAGGCTGCCAGCTGCAAGACCTGCTCAGATCACACTGCTGCTTTGTTTGAACCATAGCTGTGCTGTGCTGTGGAGCAGGTCTCTCTCTTGGACGTTCCCACAGTTTCCTTGGCTGATTTGAAACCGTTGCACAGCTTTCTGGACCTAAGTCTCACTGGAAATCCTGCCTGTCATTCCGGCAGAGTCCATCTGGGAAGTGAGGGCAGCAGAACGTCAGCATGTCGTGGTTGAATGTAGATACAGTGCTTAGGGACATGGTTTAAGAGTGAAGGTGACAGTGCTGGGTAAATGGTTGGACTTGATAACCGTAAAGGTCTTCTCCAGCCTAAATGGTTTGTGATTCCTGCCACATGATAGCTTTGGATTGCAAAAAGCTTAGGTCCAACCCGACCATGACTGGACACATGCTTTGTCTGTGCTCTTGTCTGCCTGCCACCTGCAGAAACACTGTGGCTAAGACAGTGTCCCTGGGCTTTGTACACCTTGTACCTCCCTAACAGCATCTTCCTGCAAATACAGCCCATCCATTACTGCTTGTGACCTATATGCTAAGCAGTAACACCATTTCTCTTGAACTCTGGGTGCTACTCAGGGGCAGCAGCAGGAGGAAAAGTGTGGGGTAGTTATGCAATCAGGACTGAAATAATTAGGTAGATGAAATCCCAAGAGAAGTAATCCATCTTTTGAAATGGACTGGCAGCTTGAAAAATTTAGAAATCTTCATCAAACTATTACAAGCCTGAAGCCTGCATGTGTTTTGTTTTATGGGTTCTTAACACATACAGGACATGCAAGTATAATTAAGTCTTTGCAGTCCGTCCTCTTGATATTGGAGTTGGACACCAGAGATCACAATAAATAATCTGTAAACTAGCCTTCAAAGCCAAATAGCCTATCAGCTGGAAAAAAAAAAAAAAGGAATCTTGGCATATAAATCAGTTATATACTTAATGTTGTCCCCTTTCAGTGCTGGAGGTCTGGATGAAAAAAAAAAAAACAGAGTTAAAACATGCCTAGCAATATACCCAAGGTAGCTTTTATTAATTCTGTGAATAGCAGGAAAGTAACAGGACAAGAAAATGATTTCACCCAATCGAAGGGCAGAACAGAAAATGTTTCCTTCTGCTTAAAAAAGAAGTGTTAAAAGTCATGATGTAGCAGGCGTGCATCGCACCCACAAAAACACTCACCTGTATCTCTGGCCTGACCATGACTTGCTGCTCATACTTTATGTGAACACAGATATTTCTCCATGCAGGTGGCCCCACCTGTGCTGCCAAACACAGCTGTTTGGCTTTAGCTTCACTTTTAAACACTTCCCAGCTAGGACCCGTCCTCACTGTGCTAGCAAAGCAATGCCTGAGGAAACACTATCTTCTCCCACCTTGGTGAGGAGAGGAAATGTGTTTTCCCTTATTTTTAAGCTTGTGGTTTGTCAAGCATGCTTCTGACTTGTTCTGTAATGCTCGCTAGCCACGCTGGAACAACACAACCCAAGCGCTGGTGCCAGGAGCTCCAGCCCAGGCTGTGGAGATTCACGTGGCCCTGCTGTCAGAGCAGCTGAGCTGGAAGATAACCCCACTGGTCCCACGTGCAGCTCGCTGCTTCCCCATTTGTAGCAGCCTGTTCCCTCGGGAGCGCTGAGCTGTGAGTTCCTCTTACCAGAGGGGTGAGACAGAGGAGGGAAAGACAAACGTGCTGAAAACTGCCCGCAACGAGATGTGCAAACCCCAGTGCAGTCAGCCCCACCCCCTCGTATAAATTAAGCCCTGCTTAAAACTCTGTCACTGGACGGGCTTGATGCAGTGTTGGTGATCCAGTGTGTTAAAAGTCAGGTCTCCTCCTGCTCTGGGACCACAAATCCTCGATCTGACTCTGCAGCCTTCCCATGCCAGCATCGGATCCTGATCAAGAGGGGCTCCCTGGACCATCAGTGTTGCGTAGGAGCTGAAGTAGCCCCAGCTCAGGACTTCCTTGGATGCTTGGATGGAACATCATGACAGAACCTAAATGGTGACTGTCCTCAGGAACTCCAGACACCCATGACCCGCAGCACCTCCAGTCATTCTCTCTCCTGCTTGAGGGTCCAAATACAGTAACCCAAACTCTCCCCAGCAGGCTCCCATTGCTTCCATCTCAACTTCTCTTGCCCTGAATTTTCCCATCCCATTCTTCCAAGTAATTCCAGCCCCAAAGGTGTGTACAGCCCTCCCTGCTTGCCCAGCATGTCAATTCTTAGTCGTTCTAGCATCCTGAGCTCCTGATGTGCCTAGGGCTCCCAGTCCTTCTCTTCCAGGGTGGCTGGCTGGCTGCCAGAAGCTGAGGGGCTTCCTTGCTTTAGTAGTCACATCTAGACTCCTGCCTGTCCAACCAGCCGCAGCAGACACACAGACGTATTTTTCAGTACCTTGGGTTGCCCGGGAAAGCCTTTTTTCTCAAGGCTCTCTACAACCATTTCTGCAATACTGCAGATAGTGTTTTCTGCATCAAGCCATAGTCCTTGGAGCAATGGAGATGAGGTTAAGTTGGGTGAAACTCCCAGAGATTTCCATTTTTTTTCCAACAGCTGGCTCCAGCCCCTGAAGCATCTGTTGAGCTGGAAAAGACCACGGAGCTCACGAGACCCATTATTACATTAGTTGGCCCCAGTATCAGCACCAAGCCCTACCTACAAAAGCCAAGTCATCTCCATCTGCAGCCATCTTCCCTCTTCTGTGTTTTCCTCAAGACATTCATCCAGTTTGTCTGCTTTTTTTGTTTTTTTGGGGAGAACTCTGCCACCATGGTAACAACTGTGTCAGGCAGACTGATACACACCTGGTGTGGAGCAGATGCTGGTGGAGCAGATGCCTCAGAGTTTTTGCCATTATGAGATCCTTTTATTTCTCTCACCCACTAACTCTTTCCTCTGTTTCCAGTAAAGCCTTTGGTCTGGAGACCAGTTTGGTTTGTTTTCACTGGGAGAAGTTCTGGAAGACCCTCCAAATTTTTTATTGTACTTGTGAAGTTGAAATGTCAGGGTTAGTCTTGAAGGAGGCTGGGACATGAGTTTTGAGGCTGATATCCAGTAGTTTGAGACCATCCAATGAGCCATGCATGTGCCAGCTGTGGCTTTGATAGCTATCCCAAGAGTAATGGTCCTCACAGGATTGTTCAACTATTGCATCCTATTGAGTTTAACGTAGTTAACCCCTTTTTACTTTGTATCTCTTAAAAAACAATTAATTTGGAGATATGGTGGGTTCAGGGACAAAGCAGGCTTTTATGCAGCTGATTACTTATCAGTGCCAATCACTGGCTGGAAGCTACAGCCAGTTTTTTTCCAGACCCATTTGGAAAAACAGGGCAACCTCAGCCTAACAAATGTCTAAACACACCCCTCTTGGTGTGTGGGAAGCCAAAAATGAGGAACCAGATGTATTTCTCTTCCTTCAACGTGTTTAGGAGGAGAATCTTGCCTGAGGGTGCCAGCTGCATCCACCACAGTGTGTGTGGGGACAACTTTGCTGGACATGTCTCTCTCCCACCAGAGTCCAAACACCTGGGAAACCTGGTGTGCTTGTGTCTTCTCACTCATTGATCACAAAGTGGCTTCAGTTCCAGGTTCAGAGACTTGGAGATCATAGGCAAATTTAACTCATGGCATGGTGGCATTTGCAAGGCTCGTCTAGAGAAGCCAAGAGATGAGCTGAGGATGGGGGCTTTGGCACTGAGGATGTGCATCTTCTGTGGGTGGTAGTAAACACAACACAGATAATGATGCAAACCTTAAAAATGCAAATCTTTGGGCTATAAATATACTACCCTACCCAAGGCAGTTGTTAGTTTTCCATATTTATTTATGATTCATTACAATCTGGATTTTTATAGATCTTCTACTCTAAGTTTTATATTTAATTGAACGGGAGTCCTGATATCTTTCTGCATGTGTTTATGTGGTTTTCGTTAACTACTGTGCAATCTAAGAAAAATCTTTGTTAACCAAAAATAAGGAATGTTTGTTAATGTTTAATGGAAACAATAACAATAAAATTACCCAATGATAATTAAAACCATCCCAACTGTAAAAGCTCCTTCTTAATGAATCATATTAAGGGAGGGTTCAAGCATGTATTTATGATCTGAGTTGTGATTTATGGGCTAAATCCTGCCCTCGTATGTCTGCATGAGGCTTTCACTGATTTCCATGGGGGCAGCACGTGCAGCGGAAGAAGGCAAATTTTGGATGTGTGCTGATTCAGTTCTGCCAGAAAAGAACATTATTTAACCCTGACACAGTATATGCAGAACTAAAATGTAAACCCTTCTCTCCTCGCCATTAAAAATAGAGAGAATATGAAGCATAATGTTGCTGTGTGCCCTGGCTCTCTCCTGGTAACTGGCTATTGGGAGCCTTTCCAATGGATGTCCCAGACTCCCAGCAGTGATTTATCACTAATTGTCACAACGGACCTGGAGCTGCAAGTGGTTTGTGGGGAAACAATGACTGATGTTGGCAAAAACGTTTTCCTAGACAGTCTGTGGGACCCAGCCTATGGCACAGCATTGCATGTTCAAGAATTGGGTTCTTTTTTATGCTGAAATTTCTTGATGCCACATGGAGAGGTGGAAAGGCTTGCCGTGGGTGCAGCCCTCACTTGTTCTCCTTCTGAGCCTGACTTTTCCCCGAATGGAGTAAATGGCCCTTAGGGCAAATGAGAATCAGACCCAAAATGTTTCTGATTTGCATGGAAAAGTCAAGAAAGACAAGGCAGTATTCACAAAACTAACAAGACATTATGATGTTAATGATTTTTAATTAGTCAGATACAGATTTTTTTTATCTGAATACTTTAAGGGCCCAAGTGGATAAATGTGCAAACAATATCACCAGGCACAGAGGTATTTACCAAAAAAGATTACAAAAAAGGCCATCTTTAGAAAGAAGCCTGATCTCCATCTATTCCACAGTGAGAAGAACTGCAAACTTATTTAACGAAGCTCTGATATCTGCATGATAGCGCTGCAAACTTGCACTGTGGGGGGAATTTTATTTTCAAAGTCGGCAAGCAGTGACCGGCATGTCGCACAGAACAGGCGCCGTGTCTCTCTCTCTTAAGATTGTGCCTCTGCCCGACCGCACATCTCCCCCTCCCTCGCTCCCTCTGTTGCCTCTGGGAGCCACTTCGTCCTGGCTGCGTCCCCACCTCTCCTGGCTGAAGTGTTTTGCCGAGCAAGCCCTGGACCAGACCGCGAGTGCGAAGGGTGGGGGAGGATTCGCGTTTGTTTGGATCGGCTGCCAAAGCAACTCAAGAGGTTTATTTTTTAAAAAATGGAGCCCCCTAATGTCTATTTAAACAAGCAAAAATATACATCCCCTTCAGCCTTCCAGCCTGAGCCCTGGCCCTGCAGAAAGACGCTCTTGGCTTCTTCAATTAACCAATACTGAGCAAGTGCCCTCCTTTCCCAGCACAATGAAGGCTGCCACTATTATCCCTGGCCTCCCAATTATCTGCTAGAATTTTTCACTTAATGAAGTTTCTCTCCCTCCCCTTCCCGGCTCCCCAGACTGAGAGAAGCTCGCTGAACCAATTTAACAAAATGTTAGGAAGAATGAAATGTAACTGCGTTTTTCTTTCTTTCTTTCGCCCTTTAGTCGGCAGCTCCCTGCTCTGTTCTCAGCTGTGTCCTTCACAGCGGTGCAGATCAGAGCATGAAAATGCATATTTTGTGGGTGCTGGGAGATGTGAATCATGAAAATAGAGACAATTCCTTCCCCTTGATCACAGTTTGCCCACTTTTTTATTAAAAGGGAGCCTTTAAATATATATATCTGAGCACCTCCAAAACTGGGGATGGGATCTAGGTTTTGATTGTAATTCTGCCATTGTCTATGACAGTAATGGGTCAAGCCAAACTTGGAAGGTGAGCCATTAAGTGGTGGTGCCCTGTCAAAAACCCAGCATAAATAAGTCTGGGACTGCAGTGTCTTCAAACCAACTTCCAGCCTTGCAACATTGCCTGGTCTTTATTTCCCCCCACTGCATCATTTCTCTTTTTTGCTTTTTCCACCCTTCTGTGGTCATCCCTTTATTTTGTCTTCTTTTTCACCTCTAACAGGATTTCTAACAGTACGTCCACTGCTTTACCTAAATATTTTTCCTTTACAGGTTGCCCCCCTCTGTAATAACTTCTACCTATGCTTTAAACAGCATTCTTGTAATTAAGAGCAAAGAAAAAAGAGAAGTCTGCTTAGAAAATTTAAAAAAAAAATATATCACATTCCTGCCACTAATCTTTCATCTTGGCAACACAGTGCGTCTTATTTAACACCACATCTTTTGTGAGAGAGGTAAAGAACTCAGAGCACCCATCACAATGCAGGCTTCCCTGGTTTTAAACAAAGGCTTAGTCACCCCCAGGGGTGCAATGGCTGTGGCTTCTTCATGAGCTAGTCCTATGGAGGGATGTGCGCAGCCAGGTCTGAGAAGAGCTTACTGTAGCCTGGACATCCAGGTCTATGTGATATCATGAAGCTGGGACAGAAATTTCTGGAAATTTCCATAAGGAAATCCCCAATGTTGCATTGGGATTGGTGGGAATCAGTTGGCAGATGTGGATATCATTGAACAGCTGGGGTCCTGCCTGAAGATTTTTCACCAGAAATGTCTTCTTTCCCATGAAAACAGTCAGGTTTTTCCTGAGGAAACCAGATGTACCACTCCCTTGATTACCATTTCTGCGTCTCCTCATATCCTTGTTCTCCCTAAGGTCCATGTTCTGGGTGCAGAGCCTGTCCTCATCCCCACCTCACTGCAGCACTGACACCCCATCCACTGTCACACACTGATTTGAGCCTGAAGTCTGGCTGCAAAACAGAAAGTGGGGCAAAGCATGGGGGGCATGAGCTCTGATTAACTCCTGTCAGGACTGCTAAATTTAAGCACTCCAGAGTTATTCTGGAAGACAGAAAATCTCTTTCAGGAGGGAGAGAACAGAAAATTGCACTAATAAAGGTACAGCTGGGTGGCAGCTCTTCCCCTCCTGTCCCTGAGGAAATGCTGATGTCTTTCAAATCAACAAGCCACACAGAGATTTCGCTAAGGGCAGCTCTGACTTTACCTGAGCATTAACATGGGCTGCAGGAGAGCAAAATAGAGAGGCTGAGTCCCTAGCTGGCCTTGTCAAAGTGTAAGGGACCTATTCTAGCCTGAATGCATTTCTATTGCAGATGATTCCAAACTCAGACCACGTGCAGACACTGCCTGTTGGCACTTTGGATGCACAGATGCCTTTTGGAAAGGCGTGCTGGGAAGCTGGCAACTAAAGCAAGCAAGTGATCCAGCGCCCTGGTTGCCTGTGATGGGATCCTGCCTCTACTCCCAAGCTGAGGGGCACAGAGGCTGAGCTGCTAGAGGAAGACCAGGCTCCCTGGCTTGATATTTGGCTGTTCTGGCTCTGGATCTGTAGAGGCAGGGATAGAAATTGCACTGGGAGAGGAAAGCTGGAAGTGCAATAAGGAGAAGGGAGCTGCTGGCTGCCAGCTGAGACCTCCTCCAAAAGCACTGGTACCCAGAGACAGCTGCCAAAGCAGGAAGCTTCTGACTGCCCCTACCAGGAGAGGTGAAGCCCTCCAGGGTGGTCTGGGCTGCCAAAATGTGTGAGGAACTCAAGCTTAGGCAAAAAACATGCTGGAAGAAGAAGGAGGACAAAGCAGCAGAAAACGCAATCCATGAGAAGCTGTCCTGCCTGAGCAGCCCAGGAGCTCAATGCCATGCTGCTACTTGGCCGAGCAGAGGCAGGGAAACCAATGTGACTGGAATGAGCAGTGAGTTTGAGCTTGCCAGTGCCAGGCATTACAACCCCTTCCATCTACTGCAAAGGGTATTTTCTTCCTTTTCCTGCCACATTGTCCACTGTGTCTCTTTTTTTTTCAGTTCTCCCTGGTTCCTGGTTTGATTCCTTATCATGCACCTGTCCCCAGGTGTCCGTGTTCAGTGGATGCTGCTACCCTGCTGCTAGGGATGGCTGTGGGGTGATCACTTGGTAGGCAGCTGCTCAGCAGCTCTCTTTATCCCTGCTGAAAGCCAGGCTGCTCACCACATTAGCTTCCAAACATTTTACTGACAGCCAGAGGCTGACCCCCACAGGGATTATTGCCTCTTTTTGGAAAGTGGTGAGTATAAGGGAGAGAAATGAGACAAAACAGGAAAATTTTGTCTCTAATTTCAGGTGGCCAATTTGAACATGTTTTTTCCCTTGTATTTCACACTTTGGGTGTCCTGATTATGGCTCCCCTGCTTCCCACCACAGGACAGAGAGAAGATCTAACCTCTCAGCTCACAAACTCAGTACTCCATAAACCGGGACTTCATTGCCCAGGTCATGGCAACCTCTACAAATTTTGGGTTAAAACACTTAATTGGTGTTCACTCTGAGCTCTGCAGTGAGGAAGGATACAATTCAATGTGTCAAGCCTTTTGCCTTAATCCCATGGCTGTGATGCCTCCTTCTGTCATCCTCACTACCAATGGTAATTTTGAGCACTGAAGATTACAGCAGTCCTGATTAATTAGCAACAACTTAATTCTGTGCACAAACCCTCCTGCCTCCCCCAGGACTGTTCATTTGAGTGCCAGGGGATGAAAACTGTTTGCTGGTAGCTTTTGAATTTGGGATTTTTTTTTTCCTCTTGATAGCAGCATTTTTTTCAAGTTCAGAAATGAACATATGCCCAATTCTGGACCAAAAGTTGAGTTTTATTTTTTGGAAGTGCCTGTGGCTTTACTGCTGGCTCTGTAACAGGGACTCAGATAGCAGTGTCCAACCTCCCCGTGTTTCCCTGCCTGCTGCCTCTCTGCATGGTGCCAAGGAGGGACATAAACTCAGCCCAGCTCACAGCCGTGGGGGCTGAAGAGGTCTGGCTGCCTTTCCTACTTTCTCGGTATTGTAATCCAGAAATGAAGCATAATCAGTATTGTAAAACAGAAGAGTGCATGGGTTGATTCATATCCCCACGACAAGAGACACTAAATAGTTTGTACATTGGTATTTCCTGTAAAACAGAGTGGCTGTGCCTAAATAATACAGCCTTGGGTCTTCTCTGGGCTCAAAGGCCCTGTGGTCCTAAAATATGACTATGACTCCTATACATTTCCCCCCCTCCCCCTCCCCAGTTTAAAGCAACTGAAGTAACAGGAAGACTGTGTTGCAGCACACCAGAGCTGACTTTTATAGCATGGAAATTTATGGCATAGCATGAGGTACAGCTTAAAGGCTTAAGGTTTGCTGGTGTGGCATTGGAGATAGATAGTGAGGGGTAGCAGAAGCCCAGGCTGCTGTAGAGTTTGTCATCTGCTCTGGGTCAGAGCCAAGGAGCAGAGGTAAAATTCATCAGTGAATGAGGTCCTGTGCCTCATGGTTCACTCCCGGGCTGTTTGTTTAGTGTTTGTACCTAGAGGCAGCAAACCCAGCTGCACAGGTTGTTTAATGACAGTGCTCCCTTTTGCATCATCAGTGTGGTGCAAGTTGCTTCTTTTTCCAATTGTAATGTCAGCAGCTTTTGGAAAGGAAAAAGGACAAACCCCTCTGCAAGCAACAAAGATGCAAGTAGAAGAAGGGCTGCCAGCCAATAATGAGCTTTGGCCCTGCAGAGCTTTTGGCAGTGATCTCCACCAGCTGAGCTAATGGTATGGCTGGTAGCTGTAGCAAGTCATCCTTCAGCAAGGATCTTGAGGGATGGGAGATTGTCAGGGTCTCAAGAGGACTGTGGCCTCTTAACATGTGGTAGCTGACCTCCATCCCCTGGGGTGACTTGTGTGCTCCTTGTGTTAATGGACTTCTTCACCCATCCCAGCCAGGGGCTCTTTGCTTCTGCTGTGTGCTAGAGCTGGGAAGTTCCCAGTTCTTATCCAGGCAATGCTAAGAAGAGCGCTGAAAACCCTTGCCATCCTGTTGATGCTTTCATCTCCAACATCCAGCTCCATTGCTGCCTTTAAGAGCCCAGAGGAGCAAGTGCAGGGAAAATCTGGCTCTGCTGCTGCTGCCCTGGAGCCAGCTCTGGCAGAGCAGCCTTGAACCTGTACAGCTGTATCCACTATGTTCCCTGGACTGAGGGAAGGAATTTCTGCTGAGGCAGGAATGAAGGTTGTCCTTCAGAGGGTTAGAGCAGACTCACATGGGGGTAAATTTCCACAGGGACAGCAAAACATTATTCCTTTTGCCTTGGCAAGTGCTGACATCCTTGATTCAAGCCCAGGAAACGCTCAGAGTAGGTGCTGCCAGAATAGTTTTAGCATAGCCAAACTCCAAGTATTTTCTTCTAGCTGCATTTTGAGAGCCAGCTGAATGAGTTTTTTAAATGCTTTCCTGAATATTCAGCCAGAGATGTGGAAAACTTCTGTATAAATATGTAAAAGAAAAGCATGTGAGTACTTTGATGTGTGATGCAGCTATCCCCACCAGCTGTGGCTTTGCTGCACAGCCCCAACCCCTGCTTTTGTACAGTCTGGGTGTCCTTGACCAACACAGTTCACTCCGAATGAAATGTCATCTCTGAAAACATTTCAGAGGCTTGTTGTGACACTTGGTCATTGGTGCAGTACTGAAGGATGGAAAGTATTACACATGTGTTTTGTATTATTATGAACTCAGAGAGTTTCTGATTTCTAGTACCACAAATGATAGTCACAGATGTACAAGGGGCCACATAGTTTATAACAGAGGTAAGACAGAATATGGATAGTCTTGAACTTTCTGTCGGCTATTTTTAATTCAAAACCAGATCTGAAACTGAGATTCAGCCCGTGCTCTTTGGTTACCCAAATAATAAAATTAAGACCACAGCCAGATGAACTCAGGGAAAGTTAAGGTTCAGATCATATCAAAGATTATACCTCAGGCCCAAATTTAATATGCTGATACTTTTTCTTCTTGCTTTTAGTCTATGTAAGGGACTTCCTCCTCTCTTTTACAGAAACCAGGTGTGTGTTATTTTTTTGACTGGCATTTCATGGCTGATTTACGTGCCTGATCTTTATTCCTTGAAACAAAAAAGGGAAAAAAAGCCAACATTGCTTGCAAGTATTAAAATGGCAACAGTGGATGGGAGCAAGATTCAATGCAATAGAAAGCAGATTAGATTAAGCAAACTGTTGAAAATTTATTCTTCTGGTTAATTTTATCTGTAAAATTGTCCTAAAGACTAATATTGTCAATTCTCATTTGGCTCTGTAGGACCCTGCGTGAATCCAAATCCATCCTTTTTTGGCAGGCCTTTTTATCACCAGTGGTACAGTGACATCTAAGTGTCAAGAAGATGGGCCAGTCAGAGCATAGAAAATTGATTTGAGCAGCACCATCCCCCCTTGGCTGGCTGCAGATAAACAGTTCAACTAATACGCTGCTCCCGACCTCTTTGGGGCTCTATTTGAATGTGATCTAATACAGCAGCTGCTTCACTGGAGATGCTGAAGGTAAAGTAGTCCCTGAGAAGTTTTCCTGTTTTTCTCTTGCATTTTTAAAGGGGGGACAAACGAATGAAAGAAAAGACTTGTAATCATGAGGGCCTTAAACATGAAGGGCCTTGTGCCATTTGCTGCTTAGTTTTGTTTTTTTTTTTAATCTTGAAAGTAAGGAAGAATAGTCTATGTAAGATGCAAAGGTATAAAAGCACAATTAAGATGTCATTTGGGCTCTTTTTTCTTGTCCACAGCTTGCTTTTCAAACCACCTGAGTAACTGATATGCATGAGACATTGCTTTAGAAACAATTTGCATGGGTGTTGATGGCTGCTCCAAGGGTCAAGGAGGCAACCCTGCTTCCTGCAGAAAGGAGTGTGAGTTCCCATGTGCTTTAGGTCTTTGCCTGGTTTTGGATGAGGGAGTGATCAAGAATGGAGGGAGGCAGGAAATACGTGGAAGGCAAGCCTGCCACTTGTTTCTCTCTCTTCTTTTCTTCCCATTTTGAGATCAGGGGATTCAAGCACTCCTGACATTCATCTTCCTTCCTGTTTGCTCCCAGGGCTGCTGTGCTCCAAGCAGTTTCTTTGAGTGCTGTCATTCCTGCAGAATCCAAGTGCCTTCCAGTAGGGCATCACCCAACGTGACTAACATCTGTCACATGTGGCTCATTCTTTCCCTCAATCAGCCTCAATCAGCTTTTCTGCAGGCAGCACTTCCTATCTGCAAATAACAGCCATCACAGAGGCTGGCAGGATGGTTGCTCTCTCCTCTGCTTCTCCTTTCCTAGTTTTATTCTATTTTTGCCCATTGCTTTTAATTCCTTTTTATTTGCCTCTTTATATGGTGCTCACTACCACCATTGCTGTCATTTGTCTTTGTGTGCCATGTCCCCAAGAAATTTTTCTTTATCCCATTCCTCAATCCCTTTCATCTTTCTTTCATTTTCTCCCATGCCCATCTGCCTCTTCCCCACTTCCCACCACCCTGCCACCCTTTTACCACCCATCTTCCCCATGTCCTGCACTAGGACAGCTGTCTCCTGCCACTACCCCAGGTTGTGTTATGCTGGTAGGGCACAACACTCTGTGCCTGCCAGGTTCCAGCAGCACTTGGGATTTATTTCTTCAGTCAGTTCTCTTCATAAGATACAGTTCAAACTAAAGGCCTGTGGATGCAAAGGCAGCCAGGTGTGGTCACACACCTGAGGTTCTACCCAACATCTCAGGAGCAGACCATGATTGAGAATTAGAGGGCCGTTTGCACACATGTGCTGCTCTTACCGTGCTGGTTACTTTTGACAAGGGTCCTTGTCCCCAGTACCTTGGTTTTGCCTTCTGTAAAATGAGAACAATGCTATGAACTGCTTGTGTTCAGTGTTTGAGGGTAGGAAGAAATGCCAAGGGCAGAGCACAGGTCATGGAATCATAGAATCATAGAATCATAGAATGGGTTGGGTTAGAAGAGACCTTAAAGATCATCTAGTTCCAACCACACTGCCATGGGCAGGGACACCTTTCACTAGACCAGGTTGTTCAGAGTTCCATCCAACCTGGCCTGAATCCCAAACTCTTCTCTAGCGATGCCTGGGATAACACTGCAGGTGGCCAAGTCGAGCTAACTCAGATTTGACCTCCCATTCCAACCTAAGTAAATGCCTCACTCACTTTTCCTGCCTTTGACACAGAAAGCATTGCCTGAATTGAACATGAGAGTGGAGGTGCCTTTCCTGGTCATCATATTCAATCCCTTGCTGTGGGTGGACGAGGTGCCATAAAATCCCTTTCAAAAATGTATTGAATTGGATGTTAAAAACAAGGAGTTATTATCCTTTCCCCCCCAACAGCTAATGCTTTAGAATTTAGATGTGTGAGAAAGGAGCACAAGATGCTTTTTTTCTCAGCTGAAATTTTAGCAATAAGGGAAAAAATTTTGGAAGGCTCCAATATTCTGCTGTAACTGAGCAGTCTGAAAAATTTGGATTTGAGATGCAGGTCATTTTCTTTATTAAAAAATAGGCATGTAGGCATAGAGGAAATTACTGATTTGAGGGTAATCTGTACAGTTTCTCTACAATATTATCTTAGATGAACAAATACCAAGAGAGAGCCTATTTACTGGCAGATGCTATAACCAGAGTATTGCCTGCACAGCTCTCTCATTTAGCAGAGACATTTGGTCCCACACCTGCTCAGCTCCAATCTATTACACAGCATCTTAGCTCTGGCTGCAATTTTCGCAGACTGAAGTTTACTCACTTGTGCTGACTTTAACCAACGGTCAGCCAAGAGGAGACAGGTTTAAAAAAATCAAAGCAATTTGTGATTGCAAACATTCTGCCTCTTTTAAAAATGTTGTTCTGCTTCCAAACTTGCTTGTATCTCTTTCTCCCTCAAGGAGTTGAGTAAAAAGTCCTGCTTACTGGGCTGAGCCTGAAGGACGTATCCTTCCTACCCCTCACCTTCAGTTTTTCCTTTTGGGTGGTGAATCAGTGAAAACCAAAATGTCCTTACCACTCTAATCTTTGCTTCCAAGCAGCATATGCTGAAATACAGATGCCTGACTGTATCAGGCTGTAGCTCTGCACAGTGCTTCCACAACCAGTGTGAGTGGTTGTGTGTCATTCCCCACCCCATCTCCCTCTGCAATGGGTGTAACCATCAACAATCTGGACTTGATGAGTTTCAGGATGCTGGCATCAGGAACACAAGCCAGGTTTGGGAGTGCCTATTTCTGACCTACCCAACATTTCCAATGAATTCATGCCCAGGAAAGTCACATCTCTTTCACTTAGTGCTCATGAAGAGATGACACAGGTCATCCTGCTAGGATAAAGCAGTGTCCTCGAGCCAGCTGGAGGGTGGAAAGCAGTCCACAGCCATCCAGCTGAGAGATGCAGCCCTGAGCTGCAGCACACGTAGGGGGTGCCTGTCCATGCCTGGAGGCAGTGAGAAGGCTCGGAGGTGCCTCCCACCATCTTTCCCTTCGTTCCTAGTCAGCTTGGGGAAGCTGGCCTCACTTCCAGGGCTGATTTCCTGCGAGCTCTGATCCAGCTGGTCATGAGCAGGGATCAGGAGAAATGCAGTGTGCTGGCCAGTGAACTGGGTCTCTGTGCTTTGACATCAGGTTCCTGGCATCTCGTCAGCTCGACCACTAGAAAGCACACAGACAGCAGGGAGGAGCAGAGCATCCTCTGAGACCAAAGGCATCTTTTGGCCAGGTATCACTGCTGGCACTGCCAGAAGCCAGGCTTGCTTGGGGACACGCAAAAAGGCAGCAGGAAAAGTGTGATTGCCTCTTCCTTTTGCCTACCCTGATGAGGCTGTGCTGCTGCCGANTGGCACTGCCAGAAGCCAGGCTTGCTTGATGAGGCTGCGCTGCTGCCGGATTCAGGATGTCACCTCAGTTGGGACAGATACCATCTCGAAGGAGAGGCTCCTTCCTGCTGCACAGGGAATTTGCCTTATTAAACAGATAAGATTTGTGTTTATTGTTGCTTTGCCATCTCAACAGTGGTGCTGGGGGTGGCTGGGGGAGTGGGAGCTGGCTGCGCTGCTGTTAGGGATGGAGTCACTTCTGTAGACTTTTAGGTTAGATCTCAAAGGTGCATGGGAAATGCTGTCCTACATGCTCTCCCTTCACCCACATCCTAGGAAATCCTTGTCAATACTAAGAACCCAAGGGATTCAAGGAGAGCTGAAAGGCAGTTGTTTGCTGCCTTTCCAGGAAGCTGTGAGTCAGGACTGTCACAGCCTGATCCTTCTCATACCACTTGTGTAAGATGGTGTAAATCCTCTGCTTTTATGGAGTTAGACCACCGCAGAGCGGGGACCAGGGAGGAGAGAACTGGGCTTAGCATGCTGAATTACGCTGCCAGCACCACATTCTCAGCATGACAGGCAAAGGAACTTGCTCTTACGCCTGGCTTCCCTCCTCGGCAGAAGAAAGGAGTGTCAGGAAAGGAAATCAGGGTTAATCCAGGCAGCCGGCTCAATGGCTGGCACGGGTATGCGTCTGTCCTTTGTACTGTCAGCTTGCAGCAATATCACACTCATGCAGAGGGTGTTGCTCTGGGGCATCCGTGTAGAAAGAGCCAATCAAACCCTATTTATCAGCTTTGCCTTCTCAAAGGCCGAGCTGACGCAGCACTGGATTTTTATTTTACCGATTTAACATCAGGATTTATGGGTCGTATCCAACTGCACATTGCAGGGCACCATCCAAATAAGTATTTATCATGTTGGAAGGGGCCCTGAAGGGAAGCAGTGAGTTTAGCACCATGTAGCCCCTTGTCCTTAAGTCAGCTTTACATAGCCTGGCTGTCACAAGGAGAGCTCACCCCTCAATTCTATATTTCCACAGAAAATAGGTGAGTGGCCTTTGCCAGGGACACGCATCAATCATTTCAGCAGCTGGCGGGCTGCCCTCCCTGTGAGCACCACGCCTCGAGGTACTCAGTGCTTCACTGGGAGCCTTAAGCCATCTGCAGACTAGCTCTTGTCCTGCACTGGGCACCCCAAATCTGTAGCAGAGACAGAAACTGTCCGCAGATGAAAAGCTGGTGGATGCCACTCAAAAACGTGTGGTGCGTCCTGGGCTGTCCAGGGATTGTGGCTTGTGCGTGAGCCATTGCTTTCCCCCAGAGGAGACTGGGAACAGGGCAAAAAGCTTTGGGGAAAGCCAATAGAACTGGCATGGGGGCTGGTATTTTCATGCCTGACACACGCTGCTGATGTGTTTCTTCAGTTACTCTGCTTTATCTGCTGTGCATCTCAGCCTTCTCACTGCCGACTGATGACACCTGCCTTGGCCATTGGGCAGGCAAAAGATGAAAATTTTCTTACTGCTTTTGATATATCCCTGCAATAAGATTCAGCAGAGCCTTTGCTGGAAAAGAACTGGTGGTTCATATTTCTGCTCTTTTCTTAGTTTAATCAGCATTAGGGAAAGAACTAAATTTCTCTCCCTCTCCTTATGCTCCTTATACAACTTCGGGCTGCTGCACTGCCCCCACATGCAGGATATAGTGGAAAGTGGAAGTGAAGATGTCTGCGCTAATCTCACAGTGAAAAAATAGGAGCACGAGAAATTCCTATCCTAAAGTGAAAATATCCCTCTCCTTTCAGCCTCATCAATTCAAGAAACTACCACTCTAGCCTTCTGCATTTACATCTTCCCTTCTGCTCTCTTATTTACGAGCCTAGTTCGGAATGGAAGAAAGAGGTGTCTTGTATATTAAGTTTTATTTCTTTGCACAGATAAGCATTTTTTCCTTTATTCCACATTTTTTAATATCCCTAAAGCTCTCTGTTCTCTCACTAATAAGAAATCCAACATCAGATTTTTGCCTTTCAGCCTTTGCTTACATCTCGCGTCCTCTCTGACTTCAACAATATGATTCAAATGTAACACAGGATGGATTCGATCCAAACCACAGGAAATCAGATGAGATGCCAAGATGCACTGTCCCAGTGCCTGGATCTGTGTCTCCGGTGGCAATCAGGATGCTCCAAAGGCGGCTTCGGGCTGCACCCCTCAGTCAAAGCCCGGGGCAGGGCCAGGAGTGATTCATTAGAAACCCACCACCATGTGCTGGTGTGCAAGCCTGAATGAATGTCACCGTTTTCATTACGGAAAAAGAGAGACCAAAGAGAAAATGTGACAAAGTACATCACGCCTGGCTGTTGATCTTTAAGCAACAGTGTGATTAGTAGCGTCTTCCCTTTACATTTCAAAGCGCCGGAGCACAATGGCAGGGAGATAAACATCCAGAGGTGCTGCCTTGCTGAAAGACATCTTTCTGACAGCGCATTACGGCTCCTGCCTCTTTCACCTGAAAGAACATGAGGTTTTAGTCAACGATGAAAGAGAAAAAGGCACACTTTATCTACCATAAACAGTTGCTTATTTGTATTTGTTTTTTCCCCCAGTGAGTTCCATCTTTGAAACGACGTTGCCCCGCCATCCTCCTGCAGCCGGGAGACCAAAGCCGCTTTCCCACGGACTTACAGGGCCCCGACTCCTTCATAGAGGGAGCTGCAGCTGCCGGGAAAAATAAAACATTCCCGACTCCTCTCTTTGCCCGTGCCGGGGACTTTGCCTTTCTCCCCACTGCCTCCCAGGAAGGCGCCGAACCTACTTCTACAAGGCGACCAAAAGCCAGCAGCCTTTCGTGCTTCCCAGTCAAGAAAATGCAGCCCAGCTCCCTTATTCAAGAGTTATTGGCTGTGACAGCTGCATCAGCTTAGGCAGGATTAAAAAAAAAAAGCAAAAAAAGAAAAAAAGGAAAAAAGAGAAAACCCCTCCTTAGTTCTGAAATTACTCGCAAAGTCACCTTTTTAATGCTAACACACACGAAATGCGCTCAGCCACTGATTTCAGCAGACCATATGCTGCCACTGCTGCCGGCCAGGTCCTAAGGGATGATTTTTTTTCCCCTTCAGCAAGCCTCCAGAAATGTCATAGAAATTTATATGCTTATTCACGGAGCCGATAAAGCAGAAAACCGGTGTTTCAGCTATTTTTGTTTTGCTTTGCAGATGGACAGTAAGAGACATAAATCTCCTCCCAACACTCTTATGCCCTGCCTGGCTCCCTCTTTTGTGCCAAACCACCAGACCTACAGGACCTGCCTGTGGTTCACAGGCCAACCCTCCTCCTCCGTTAAAGAGGAGCAGAAAGGCAAAGCACCGGGAATCTCCCACGGCATCTCCGGTGCCTCCTCTGCCGAGCTGAGGCACAATTTTCTGCACAACCACCAAGGCGGGACAAGCGTTTTGATTTGTGTGTGTGTGGTTTGTTTTTTTTTTTTTCCTTTTTTACCATCTTTGATGGAAGAAGAAAAGCAAGCTGCACGCCCCGGGGCTGTCCCTGCTCCTACCCTCCCTGTGTTAGCGTCCCAGCTCTGGTGAAATGCACGCCGTTCTCCCATGACGTTGCTATCTGATGCGTGCCCGGATTTACGGCCCTGTTCCACACACCTCCGTAAATCAGGACAGAGCCCTGAGGGGGGCCCGGCTGTCCCCTTTCCTGAAGTGCGTGCGGGTTGCAGACCCAGGTGATATTTTAGACATGTTTGACGTTTAACCTCAGGAAAAGCAATATGATGAAGAGAGGGGGGACCACGGCTAAATCTCCCTCCCAGCTATATTTACAGCCACATCACGGGATGGAGCTTGCAGCCCATTGGAAAACCCGTCTTGCAAGGCACATCACCAGGGAAATTTAGGATTAGCAACTGAAGCTTGCTGACTTGCTGGCTAAAGGAGGAAGCAGGAGGACTCTTGGCTGAGGGCAGGAGGCGGTTTTATTTCAGTGAATGTCCCTGTGGTTCCCAGGGAAACTCTCCAGGGAGTCATCCCCTCCCTGGCCCTGCATTTCCCACGCTCTTGCTGCAAGTGCATCAGGCAGCTTTTCCTTCTATAAGTAGGGCATGCCTGGGTGCTGCTGCAAACCCATCAGCATCAGCCCCAGTGCCCCCATGCCAGCAGGACTTAAGGCCCCCCTCCCTGAGACAGCCCCTTGGGTGCTGCCTGAGCCCCGGAACAGGCAAGAGGTGGCAGGGGCACAGCTCAGCAGCGGTGTAGCTTTGAGCCCCACTCCCAGTGGAGTCGCCTGGTTCCGAACACCTCTGGGTCACAGCTGCTGGGATTGCCTGTCTGTGAAACCACACCAAAAGGGGCTGCCTTTGACGGACACGCCATGGTGAGCAGCAGAGAAATTAGGAATAAACTCAAATCCAGCAGGAAGAGAGGATTCGTCCTCGGTGCCTCACAGAAGGATCTCGGCAGTTTAGGCAGCCCTGTCATCCTGGCTAATAACAGCAGGCCAAATATTTAACTAAGATCTCCCGATAGCGAGCAGCTCGGCAGAAGGAGGCCTGCAGCAAGCAGGCGCTTTGCCTCCAAAGCCTGTTTTCTCCTTATTTAAAAAGGAGGAAACAGGTCAGCTGTCGTATCTGCCAAGGTCAGAAGCTCAATTTGTTTTTCGGAGCCCGGGAAAGGTGAATGCACCGTAGCTACATCCCTGATGGAAACAATCACTCATTCTAATAAGGCTGGCAGAGGCTGGAGCCTGCCTTGTTCAGATACAATTATTACAGCCCGGGTGTCAGATTACTGAATCTATTAGCTGGGAATCAGCTGTTATTTCAGAGCAAGACAGCTATCCTACAGGCAGTTGTGAGGTACATCATGCATGACGCCCAGGTCCAGCTTACCCTGACGTTTCGGAGGTGCAGGAGTGGGGCAGGACCACCTAGGCTGCTAAGGAAAAAAGCCCATGGCAGTGACCTCTAGACACAGGTACATCCATCAGATCGTGACACCAGCATTGCAGTGATTGGGCAATATCCTCACCAGGCGACTCGATTTTCTGGGAGAGTGGAGATCCTGAGTTTCCTGTAGATGCGGTGTATGTCTGGGCTGCAGTGTATCACTCCCACTGGCATCCAGGGACAGATGAGGGTAAGGACCCAGCACCAGTGCTCTTTTTCTGCCCCAGAAGTGTTCAGGGAAGGCTGAATTGGGAAGTAGGGGAAAGATCCTCAAGTCAGTGGGGAGCTCTTTGTGTAGGAGCTAAAATAAGAACCACCTGTATCCAAGAAGATTTACAAATTGTTGGCTGACTGAGCATTCCCACTCCAAAGCACAGCTTAAAAAAACTACTTTATGAAGCATAAGAGGGATGCCTGCACAATTCTGGTGGAGTCTCCCTAGGAGCAGTCCCAGCCATCCTCCAGCACGGAGCAGATGGCTCCCAGGCACCGTCCCCCCACCCCAGCACCTCTCCCTGGCAGCAGGCAGTTTTGCTAGTGATGCCCTCCTAATCCTTCTTTATCTGTCCCCCATCACAGACAGGATCACCTTCTGCTCCACAGTGTGAGAAATGAACCACCACACGCTCTTTCAGATCCATCCACATCAGTGGTTCAGCGGGACATATCCAAGCTCCCTGGCTCTGTCTCATCAATGTGCAGAGGCTGGAAGCTGCAAAACTTGATGTTTTATGCTTCTCGGTCCCCATCTTAATTTTAAGCACTCCCTTCGTGTGCTGGGGGACGTCGTGTTTTCCACATAAGCCAAGTGGTCACTCAGTGAACCTGTGTTCCCTGGGGGAGGCACAGGGAGCAGGAATATGACAGGAGGGAGAAGTGAAGTCAGAGTCTCGGGGCTGTATGCTCTAATTTTAATTTGTGTAGTTTTGCCCTGATAATTCTGCATGTTTGTGCTGCTGTTACTTTGCTTTATTAGCCTGAGAACGTGCTCATGAAACTGAAAGGCCAGCTCTGGGGCAGGTTTCCCATAAGGCTGGGATAACAGAATCATAAATCATGGAGTGCACAAGGATCATAGCTGCCCACAAAGGACCACTGCAATGAAGGTAGTGTGGGACACAATCTGTTCAGCTATGAAATGTAGCCACAAGGAAGGGGAACAGGATCTCTGGATCTCTGGTTGGCTTAATGATGAGGAGGCCAGGATAAAGGAAGTTGCTCCACCTGCTGACAGAGTGATTACGGGACATGACATGACTGGGAATGGCACATTAAGTCCAATTGTGTAGGCCATTTCATCCACTCCATGAGCAACTTTCTTGGATCAACTTCTTTTGACACCCACACAGAAGAAGACAACATTCAGGTTAGTGAGGTGTGACCAGAGGGTGTTGATGGAAATTCTACACCACCTCCTACACTTGACAGGGGAGACCTGTGTGCAGGTATCCTTGAGGAAGGTTGCAGAGGCAATCCCATTTGGAAATGGGCTTATTTAAATTTTGGCATCTTGATAAGGGTAGTTGTCATCAGCAGGCTGAGAACTAGGAACGAGTGAAATAAACTGTGCCAGAGGAGCAAACAGATTTGGTGCCTTGCTAAAAATGCTGGTACTGTATCCTTAAAAGAAGCACATCAGAGTAGAGTCACCAGAGCCGGGTCTTTTGGATCAGAGATTCTACCCTACCATGCATTGCTTAGGATGCATGTCCCCCACACCTCTAAGCCTTGCTGAGCACCAACATTGCCTGGTGGATGCAGTGTTGGGTCTGAGGCCCAAGAGGAAGATATCCTCCCTAGAATGCATGTGTAGCCCTGAATCACCTAACAGGAAACTAGTGGAGGCACCACTTCAGCAGAGGACCATGCAGGTGCTTTCAGCATTTTCCTTAGAGGACAAGGCAGCCAAAAGTGCAAAGGACAATTGGTAGGATTTGGGACATAACTCCAGACACAGGTCATGGGGAGGTGGGACAGGGAATATGCCTGATTCATGGCAGGCTCTTCTGCCTTAGGCCTCAACAAACTTTACACAGTTGACTGCAGTGGTCTTTCCTGCTGCCAGCTGGCAGGGCCAAAGGGAAAAGGGAGCAGGAGATTTGATCCCAGACAGAAAGTCCTAGCCCCACAGGCTTAGGTGCTCACAGGACACCTTGCAAAGGCAGTAACAGGACCCTGGCAGAGCAGGTTACAGCCCTTTCCCTTGCTACACTTGCACACCGGCAGGAAAACTCCAAAATCAGCAAGAATGTGAGTTGCAGGAGCTTCTTTTTATTAGAGCAACCTCTCCCTGGATGAGGAGATCCTTGGGTGGTCTGCAGGGAGTGTCATGCTGTGCACCACTTGTCTGCTCAGCTGAACAATGTGACTCCCCATCTTGGCCAGCTGGGACACTTCAGGGATAATTGACCATTCTGCTCTACTGTGTCCCTTGGGAAAGTTTTCTCTCCAGCCCAAGCACTTATCTTTTGGCTTGTGTCCTGAAGCATGAGGACTAATATCCCTTGCATATTTTTACCACAGAAATGAAAGAGAGAGGGTATTTTTTGATTCAATAGGAAACAAGTGAATAATAATTCTGTGAAGCCATGTAGTGGAAAGAGAGACTTTGAGCGCAACAAGAAACAGGATTTTAAAATTTCATCTGCACAGCAGAAGGTCCTGCCAATTGAACCGTTTCCAGTAAACAATCTGCTAAGTCTGACAGTTTGAAGGAATACCAGACTGCCAGGACTGAATAGGCTGGGATTTTTAAGAGGTTTATTTTTCATCTGAACACTTTTGTTTGTGAGCAACAGCTCAAAAACCCCAAAATGCATGTGCAGCAGCATTAGCAGCCAGCCAGAGGGCTTCTCCACCAGTTAGGGCTCCAGAGGGACCAGAGGAAAAGGGCTGTACTGGTGACACAATGTGCCCTGGGCTGCCTAGTGTGCAAGTCTGTGGCACTGTGCTACTGGGTCTGCACTGTGCTATTGGGAAAGCCCTTCTGCTGCCCCCATTGTCCCACAGAGAGGTTTAGATTGAGGTCAGCCCCTGTCCTCCATATGGGAGCATCAGCAGTGGTCCCCAAAGAGATGCCAAGGACAGTTAACTGGGATGAAAGGACAGGAAGGGATTCAAGGGACTGATTGGAGGTCAGGGATCACAATCCCAGCACTGGGGCAAGCACAGCAGGAGGATGATGCTGGATGAATTTTGGGATGGAGAGCACTCCTATGATGTGTCCAAGTAGGGACACATTACCATGATACACCACAGGTGCTGCCTTCTCACAGTGCAGGGGAGCTTTTCTTCCCCAAGGAGAGAATGGGACAAGGAAATGTGTTACTGCCAGGTTGAGTACCTCCACAAGGAGATGTTTAACGAGGATTCCCCTTGCCCGGGATAAACCAGGAGCAGGGATTAAGGGACTCAGCCTCCAGGAGGGACAAAATCATCAGTGACTTTCTGTGTTTCTATGCACAGCTCTGTGTCAATTAGTTTTAGGAAAAGAGTGGCCGAAGAGAGGGATGTGCAGGAATTTCCTGGAAACCTGTTATGTATGACAGGAGGTACATAGTCAGCATCTTCCATGCACACATGCCACACAGGACCCAGAGTCGGGGATGGTTTTGAAGGTGCAATGCTGGCAGGGGAGCTCTGAGACCCTCAGCCAGGTCTCAGAGCCAGGCAGGGGACAAGATGGGATTATCTGGGGCCCGAAAACACTGATGTCTCAAACCTTTCCTCTTCTCTCTCTCAGTAAGGAGAGAGGAAAAAGGTTTTGAGGTGTTGAGGAGAGTTACGGACCCAGCTGGGATTAAAAGAATGACTTGAAATCTGTTTTCCCAGTTCAGACCCAGTTCGGCTCAAATTCATGAGGTGATGACCCTGACTATCTTGTTTGGAGGCAGAATCCTCACATTCAACTTAGACCCGTGTGACTTTTTTTTTTTTTCTTCTGATTAAAAAAATCAGTCTCGAGCTGGTAAATCCCTTGGGGACTTTTCAGATTTTTCCAGTTGAGGAAAGCAGTGTCAGGGCAGCTTTGGTGGGTATCTGGCATGCAGCCAGGGTCAAGCACCACTCTAGACTCCCTAGGTTTCCTATCTGCTTTGTTTTGTAGGGAGATTTCTAATTGGATAAACAAGGAGTTCCTTAATACTATTCTTTTCTTAGTGATAGTCTCACAACATGTCCCTTTCGCTAGAGCAGAAAATCACTGGGTCATGAGAATTGTCATCCTACTTTTTTCAAATTTGGGTTTAGTAGCAATTATGCCCCTAAAATTCATAACACAGAAGGATTTTGTCCATCATTTGCATTTCTGAGATTTAAGTGGAAAAAAGGCAACTTTATCACAAGCCCAGCACTGAGGAAAGACCCCAAGGTACTGTCAGGGGACAGGGCATCTGTCACCAGTGTCAGTGGTGTCACATCACATGGAAGAAGATGGGCCCTGGGTGCAAGTCAAGGGGAACCTGCCCTGTATCCCTGTCAACCAAAAGACCAGCCACCCTCCCTGAATGCACCTGGGCCAGCCTAAGGAATGCAGGAGGCAGAAGCAGGGCAGACTAAAAGGGTTTAGTGGTTGTCAGAAGGTCTCAGAGGAGGTTACATTCAATCAAACTTCCCCTCCCCATCAAGTATTGTGCTGACAACAACCTTGGGGGAGTGGCTGCATATGCTGCCAAGGGCACTGAAGAGGAAAAGAGGGGGAGGAAAGGAAGGAGAAAGAAGTGAACAAAGCTGACTTCAAGACAGGAGCAGTTGCTGGAGGAGTAACTCAGAGGAAAAGCTCATCTCGAGCTGCCTTGTCATGTTGACACTGATGTAACCTCAGTGGTAATGCTAAAGAGATTTTTGCCTATCTACAAGGCCAGTGATCATCACTGTTTCCCAGAGCTAATATAAATTGTGATTGTATTTTTCTAATTTACTTCCAGACTCAATCCTTTTAAAGTTTTTAGCTTTATAAAGTTTTCACAGCTTTCATTCAAATGTATTTGACACAGTATTCTTTCAATGTTACCAATCTGTCTCAGGACCCGAGTGTCACGTATCAGTGTCCAGAACCATAAAATCAGGCAACAATCACAAGACTTTTTTGGCAAGCTGGTTTCTTTGGTGCTCATTTCATGGGCTTCTGGCCCAGAAGAATTCAACTCTTTGGGGTTTTTCTTTACAGAAGGGATAGCAAGAGAGAATTCTCTTCCAAAGAAGGCAAGCTGAGTTCTTGCTGCACATGGTTACTTTTTGGAGGGAAACCACAGTGAAGCATAAGACTGGTGATTAAATCACCAGAATTCATAACCATGAGTCAGAAGCAGTAGTTGGTTTTCTGCAGGGATGCTCTGAATCGCTCTCCTGAAGGGATGTCAGTGTTGCAGCCCTGTGGGCCAAAGCATGAGAAGCAGCTGAGTGTCAGACTTGGGGTGAGTCTTCAAGCAGGGTTCTCCTCTCTTTTCTGTTTTTCCAAAGTCACTTAACCAGGACCCCAGCACTGCAAATGCCTGATCACACAAAGCTTTTTACGTACTTGATTAGTTCCCCTGAACTCTGAAGGAAGCTGAGGTGCTGAAGTACGAGGAGGGGTGAAGATGACAAAGGCAAACAAAGAAGTGGAAAAGCTAATGGGTTGCCTTCTCCCTCCTGCTGCTCAGTGGAAAGCTTTTATCTGTTGGACTCCCCTCTTTCCTTCCTTCACAAACAAGCCTTAGGGCAGAGGGCATCTCCACATGAGGAAAAGCACTCCACCAGCATAGGTATAGCAGCAATAGGATGATGGCGAAGTGCTTGGACACAGCTATACCAGTTAGTATAGCTTAGACCACTGGTCTAAGCCCCACTTCCTAAGCATAACTTCCCCTGTGCTAAAGCCTTCGTCTGGCACAGACATACTGCACTCCAGCAGAAGAGGTAGTATTTATCCACGCAGGTTTCCAGAGCAGCAAGGAATCCCGTGGACTGGGGGAAGGAGTTTATTTTTGCCTCCTCAACAAAAAGAACATGCAAAACTTCTGGAGTCCCAAAAGGGTTTTCCCACCCCTGTTAGCTATCTGGGTTTCCCTTGCATTCCAGAGACAGTGCCACCGTGATGCCGAGATGTATAGCTCACCACAATTTATATCTGGACTCAGTCAGTGCAGAGCCTCAGCCTTCTCCAGCTCGCTCATTATTTACTGCATTCTTCTTGCTGACTTAATAGTGTTTTGTCCTGTCCTTGAATCCTGCGTGGATGGATTCAGAAAAAAAATCAATGTGCCCTGACCAGCTGGTCTTCTTCCTGCAGCACAGGGGAATTTCCAAAGTGCCACCATTTCTAGTATTTATTTGTTTCCTTTAAGTTATTAGCATGATGGGGCTAATTGTGATGTTCCAGGTGCATTAAATCTTACCTTCCATGCTCAGAAGTGTGGAAGCAGTCAGGGATGAAAAGACCAGGAGTGAAAAAACCAGCGCAAATAAATAAATCACTAGCCTCCAAAATGAGAAAAAATGATGGCACAACCATTGTGATAACAAGATACTAATGCAAAACAAAGGAGCAGGAGCAGGGTAGCTGGTGAATTCTCCACTGTGGCTTAATTAGGCAGGAAGCAACGACCTCCCCATCACCACCACCATAATTAGTGGGCATTGGTGAAGAGCGAGCATCAGTGTAATGAGACCTCAGGCCAGTGAGAGCTCTGTATCAGGCTGTGCTGGTGCAAGGTTTGGTCTGTCAGAAGGATGTGGGCTCATACAAGGGGGCCGGCCCAATGCTGAGTCAGGAAGGTGTTTACATTCGTATGTGGCATGTCTGTGCTGGCAGAACTTTAAAGCATTGCCACCTCACTCTATGGCCTCCTTGTGCTGCCTGAGCAATACTGCCTGTCTGCTTGGGGGGGCTGTGGAGTCTTACCTGCTCATGCAGCACCTGGGACACTGAGTGTTAAAACCTTTAAATATGACATTTAACAATAAATGGAGTCATCTAGTATTCACAACTGTTTTATTCAAAGCACAATATTTATAGTCACTACATTGCCCTAAATCTGGGGCATAAAGGCTATCCCCTGACAAGGTTTACAGACTCGGGAGTTATAGTGAAGCAGCAGCATATTCTCAGGGGATGGGATGTGGAGGCTCTGCAGTTCTGCTTTGGTGTGGATACTCTGTGGGGAAGGTCTGGAGAGCAGTTGGATTCTCCTCCTTGATGGGTAGAGAAGCCTTTGGACATCAGGGATGTGAGATGCCTGCTGCTAAGCTGGGGCTGATGGCTGCCCTCAGCATCCAGTGTCTCAGCCCATCTCTGCGCCTCCCACCTGGCTTTTCAAGCCCCTAGGTCCAAGTTCTGACTATAGAAAACCTATGCAACCGCATGCAGGGTGCTGGGTATATCCCATGATCCTTTCATTACTCTCCCACCAAAACAAGATCTTTCTGCCAGTTACTGCCTCACACCTTGTCATCCTGATCCGCATCCCAAAGCTCATCTGGATTTACCCAGGGAGGAGAAAGCAACAGCATTGCCACAAGGAAATATAGCACAGTAAGTTTTAAAGAGGCAATAGATGCAGAACTGAGTCTCCTGCCAAAGCAATTGTTGCTGTCAGTCTTGGTAGTGTCTGGAAATAGAGAATGGGTGTCTCTTACCTCATTTAACACCCAGGGCTCAAGTGTTTGGTTCTGGCAAATGTAGGGTGTCTGAGATCCCTCCTGTACCACTGGATTTATTGGCTGCTATAAAACCAGAGTCCCTTCATCACCCTCCCACCCCCACCGAAAGAGAAAAAAGCCCCCAACCAAACGACAAAATCCTTTAGGAGGCTTGTGTTCCTCTCAGAACTCTTTAGGATACTTGTTCCAGTCCAGCAGCAAGCAACCAGAAAATAAGTAGCCAGAAAGCAAGCCAAGGCATTACTCCACAATCTGCTTTGGTCACAGGCCCTGGCTGAGGAGGAGACGGCACCAGCAACATACAAAGGTTTCCCCAGTGCTGGTGGAAAGGCCGGTTCCTCACACTGATGCCCAGGTGGGCTCAGGAGCTGTGCTACCTTCCATGTGGGTGTTTGCTATCCCCATGGCACAGGCTACCAAGCTCCTGTTCACCAGGACACTGGGCAAATTCATAGCAGAAGTAGGGGCGTGTGTCAGGTTGCAATAAGTGGACTAAAATCTCCTCTCCTCCCTTCCTCAAATGCTGCTGAGCTGCCTGCATTGCAACGTAGGCACAGTGTGGTCTCAGGCTGGGATAGCTCAGGCACTTGAGAGAAGCCTCAGGGAGAGGCCTGCAGCAAAACAGCAGCAAAATAATCAGCTGGTATAAAAATTAATTCCCTGTCCCTGAACTTTTACAAGAAATGTGGGATTTTTTATACTTGGCAGAGCCTTGTTTCAGCAAAGAAGTTTTGGCCACTGGAGTTCCAGGCAGATGAGAGGAAAAGCCTGGATCCACGCTGAAGCAGCCTCCGTGCTGGTATTACAGTGCTGAGCCAATCCATCTCCATTAGAGTTCACAGCCTCTTTGATCAATCTCATCTTTAAAAATACCAACATTCCGGAAGGCTCGGGAACTGCTTAATGTTCCTTCATTATTTTTCAAGCCATTAAAAAACAGAGGTATTAGCTGCTGAGTACTTTTTGTCTTGTGTGGAAGTAAAAAAAAAAGAGAAATAGAATGCTAAAAAAGCAGATTAAAACGATTAAAAATAACAGAGCAATGAAAGTCAAACTATTGGCTCTAAAAACGTTGATGTGTTGCATTGCTGTAGGCATTATATTCATATGAATGAGAGCGAAGGGCCCTGCTACCTGCCTCTGTGATGAACTGTGTGTGTCATTACATGTGGCTGTTGCATTAAATCTGGAAGGATTGCCGTCTGTTTGTGCAGCAGAAAGAGCTGCTGCTTTGGTGATACGGTACAAGGTGATTCCTGTAAAAAGCAGACTCACCTGGGTTCAGTTTGGAGTGACTTTTTGGAGGCATTTTTCTATTTTTTGTTCCAAAGAGTTCTGTGATTTGCTGGTCTGGGCTGGCTGTCAGGTCTCAAGAGCTCTCTGCCGAGGTACCACAAGCCCTATTGCATGTGCTCATGTGGCTCATAGGTGGGTTTTTTTCTGAATTTACCGGGGCTCTGCTAACACACATGTGTCTCCACCCAGTCCAATGCTGATGGAGGCTTGTCCAGAGCTCCAGGAACCAACAGCTGGAGTCTCACTTTTCTTTCTCTACTTTCACCCTAGCAGCAGATCATATGTCAGCAGCAGGGTTATGGGCAACCAGTCCAAACCTTGGCTTCCATTTGAGCCACAAAAACCAGTGGTTGTATATCTAACAAGCATTAAAAGACCATCTGAAAGCTGTGGCATTTCTTTCAGAATGACTATGTGGATTTACGGTACTTCTTGATGAACAGCTCTTCCTCACAAGGCAACTACACATTTAGCACCATTACGGATGATCTGGATAGGTTTTGAACAGGCATGAAGGCTTTCTGCTTGTCCTACATGCCTGATGAACTCACTCCCAGGAGCTGTTCAAGGCCTCCTACCATTGGCCTTTGCTCTGCGCTCTCATGTCCTGAAGCTGGTGCTGTTCTTGATTTGACAGTGTGTTTGGCTCAATCTCATTCTTGCACCGGAATATGAAGCAAATATTTATTAACTCCTTTCCTTTCCACACCATGGCTTCTAACCCAAAGAAACCATTGTCACTGAGTCAAGGGAAGATGGGTTGTTGAAGGATCAGGTCACAGAATCACAGAATCAGTAAGGTTGGAAAAGACCATAGAGGTCATCAAGTCCAACCTATCACCTATTACCTAACCTAGCCAAACCTGTTACCTAACCTGTTGCCATCCTGCTACCCACACACCATCCTACCTATAACACACTACCCTAATATCTAGGTCATGCCACCAAGTACATCATCCAACCTTTTCTTAAACACCTCTAGGGACGGTGACTCCACCACCTCTTTGGGCAGCCCATTCCACTGAGAGATCACCCTCTCTGTGAAAAAGTTCCTTCTAATGTCCAGTCTAAATCTCCCCTGACGCANCTTGATGTCACCTGCAAACTTGCTAAAAATAGACTCCATCCCTTCGTCCAGATCATCAATAAAGATATTGAACAGGACAGGTCCCAACACTGAACCCTGAGGCACCCCACTAGTGACTGGCCTCCAACTGGACACAGCACCATTAACCACCACTCGCTGAGCTCTGTTATCCAACCAACTCCTGATCCAGTCCACTGTAAACCCATCTAAGCCACAAGCCTCCAGCTTCAGGTCATCACTGAGGGCAGCAGGACCAGCCTGCACACTGATGGGGAGAGTGAGTCCCTCCATTCCTGAAGACTAATACTTGCAAGAAAAACCTGCTTAATTCTGAGAGAGCCAGTTTTTGCTGGCTAGACACAAACTTGTTGCCTTTTATTCTAGGGAGTATTTGCAGGCATGGACACTCATCTCATAACAGGGTCCAAAGCTGGGGCAAAAATCATTTCATCACATGTAAAGAGGTAGGTTTAATTTTCACCAGACACACTCACACCTTCTTTCCATCCCCTCTGATGCATCTGCTGAAAGGCTGGTGCTGGACCAAAGGGGAGCAAAGGCTGAAATTAAAAGAGAGCCATGCTTCATCATAGTCTATCAGAGCTCTGCTGGTTTGCAGAGTGAGGCCATGATCCAAGCCCCTTTTACGAAACACAGGCTATTTCTGGCTGCTTGTTTTCAGTCCTCCCAGATGTGAGCAGAGCTCCCTGCATGTTTCTGGCACCTCTCCAGTGCATGCTGGCACTGGTGTGCTGCCTAAAGACTGAGCAGCATCGGGGGGGTGGACCAGGGAACAAGAGGACTTGGGTTGTTCCTGGAACTAGATTTAAATGCCTGAGATGCCTTTACCTCAGTGTAGGAGTTGCAAAGATGGTTATACATGCAGACCATGCTGCACTTCAACTTGACTGAAGAGTGTAAAGGGAAAAGACAGGTCTGACATAAAGAAACAACCTGTGCACATTCCTCTGAACCTGCTTGGAATGGACCTGCAGTTTCTTGTAGGAGGATGGGAAGGGGATGCCCAGTCATATAACAGTGCCCATTGCTAGAAGCTTTGGTGGGTTTCAGTTTTGTGAGAAATCCCCCACAGTGGCTGATGCTCCAAGGGCAGTGCCACAGTCGTTTTCCCTACTTCCAGACCATTTCCCACAAGTACAACTTGCTCAGCTTGTTGTCTGGCTGCAGCTGAGGCTGTGTGACAGCAGCTCACAGAACACACAGTGCAGTGGGCAGGCTGCAGTGCAGGGCTCACAAAACATACTACAGAGGATTGGCTGAGACCAGCATGCAAGATTTGAAAAATGGAGCCCTGGAAGGTCCTGGAACAAAATGCCTCTGAATTTTGGGACAGCCTGAGGGAATGTGGAATCCAGCTCTTATCCAGGTCCATGGGTATATGGCAGCAGCTATAAACGTGCTTAGGATGTGTGGATTATGGTCTGAATGTTAATGCAGTTCTTTTCTTCCAAATGGAAAGAATCTTGGCTATTGAAGAGCAGTAGGTTATTAAAATGGATTGGATTATTATATATTGGACATAGCAGCAGCTGGGGTGTATGGCAGGGCAGGTAAATATTCCTATCTGAAAGCGTGGCTTCTGCCTATTCATCAGTAAAAGCGTATTTCTGACATTTCTTCTGGAACAGCTTCATAGCGATTCCCATCCTTCTCTGTGGAAGCCCAGATATACAGCTACAGCTCCCAGAATGGCAAATCTGCCTTGTTCTTCCTTTAATTACCTCACTGCTAAGGGGGAAAAAAAAACCTGACACACTTTTCTTGCAAGTGGAGATTAAGCAGAAATTCAGCTTTGGCTCTAAACTGTGTAGCTCCCAGCTCTGATTTTAAACAGCCAAAGAAATTCCTAATGCTTAAAGCCAGCAACCTTAGACCAGGTTGAAGTTCCCCATGTCACTAACCTGATTTCTCAAGGTGATGAGCTGCAGAAGGCCCCCTAACCCTGACATGAATTATCTGTATTGAGGTTAAAAAAAAAAAAAAGAAAAAAAGCCTTCCAAAAACAAGTCCCCAAGCATGCAACTTTCACTCAGTAACAAGCCCAGTGGATCTCAATTGGTGACCAGGACTTTGGGTCAGTGTTGGAGCTGCAAGGGACTTCAGCTGGACCCAGGCTTACTGGGCAGATGCTTGGAGATGTCTCAGACACTTCCTAGTGTCCAGATCCCCCATGAGCCTGGAACTTTTACATTTGGCAACTAAGAAAGGAAGGTCTCACTTTGCAAATAAGGGATCCAGAGCTGGGTTCAAAAGGAACTGAAGATAGGTCTTTGCTGCTGCCTCCAGAACAGTGCAAATGCACCCCAAATATCTCAGAAGTTAAAAATGATGGATTAAGTTTCACAGCTAAAATATTACAGAGTGGAGTTTGATTGTGGGTTTTGCTGCAGAAAGAGACTGAAATACAGTATTTCATCCTGCTGGACAGTGTCCAGCAATTAGCTACCAGCACATCCCAGAAGGATGGAGATTACTCTGCATCCTCACTGGCACTTGTATAAATAGCAGCAACCCCACAGAATCAGAGACAGAGTATGAGGGATATGACAGTTCTGGGGGAAGAACGTCCACTTGGGAAGGTGGAGTCTTCACATGAATGAATAGTAGATATGCTAATATTATTTAATCACTGATTTGTATTTAACCACTTTGAGGGCATTTGTGCTCCTGCCCCTGGAGAGGGGTCCTTGAGTCCTCTAGTAAAATTATACTTGAATTTCTCGTCCTTATAGACGTGTTTCCTTTTGGAAGTGGTTCTATGAAACAGTTAGATACTAATGAATTTTTTAGAAACAATTTCTTCATACTTTTTTTCTTGCCAAAGCTGTTTTCTAGTTTAGACTTCAACTGAACTGAATAGTCTTGGCTTCCTACAAGCTGAGTTTCTCCATGAATAAATAATTTTCCAGTTCCCCCTCCTTCAGATCTTATGTCCCATGGTATGCTTGGAATATCTCTGCATAGATGCACAGAATCGTTTTCCATATGGATCTGCAATCAGTCGCTTTATAGTTTGGCATAAACGATTGCACAAAATTAGTGTCTGAGTATGGGGAGTGCAAACGTTCCTTATCATCCTCCCTGGGACTCTGCAGCACTGTGATCTGGGCCACCAGCTTCTCATCATGACGACAGTTTGCCGCCTGTCAGTGTGTACAATGCTTGCTGCTATGGGCAGTGTCTGAGCGTAGGCAAAGGCCACCTCTATTGTCCGCCTTGTCACACTGCCCTCCTCCTCCTGATTAGAGATCACATAATCACAGAATATGCTGAGTTGGAAGGGACCCACAAGGATCACTGAGTCCTATCCTTAGCCCTGTAGAGGAGTGTTCCTGAAAGTATCATTCAAACCCTTCCTGAGCTCTGCCAGGCTTGGTGCTGTGGCCACTTCCCTGAGGAGTCTGTTCCAGTGTTCAACCACCCTCTGGGTGAAGAACCTTCTTCTAATATTCAACCTAACTCTCCTTTGATACAGGTTCAGGTCATTCCCTCGGGTCCTGTCACTTGTCACCACAGAGAGGAGATCAGTGTCTGTTGCTCCTCTTCCCCTAAGAAGGTTGTAACTGTGATGAGGTCTCCACTCTTTTCCATGCTGAGCAGACCAAGTGTCCTCAGCTGCTCCTCATATGGCTTCCCCTCAAGGCCCTTCACCATCTTCATTGTCCACCTTTGGACACTCTCTAACAGCTTCTTATCTTTCTTATACATATTGCAGTGCCCCAGACTGCCACAATATTCAAGGTGAGGCCACCCCAATGCAGAATAGAGAGGTGGTAATCCCTGCCAGTCTCCTGACAGAGTGGGAAGTCCAGACCCAGATGTTCCTCTTGATCCCAGCTTCACACTTGGCAGCACAGCATGCTGTGCTCCTTCTGAGACATGCCAGTGGGCCAAAACACACAGACACAGAGTTCTATTTTTAATTCTGATCTTTTCATAGCAGCCTAAGTTGTGTAGTCCCTGCCCTTTCCTTTCCCCTCCTCTCTTTTTTTTGATAGGAGTGCACACTCGGGTTACATTGAGCCTGGGCACACTGTGGTGTGTATCAGTGACTCTATTTTTACTCCTAGCTCAGCTGCTCAGCTGCAAGCTCTGTGGTTTTTTGTGCTGTATGCAAAGTGGAAAAAGAAACACCCGTTGTAGCCCAGAGCCACCGACAGCTAACACTTCCCAAACCCCTGCCTGAGGCTGCCACTATGGCTCAGTCCTGGTCATAGGTTTGTCCCCACATCCACATTAATGCTGCTCTCCAGTTGGGTCAGCCTGGTCAGCACTGTCCCCATAGCCCAGCTCCCAATGCCTGGGAGCCCCCAGCTCCCTTTGCCGACTGTCCTCAAGGACTGGGTGAGACCTCGAGACTCCTGCCTGCTGGTCTGCCATTGGCTCATCCCCAGAAACAAACCCGTCTCCTTGGGGTACCTGGGGACAGCTTTGCTTAGGTGAGTCTGTGCTCGTCTCCTCTGTGGATGCTTTCTCGTTGCTGCTGCTGCAGCAGTGGCTGGCGGGTGGAAAGCGTGGCATCTCTCCATGGTCGCTGTGCAGAGGGGAAAGCCGGGCTGGCAGAGACGTCAGAAGTTTTTAAACTTCTGTCTTCTCATGGTTCTTGTATTATCCTTGCTCCTAAGTGGTTACAGTCACGTCAGAAACCCACCAAGGACACAGACACCCAAGCACTGAGCTCTCCCTCCTCCAAATCCTAGGGTACTTAAATATTCATCCCTGACTCGTGATGCCCAGGGTTGACATCCTCTCCCAGCTTCTCGGATGCTGTTTGTGCAATCTGGCTGCTTCTCCAAACCCTGTCTCCCAGTGCCAAGCTGCAGTTTCGGGCTGCACACGCAAGAGGCAGCCTGTCCTCAGCAGCCAAGACCACCCACCTGTCACCCCCGAAGGGAGGGGACCCCAGACTCCCCTGTGGCTACTGGGCCAGAGACCCTTTTATGTGATCCCAGCTACTGCTGTCGTTGAACCGATGACTCAAAAGTGCTCGGCACGGGGTGGAAAGAAAAAAAATGGCAACTGCAATGTAATTAATGCTGTAACAACTTGTTTCCCCCTTGGAGAATTATACCATTAGCTGCTTCAATTGTGCATGAAATATAAATTACATTACTCAGAGGCATCATGTCGAAGCAGATACAATCCTAAGTGACACGGCTTGCCACAGTGTATCATGCTCCCTGGTCAAAATTAACAGAAGCCCGGTTGCCTGAGGCTAGCAGATACTCATTCAGATATCAAAGTTATAACCACGGTAGTTCAACCGCCTTCCTGCCTCAGGGAATTTCCCAGGGGAAAGTAATGAAACCAGGCTCTATCATCCTATGAGAGCAACTCATAGGTTTGAAGCATGCTGGTGTACCCCTGGCAACTTTGTATTTCAGAGTCTGGTGCTTTAACAGTCCAGGGATGCTGTAGCGCTGCTGTCCTCATGCCCGCTGTGATCACATGTATCTGATTTCTGTTTGCTAGCCGACAAAATCCAACCGGGACGGTGGTGCTAAACATTACAGGGATTGATAGTGAGGACTTGGCAGGAGGACTGCTGAGCTGTAAAAGGAACCCAAAGACAGGAGTCTCCCACTACCACTTGAAACAGGACCCTTTTTCAGGGAACAGGCAGATTCAGTCCTTATACTTGGCTCCTCTAAGTTTGGGTTTAGAAGCTGGCCAGAAGATGCATGTTATTTTCCTCCAATGCCCATCTATAATGAATGATTGCAACCCCGCAGCCTCGATTAGCTGTGTTCATGAAGAATAATTTCCTCCACTCTTGGAATAGCATCCAGGTTTTTGTTGGTTTTTTATTTTTTTCTTCCTAGTCACTTAAAATGGACCATAGAGCTGTAAATGGTGAAAACACAGATAGAGAGGGAACTGCAGTTACTCTTCTCTGTCTCCAGAAGAATAGCTTTGGCCTTAGTTTGCCTTTGCAAAGTGAAGATCCTAGATAAATCTCTTCCTTGAGAAAAAAAATATGGGAAAAATTACGGTGAAAAAGGACAGTCTTGAGAGTCAGTCAGAGCAGTTCCGCCAGCATCTGCTGACACAGGGCCAAATCCTGCAAGGTGCTGTGTATTTTCAGCTCCCATTTGAATCAGGGGGAATTGAGGATGCTCAGCATTGCAGAGAACAGCTCAGGTTAGATACCACTCACTACATTTATTTTCTGAGTTGCAAAATCTGTGACACCATTTCATTTGCAGGCCCATGTATCTATGGGTTTTGCCAGTAACATTGTGTGCAAGGCAGTGGCTCAGCATCAGATTAGGCTTTTAGGCATTGACACATCCTATCCAATGCAGTTTTGGTCATTAGTTCCCTGTGACTCCTACTCCTTGATAAAGCATGAAGAATGCATGAGAAGTACCTTGCTGTAAGCCAGAAAACCTGTCTGTCAGAGGAAAGAAAATGAGCTTGGTTCAAATTGACTTTGAAAGCAAAGGTTGTTTTCCCAGTATCTTGTCTTACTCAAAATCCAGACAGACAAAGTTTCTTTACTCCAGAGAAACTGTTACTGAATTCAGTCAACAAGTAAAACTGAGATAATTTGAAAAGGAAAATTCTCAGTTGCTTTTTTAGTTTTGATTTTTGAATTAAGATACATGATTTTAAAAGAAGGAAGTATTTAACACAGAAGCAAAATCACCCCCAAGGGCTTTGTCTTCTCAAACATAAATTGTTTTCTGGATTCAATTCAGGGGAGATGCATCCCACTACTGGTATACTCCATGTACCTAAAACATGGTGGGTGGTTGTCCTGCTCATGCCTGAAAATCTTACCTGCAAATCTCCAGTCACAGGGAGCTGTAGGCTTTAATTTAGTGATGGGGCATTCCCAGGGGGGACAAATGTAATGCATAGTGTAAGAGGGGGACCCTGCACCGGAGAAGATCTGGGTTATGACTGTCTCTCTGACAAACAAGAAACCTTACCAAGTGTTGAAATTCCATGGCACCTCTTCCTTCTAGCCCTCACTGACTTCTCTGCAGCAGCCAGAATGGCGGCAAAAGTGTCTGAAGAAAGGGCAAGGAAGACAGAGACAAAAGGGAATTTTCAGCAGTGCTATTCTATGAGAGTCAGGCACCTGCCTTGACATATGCATCTGGAGAAGTTTCCCCTGCCCCCACAGCTACAGCCAATGCAAATGCACCTAAACATGTCAATATTCACAACACCGCACTTAAAAAAAAGAGCTGGAGGAAATCAAACATGTTGCTTCCTGAGAAGATCGGGGAATATACATCCCCAAATGCTGAGCAAGATCATCCATTATACATTTCTATCTATTCCACTGACTGCCTGTGTATCCCTCATGTGCCTACGCAGGACAGATGCCCCGGCTCTGTATCCAGCACAGGAGAATTGCATCCACCAAAGAGGCACCCCTGTGTCTGTGGGTTTGCTCTCCTGAAATGTTGAGATGCCAGCATGCTTTCAGGGACAATTTTCTTGGCAAGGGAAGATCTTGACTGTCGATTGCACTTTGGCAGCAGCCAATATAGGAAGTAGTGGTATAAATTCTCATTCTCATTAAATGTGTCTGTCTGACTGATGGACGCCGGTAGAATTACACAGTGGATCCAGATTTGTGGGTCTGACAGTAATAAACCAAATTTTCATATAGAATACATGTCTCAGAGGGGTGTCGGATGTGCTTTATTTCCATGAGTTATAGGCTCTGCGTGACACAGGAATGGTGCTGGCCACCACTGAGGGGAACAGTCACTGGAACCAGCCCAGCCCTGACGAGTGGAGCAGTGACCTCTCAGACATGTGCTGCATTCACTCTCCAAGAGACAGGCTCATACATTGCTCCTGTTCATCTCAAAAACGTTTCACTCTCACTGCCGCACCTTGCTGCAACAGCCTTGGTAAGAACAGGCAGAGAAGACAAAACCAAGCACAGAAACATCTGAGTTTCTCTTCCATCACCTCTCCAGCCCCATGTAACCTCTCCAGAGAGCCAGGTGAGCAGCGAAGTGCTGCCAAGGTCAGGGCACTGTCCTTTTTTCTTTATAGAGCAAGTGCAAGCCAAAGGTGTAGGTGCTGGATCTGGGATGCGATGGGTCACTGCACAACCATGAGGCAGCCAGGACACACAGTGCTTTGTTTTCCAAACTGCTACAGCAACGACCAGGGTTAGATACTGGAGCTGTTAATTCATCTGCATGGCTGCCAGTGGTGGAGTGGTGCCAGAAGGAAAGGTCTGCAAATTTTCCCAGTACGACTATTTATCAATACTGTTCTCTGTCCTGCTGTTTCAAGTGGGTTAATAAAAGACGTGAAATATTTCCTTGTCTTACTTTTGCACTTTGAGCTTCTGTTTTGCACACAAGGCTCTTTTCTTCTCTCCTGTCTCAACTTTTTTTCCCCAGCAACTTGTTTCAGCTTCTTCCCAGTAATCTGTCCCCTTGTTCCCACACAGCCACTGTGCTGACATCTTGGTGTACTGTTTTGATCTGTCTGTCTCTTCAATCTCTCCCCCAGGCTCTAAGTAGCATTCAGAGGACCCTGTGCCAGCTCCTTCCTTGAGCCATTCCTGAGCCGTTCACTGCCAGGCTGCTGAACCCCATTCTAGATATTCCTTTTGTTCCCACTACCTGTGCAGTGTGAGCATTCCTGCTCCAATAACCTGCCATGGTTGTGAGCTCCTCTGCTGGATTACTGCAAGTGAATCAGCCAGCAGCAGCTTGGCTTTTAAAACCCTCTTGAAAGGGCTTTCTTCCCCGTTGGAAGCGTCAAGGAAAATTCCCCTTGACAAGGTGGCTGGCCCTGGAAAATCATCTAGGAGTGTGCCAAGCAGAGGGCTCTGGTGGGTCTCATGTTTCAGGACTAATCCTGTGGCCCATGGTGGAGGAAGGTCCTTGAGATGGTGACTGAGTGGTCTTGGCTGCTGTGCCCCAGGAGTCCTTGAAAGAGGATTAGGTCAGTGCACTGAACAAATGGAGGGTGAGTGTTGAAAGCTCAGTCGTTTCAGTGTTGCTCATCACAGCTGCAGACAGCAAGGTGAGAAGAGGGATTTAAAAGATTATTCTGAACACAGGACAGACTTTAAGAGAGCAGCTAGCTGGTGGATGGGGTTGTAGTAAGTACCTTCTCACCATGCTTGGTCCAGCCTGAGTGTCCTCATGGATGAGGGTGGGGACAGTGCTCCTGCCCATCAGTGCCAGCCAGAGGGATCATTGTGCAAACAATGGGCAGGACAGGCCTGAACTCAGCTTTGGTGTGTGCTCAGCCCTGCCTTGATGTGCTGTAGGCAGCATGGGAGCCATGCTCCCCTATGCTGTGAGTGCAGGGGGAAGCCCAGGGCAAAGCCATTTCACTGCCTGAGCTCACAAAAGCTCTAGGGAGACTCAGGCGTCCTCAGGGCATGCACTGAATGGAAAAAACTAAGGAGACTGATTGGGCAGATTATACTGATAGAAAATAGACTTTAGTATAGTGGTGAGCGTCCCTGTCTCTCATGCAGGAGACTTGGGGTTCGATTCCCGCTGCGGAGGCAGTGATGCCATTTAAGAGTTGGACTCGATCCTTGATGGTCCCTTCCAATTCAGAATATTCTGGGATTCTGTGAGTCTTGGTATGGGGCCTCCTATTTGCTTTTGGGATCTGCTTTCTGATTCAAGGGATGTGGACAGTTTCTTTTTTCATTCTGCCTGCATTATCATGTTTATTTAGGGTAATATTTACCATAAAATCCTCCCCCAGCCCCAGCCTTTCCCCCAGAAGTGCCTTTAGGGTTTCTGCACTAACAAGGCTCTTACAGGCTTTGCAGTAAATGCTTACCCACATGCTGGGCCTCCACCTTGCCTCAATTACTTGGAAGATTTTGCTGTTCCTGAAGTGGTGACCTTTCTCAGTCTTGAGGCAGTAAAGAGTTTTATATTGTATTTTAGGATTTGCGTTTTTATTTACTATGTGTTTCATTGGACAGCTGTTCTCTAGCATAGATTTTTAATGCCTTGGGGGAGATTTCCTCAGTATCCCCTTTCCTCCACATACTTTAAAAGTCGTATTTGATAAAACTAAGCTGATTTTTATGCATTCCCCAGTTGATCTCCTACAGTTGATTACTCCTTCAGACCATAGAGGCTGCTGCTCACCTATAGTGTGATAAGAGATGTCTAGAAAGAGAGTAACCAAGAGAAAAAAGAGAAAACCATAAAAATAAAAATCATAAGTGCTTTTCCTTCCCCTGAACTTCTTGTTCAGAGAACAAGCAATGATAATTTGCCAGATAAAAGCCATGTATTACAGCATCTCCCAGAGATGCCTGTACTGCTGTTCTGGAAAACCACACTGATCTAAGGCTCATTTAAAATCTATTCCAGCAATTTCAGATTTTGCATTGAATAAAAGGTTTTCATTCCTTTATGTCAACAAAATCCATTTCTGAATATTTCAATGTCCGAGGAAGTTGAGATTCAGCCTTGCTCTTTGGCAGCCTGAACCGGCCCCATCCCTGAGCCAAACAGTGGTGCCATGTACTGCCTCCATGAAGCTCAGGCAGAATTGTTCTCCCTGTGCGATGAATTTCTCCTCTCATGCTTCCTCACAAGCAAGGAAAGAGCCACAAACACCTCAACTCTTTTTCACCCTGCAGTCCCTCCAGCTCTCCCAGTCTGTGTGAGCACTGCTCTTTGCTTCCTGTAACCTTCCTTCTCTGCTTTTCCATTGTGAGGGGAATGACGATATTTTCAATTTTTCCTTTGGCCTTGTCAGCTCAATCTGAAGAAATAAAGTGCTAGACCATTGTTTTGGAAGCTAAGCATTCAAAGTGTGACGCAGATCTGGCAAAGACTCAAAAGGTTACACCAAGCTGAGAAGATGCAAGCTTTATCTCTGGTGGATACGGGGATCATTGCCACCTGGGGTGCATGAATTCTAAAACCTTTCCAAAAATCTGACAGGAGAGGCCTCTTTCTTGGATAAAACCTTCCTATAAGAACAGGTAAACAAAGAGCCTTTTCTGCATCCATCAGAGGGGAAGGGGATGGCATGGATTTGCCCTTGAGGCAGTTGATGTGCTGGTCTGAAACAGACAAAGTGATCTTACTGACATTTGCTCTTCCTTTTTTTTACAGGAGCAGGGACCAGAGCTGTAGGATATTAAAGAACTTGGCAAAGTTATCATAGATTGTGACATATTTATCAGGAGGTTTAGCTTCCCTGAAAATCCTGACTGCACCAACTGTATCTGTTACTTGATTAAAAATACTCATAATAATTCATACTCTCCTGCAGCTTCTGCAAGGAGCTGAGTGCTGAGCCGTTCTGTGGGAGCTCTCTTTGACGGATGCAATTCACAATGCTGTCTGTGATAGATATAAATACTATTGTTACATCAAACACTAGTTTCATTTTTGATAAGCCAGGCAGAATTGTACCATGCTGCCTTGAAGATGTTACAAAGTCCAGACTGGCTGGTTTACTATCTCTGGTAGCAACACACTCCACGTCAGCACTCCAATTGTACGTTATTTGGAACAGTCTCTATCTGGGTCAGATGGTTTTCCCCATAGTAATTGGGCAGTGGTGCTTAAAGGCTTGCAATATCACAACCTAAACAAGCATGCATATATAATTTCTTGTTTATTTAAGCCTCCAGGCGACGAGTGAATTGGGTTTCCTACTGCACTTCCTATATTTAGTGAGAAAACGGAGGCTGCCATCACAAAGCAGAGTGAATCAAATCACCATTGCATGAGCTCTCACTAAAGAGGAAATAGTAGACTGCACCACCTGAATCAAGCAGAAGTGATTGTCACCTGACCCTGACCTGACTTCAGGTATTTCTGGTGTGACAACACATTTTCTTGCTGATGTTTCTGCTCCAGCAAAGGGCTTAGCACAGGTGATGAGGTGGAGGGGCAGGTCTGAGCAGCTCTTCTGTGGGGGAAAAACAAATACACCAACACCCTCGATGCCTTTGTTGCCCATATGAGTGGTGGGAAGGGGTTAAATGTGCGGCATACAAGTGCACTACAGTATCACAGTGGGACAAAGTGTAAGGATGCAGGGAGTAAAAGGTGACACTGGGCATCTAAAGTTGGAAGAACCAGGACTTTAGCTTCAGGAGCTAGAGGAGGGTGTGATGAAAAGGGGTTAGCGGAGGTTACAAAGCACCTGCTGGAAGGGAAGGAGGCACAGAGGTAGCCCAGGAGTGAAAGTCACTCTCCTTCTCTGCTTAGCATCATCTTTGGACTGAGTCCAAAGCTAAGAACTCAGCCCCTCAAACCCACCTACGCAGTGTTAGCTAAGCTTGTGGAAAGCTGGATGCAAAACTCCACAGTGCTGAAAGTCAGATGGCTTATGCAGATGGTTAAATATAGCGGTGAGTGTCTAACTTCAGGGCACCTTGTTGAGGACCTCATTCCAAGCACATCACCAGCAGCATTCTCTCTGCTCACATTCTTCCTCAAAAGACAAACTGGTGTGACTTGCACGGCATACCTCAAATGTTCTGGGAGCTTGAGGGGCCATGGTAAGGAAAATAGGAATGGGCAAGAACAGGAGATGTATATTGGGTGAAGGAGAATTGTGCTGATGTCCCAAGCTGACACTCTACTCTCACCTGACCCAGACAGCTCTGAAAAGTGCATGATCACCCTCTCTCACCCGAGTGTCCTCGGGCAAGCTGAGCTCCCAAGAGGTGGTGGAAGGCACACAAGACTCCCAAGGAGCTGGATGGTTGTCTGAACTCAATGCCCAGGCAAGCCCAGCCCCTGCTCCCAGCTCTGCAGCTCACCTGGGGGAGTCACTTCCCACCTCTTCTCCTGCAACTCAGAAAGGGGAAATTTATGATCCTGACCTTCTTCCTGCTGTCAGATCAGCTGATGAAAGAGTACTATCTAAGAATTGATTAGGGGCTGGTCCAAATCACTGCTGTAAATCTAAATGCCCCCAAACAATAAAGTCCAATAAAAAGTTGAAATCTAACATGGACCCTACCTAAAACAGGCCAGTTTCCTCTAGAAGAGTTTGCTTGAACTTTTCTGAGTCTAGCTCCTATATACAGTAACAGCAGCAAGTGGATTAATGATCTCCAGCACTTCTGGAGTTAATCGAGAATAAATTGGTATTTTCAAATACATTCAGGAGGTCTGGCTATAAATTGTCTGTATGATAAAAAGCAAATATAAATTTTCAAAAAAATTTAACCTTGCATGCTGTATAAAGAGAATACAAAATATTCTTGAGCATAAATACATCTCAAATCAAACCCATTGTGTACGCAGAGAATACATAATGGGTTTGCTTGAGACGTTTACCTCAAGCTGAGGCCAAACTGGTTATCTTTTTATGACCAATATAGTTCTTTGCAGCTTGCTCCATACTTGTATATATATAATTTTGCAGGTCCAATACAGTCAGTCCTCAAGTATATGTAGATGTGCAGAGTAGCTATATATAACACCTCTCTAGCATTGCAAGCTCTGGAGTCAGCTGTGGAAGTTAGCTCATGGAGACTAAGAGGACAGAGCCTGTAGGTAGAAAGCAGCGTATTAAATGTAGAGGTGCACACGGCAACTGGAAGAAATGGAAAGGGAACCCAGGGCACAGGCTGGAATTCCAATCACTTCTCTCTGACAGCTTGGGATAGGGATGAGACACCAGCAAGAACCACATTTACCTGATGACTCTCAAGCACCCCAGCTCAAGTCACAAGAGGAGGCAAGATGCTGTGACTGCAGGAGGCAGAGATAAAGCCAAGTCACTGCCCTGCCTGTGTGTGCTGTGACACCATGCTCCTGGCAGAGCACAGTGTCGAACCATGCACTTCAATCCAGCGCCTCATCGGGCTGGGCAAGGGACTCGGGGGCTTATTGCCCTGACATGCTCATCAGAGGGGCTGCTCCAGTTCGAGAGAAAGAGGCTGACCTGGAACGGACAGCAGTAATCACCCATGTCATCGTTCGCCTTCACAGTGAGATGGTTCACTATGAGATGAAGAGGGCTCTGCCTGGATTAGAGGCTGCAGGAAGCAGCACTGGAGAGGGCCTGAAGTGGCGGGGATCCTGCTTAGGTGTGTGTGCACACCCTCATGGACACCCCCACACCTCCCCACACAACCCCCCTCACACCCTCATGCACGCACAACACACACACACCCCCTTCATGCACACACACATCCCCTCCCACACCCCCACACCCCCTAATGCACACACTACACACACAAACCCATACACACACACTTCTGCCCATGCTGTTCCCACGTGCACACACACATACTTCTGCACAAACTCTTTCCCAGCCTTGTGTATGTCACATCCGCAGGTCAAGGGTTCAACTCCGATATTCAGACTGTTACTGTCTTTGAATTAGTAGGGTTTACTGGCTGTGTCCACGTGTCAGGGCTCTGCTATCAGCATGAACAAGATACCTGGCTGGGAAGTGGTGGCAAGCTAATCCTTCTGTATGTCTTCCTTGAAGAAAAACACAGACTGCTGAGAAGGAAGGGGCAGAAATCAGATCCAGCCCCTGCGCTTGCCAGGACCCTCAGAGGCCTGGAACTGTTGGTCACACCACAGCACCCACCTGCCCAGATGTAGGCAAGGCCATACAGTGTGTGAGTTTTGTTAGGACAGTGTCACTCACCAGGAATGTCCATGGCAAACCCTTCCTGAAAGATGGGAGATGTTGCTTCCTCTGTGCTGGCCTCTTGCTTGAAGTCTGCTGCTTCTTTAATGTTAGCAAAATCCATCTCGCCTCTCTACAAACACCCTGTAAATATAACTGCAATTCGCAGGAAGTCAGTGTGTGCCAGAACAGCCATGCTGCACATAGGAGACCTACTACAAGAATTATATTCATTCTCGGGTTCCAGTCACAGGCCAGAGAGCAGGTTTATGAAAGGTTAATGCTCCCTTATATGGCTGCTGTCAGTTTTCACTTCTTCCAGCAGCTACATTTTAGTCTTTCTTCCTCCCCTCCTTCCTTTCCTTCCATCCAAGAAATGCAGCTCCAGAAACATGCAGGGGGAGGAGTGAGGAAATGATACTGGTGTCCCCAGCTGATGTAGGCAGTGGATGTGTGGTAAAATCAGTGGCATTAGAAGTGCCTGGGACTGCTCTTACCGAGCTGTGGTTCCTGCCTCATGACTTGGCCAGGTTTTCTTCTCCATCTAGTCCCAGCAGTGCTCATCTGAAGTCCAAGTCCAGCTTCAGTTTTCTCCTCTGATCCAGCAGCTCTGTGCTGCTTCAGTGACATAAATAGTCCTCCCCAAGTTTTAAGAGATGTCCACACGTAGCTCCTCCAGCCACCTACATGCTCGGGTGGTATGGAGTCATCCTACTGATTTCATACCCTGTTCCTTGGGATCACACTTGTGTATGTGTAGGGGTACATAGTGAGGGAATAAACAAACTTCCTGCCTTAACCCTTGCTTTACTCACTTGTCTCTCTCAGGTGACATTAATAGAATTTGACATTGTGGCATGACCCGTTAGTCATCCTGCCAGACTGGTAATTTGGTCAAATGACAAACTTTCAATCATTTGAACAAATGGCTCTTTCACTAGGGCATTTGATCAAATGATTAAAACTAAAAGGCATTTGGCCAAATGACTGAAGATGTGATCATGGCTCTGGACAGGTGCCGGAGCAGATTTTTATAAAACAATCAGACTGGAGTGTAATTCTTCATGCACCGGAGCTTCAATATGAACAAGTCCTGCCTGATGCTGATGCTATGAAGGAACATGGGTTTCCTTGCCTTCTGCCCCGCTGTGATCTCTCTCATGTTCAGGCTGCCTGAGTCTGACCCACAGGAGCATTTCCAAATCCCTTTGACTATGGGGGATGGGCTGAGGAGGGTGGTGAGGGGTGATGGGTGGTGAGGAGGGGTGATGCAGGTGGGAGGACAGAGCAGCGACCATGGCTGGCCATGGCATGGTACCCCTGGGAATTACAGCTTGGCCACCTCACATGGCCTCTGTTCAAAGCACCAGTTTGTTCCAGGAAAGGCCCCTGCCTTTGTTAGTAGCACCAGAGAGTGTAGGGAAGGAATTTTTTTCTGCCTTGCCTTTGTTTTATTAAAAAGCATGAAGCTCTCTGCAAGGTTGTGCCTTTGGTGCCAATGAATCAGCAGCTGAGGAGCCTGGCAGGACTGCAGTTGCTGCTTATGTGGGACAGGTTAGGGTTAGCTGAAATGTGACTCTCCCTCTCATATGCAATGGAGAATCTCTGGGGAAGTAGCTATTCAGGAGTGAGTCTAGGGTTTGATATCTCCAGCACAAAAATCCTCCTGGGCACCTTGTCCACTCCCAGTCTGTCCCATTTATTTGTAACAGCAGCATAAACACTTTCCAGGCAGAGGGGTGACCACAATCTCCTTCTGTGGAGCTGACAAGCTATGACTGGAGAAAGACAATGTTTATGTTGAAGTGTTTCCTGTAGCTACAGAGAGGTCAACAGGATGCTTACCAAAAATGAGATCCAGTTCATTGAATTAAGGAAGTTTAGGATGAAAGATCAGAACATACAAGTGAAGAAAGGAATAAAGCTGTTAAGCAAAAATTACAATGATGCATTTAGACAGTATTCCCAAATTTCTGTACTTGGGATTTTTGGCAAAAGGTAAACTCCCTTCAAAAGTAAGGAAACTAAATAAATGGGACTGTTTCCTGACCAGATTCATTGCCTAACCACTGTTCAGGTTTTCCTGCACATTCACAAGAAATGTGACCTTTGCACACTGTTGCTGGGGGTAGGCCTGGCTCCTCAGAGAGATGGGAAAATGTGTGATGGTTGGATGAAAGCAGAAAGGAAGTGGCTCAGCCAGCAGCAACCCTCGAGGTGTTTTCAATGCTTACTGTATTTGGAAGACCCAGCAAAGGCATGTCCTCCCTTCTATGGCTTCTGAAAGCAGTTTCCAGCCTTCCCTTTTTACATAAGAACACAAAAAATGCCCTTCTGGGTCAGACAAGGAGTCTGTCACGCCCAGTGCTCTGTCTGAAGGAATTTAAGGAGAGAATATGAGCCTAATCACACTCTGTGACCTTGTTCCCTTCATCTATCCCTCAACACCCCCACTTGTAGATGTGTTAAGGGTGATGAAGGGCACATCCCTGTCTTTTTTTCCTGTAACATTTGTTTACAGACCTGTCACCCATCCCTGTATCTAACCCTCCGTAAGAAAAGGAAAGGAGAAACCTCATCCTCAGGACCCCATATTTTCTAGTATGTCCGGTCAGCTGTATTCCAAAAGAGCCATTCAAAACATTCAGATGGGGGGAGGAGGTCACTGAGTGCTCTGGCCTGAGGACTGCCTTCATCCGGTGTCCACTAGCACACGAACTAACAGGATCCTTGTCTTGATCGGGAGCTCTCAGAAGCCTGGAGACTCAGGAGGCTTTTAACTAAATACTTGCAAGTTTCTGTTTGTCCAAGGGACTGTGAGATTTTCATTTGTGTAAATGAATGAAATTTTCAGCCACTTGACTGACAGAGTGTTTGGGGAGGGGAGCCTTATCTGCTGGAATGATTTGATGAATTTACCATCAGAATGACTAAGACGTAGATCCACACATATGGGAACTCTTTTCTGCCTAATAAATAATGCTCTTTCACTTGCCCCACCAGGGCATTGGGAGAACTCATTAATTACTGGCTCCGCACAGCCTGGAAATCAGAAGATGCTGCTCCAATACAAACTGATCTTGTAAAGCAAAAGGCTGTGTTTGGGTTTGGAGTCAGTGTTTTGAGGGTTTTTGTTGTTGTTTTTTTTTTTTTTTTTTTTTTTCTTGTGAAGGCACAATCAGCAGTTTGTTCTGCAGTAAGGCTATTCAGCCAGCTCCTTGAGGCAGGTGTAAATCATATGGTCTGTGCACAGTACAGGAGAAATCTACTCTATGCAAAATTAATGTTGGGCTGGCCCAGCAGAGGCAGTGCACGTAGCAAAGGTGAAGTGCACAGTCTTAGGGGGAAGCTGTGTGCCTGCCCACCTGGTAAATTTATGTCTTTCACCTCTAGAACTTCAATTCATGCACAGTGTGAGGTTGTAAGTGAAATGAATTTATTGATGCCAGTTCATTCCCTAATGGGTAACAGTTCATGTCACAAAATCAGCACAGATAATTTGTCATGATTGGAAGTCTCTTCTAAAGAGAGGTTCCAGCGTGCAGAGGTATGGAGGAATTAGTGGCTGGCCCCTGGGGGAGATGGCAGAGCTTGATAGAGAAGCCTACGCTGCAGCAGAGGAAACAGAGGTAGTAACTAACCCTCCTTCCCACCTCCTCACCCTCTTGTGAACTGCATCAGATAAAGTTCCTGTTGCTGCAAGTTCAATGGTAATGGAAAACAGGCCTCCCTCAGATTATACCTCATCTTAAAATGGGAATGAGAAGCAGTGGTTATGTTAGATCAACACTAAAGTCAGTGGGAAAACAAGGCTAGTAGAGTAAAACAGAGGCAATGGAGCGTATTTGCAACTGTGCCAAGAAACAAACATCAGCACTGACTTTAGTTTACTGAAGGGGAGATCCCGCTGACATTTCCAGTGGGTCTTGACAGTGTTCCAGGCAGGACTCTCTGTCTCCCAGCTTAGCCTCAGGAAACTGGCCTTTCACTCTCCTCTTTGGCCTCCTTTCCATCCCCCAGGACAAAGCAGTCAGGAGATGCTGATGCATACTTCAGACCCTTGAACCATATGTGCTTCCGACAGGGGAATGCTTCTGATCTGCCTTCAAGTATTTCCCCTGATCAAAAATCCTCAAAATCCATTAACTGATTTGTAACAACTAGTCTGGAAAGTGCCTGTGAGCAGCATTTTGGATCAGTGCCTGCAAAAAGCTCCTTGTTCTGTCTAGGACTCGAGTCTGACCTTGCCAAAGCAACATCAGGCTGGAGGTGGGTCTGTCATGATAAGTAGGATAGGACAAGGACAGTCACATCATTTAAAGTCCTTGGAGAGGCTGAGCTGGGAAAACTTGTATGTTTCACCACAAGCTCAGTTGTGTTTCTCAAGCTGTGCAGAGCTGTGTGGCTATGACCATGTGTGCTCTGGAGCCAGGGGGGACAGGGTGTTCCTGCATGGCACTGCCTGGCAGAGGCAGGGCAGAGATCTGTGGCATTGGGACATTGTTGTTCCACTGACTGTTTGATTCCCACTTGCCCTCAAGTGTCCTTTTGAGGTTGTTTTAGTGATAGCTGAAAAAAAAGAGCAAAAGAAAAACTATTTATCAACTGCTTTTCTGGTATCTTAGAGGCTATTGGGAAAGAAACCATGAAATGCATCTTCCACTCACTATCACCTTGCATCTTTTGATTCCAGTCCTTTCTTCTGCTTGACCCAAGGAAGAGAAACATTACAGGAGGCCAAAAAAGCCTGTAAGATGTCCAGACTCCTCTTACAAAAAGTTATTCATAGAAGGGATGACTAGAAACTGCTCTTTCTCTGCCCTGGGAAATCCTGAATTCAAAAATGAAGGAAACAAGGAAGGAAAAAAACCCAGCCAAGGAAACAAGCTTCAATCAAATTTGATTCCAAAAGAGAAGGGAAATGTATAAAGATAGGAATCTGTTTCTCTCCTGCAGGGATGAAGTAGGAGTTTCACAAGACTTCACAGAGGAGGCTGGCCATTCACTGCTCTCTTCAGTGCATTTCCAGGGCTCAGAGGCTGGCCAGGAGACCCAGAAGTCAGAAAGTCTTGGGAAATCCCACTGCCTGGGGCCAGGAGATGGGGCTTAGCAGACTCCATTCCCTGCCTGTCATCTCCCCACCATCCTGTCAGGTGGGCTACTGGGGAGGGAGGTAGGGAAGCTTTCAAAAATTGCTTTGCAGGGAGGATGTCATTCTGCATCTGCCTGGTTTCTGGATGGATCTCATCACAATTGACATGTTTCTGGTGTGATTCAATGCTGGTGTATTAGATTTTGCTATGCCAGATAAGCAAGGCAGAAAATTGCTGACTGGCTGAACTGTGCACACTGAGCGCCAGAAACTACCAGCTGTAGCCCAGTCCATCTTTCCAACAAGCAGCCAGAGAAACCTGGGGAGCAAACTCACCCACCTTGATAGCAGCATTCCCACAGCATCTAGCACTGACCTCTTCAGATGCGAGCAGTGCAGTGCTGGTGATCTTGGGGCGCCAGTGACAGCCTCGGGAGGCTGGACTCCAAGCCACTGTGGGCAGAGGAGGGATGTGCCCATTAGCCTTTACTTTATGCTTGCTCTTCTAGATAGGCCCTGGGCTTGACTGTTGACCCGGGTTCATTTCCAAGCCTTCCCTTATCAATCACACATGAACACATACTGTTCCGGTAATGAATCAAGCTGGCTTGTTCTTGGCCTCAATCAATCAAGCCTGTGTACCACACAAACATTCATCTCAGTTGGTAAAAACAGCCCTAAGTGCAGCCCGTGAAGAGCAACTCCCCATTGCAGCAGTTCATCAGAGAGCAGAAACCTTTTGTTGTGCAGAGATGTGTCAGAGACATGGGGCAACAATTAAAGGCGACGAGAATAAACATCCAAGCTCGAGCATTTTCTGTTACACATGTGTGAAGAGAAGTGTAACCCTATTGGCACAGAAAATTCAGAGGGCAATAAAACCTCAAACTCTGGAAAATGCCACCCAGTTACAGAATCATGTGTTCTGCTTTCAAGCCTGCTTGAGAAAACCAAGCTGTCAGAGTTACCCAGGGCATCTCAAGCCAGTTGCTGGAAATGGGCTGCTCAGACAATCTGTGCAAATACAAATTTCTGCTAAGGTTTCTTAAAGATATTGTGAGAAAGAGCCATGCAGCCAGAGCAGAGGTGTTTGTTGGTCCTGGAATGTGCCAGGGTGCTGAACCACCATGTAACCTGACAAAGACTGATCCACAAGATACAGCAGAAAATCTTTATTAGGCACCTGCCTGCCTATCAAGCAAGTCAACAAATTCTCCTGAATCACGGCATGAAAACTTACCAGAAAATGTATCTTTGTGAACGTCGCTTTTCTCTTCCAGCTGTGCTGAGCTGACCATTCAGGGTTCAAATAAAAGCAAGCTGCACTCAATGCTTGCTTCAGGCCGAACCCAACCTATGTTTATCAGCCCCTTCCAGATGTTCCTGCAGCTGTATCACCTCACCATCTCTGCAATTCGATGTGGAACCAAAGCAAATTAAGGGCTACGTTTTCGTAGTCCTTGCTGATGCTCTGGGCTGTGTGTACTCCAGCTCGCTTCTCAGCCTGTTTTTTACACACTAGTGTCTTCAATTACTTTTCCAAATGAAAGGGAGTCATGGTACTTTAATGAAACATTTAATTGACAGGAGTGAAAAAAAAAAGAGGGAGGGAGCTGATGTTTGCCAACAAGGAAAGGATAGCAGTGAGAGATTGCTGCTTCTAAATGAAACCTCACAATGCTGCTTTCTGCAGCAAGAGGCACCCTGGGCTGGGGCTCATGTATCAAAGTACAGCTCAGCTCCTATTCAATTAATGTGTCTGTTTCAATGGGAAGCTTTTGTAAAGCATTGTTGGAAATGGTTTCTAATTTTCCCTTCAGTTTTTGGCTGGCTTAATTAAACTTACACCCACTGAACCCTTGTGTGTCTCTGAAGGCAGGCTGGTTATTGACCTAAGGGATTTTTTTTTAATCATTTCTATGATTCCCTGGCCACCTTCAGTGAATTAGTGAATATAGCGGTTTTTAAAAAAAATTTTTTTAAGGTTCATCCAATACCAAGGTGATTCTGCTCTCCCTGCCCCTCACACCCCCAAGCTGGTAGAAATATATAGCACATTTTCTGTTCTGTGGGAGCCTGAGAACTGCAACTCTCCAGGCTGGGGCTTCCCCAAATAAAGAAGTCATGCAAGCCAGTGCCTCCACACCAGAAGCAAAACATCTAGGCACTCCTTGCCCCTTGCCAGGGGTAGGATTTACTGTGAGAACAAAAGCATTCATGCGTAGAAGTTCATGGGAGTGGGCCCACATGGACTTAGGGCACAAGTTTGTTTTGTGAGTGAGGTCTGGTTTGCTAACAGCTTGGGCCTCAAGAGCAAGTAAAGCCCTGTGGATTCACTAATGCCTAGGACAGACTGAATTAAACAGTGGCTTCTTCCTCGGTGGGGAAGTAGTTAAGTACCTCTTCAGTTGCCTGGTCTAAAAAAACTTGGGGGCCTAATTGTGTCTGGGACATCTCTTTCAAATTCAGTGGAAATCTGCTAATAGACTCATAAGTTATGGGAAGGTTGAATGGATGAACATAGAATTGCAGCAACCTCTTCTTTGGAGAGCAGGATAAAAATGAGGTTGAAGCCTGGGTTACATGTCCTTTGTTCACGTCACCCCAGTGTTGTTTACCTGGGGGCCTGAATGTATAAAACACAGCACCCACATTCGTCTGACGTTGTCACTGCAGGCAGCGAGTACCTTTGAAATTTATGCTCTGCCTGTGTGTTAAAGGATGAGAACATTCACAAATGTCAAAATACAAAAGAAGACTTACACAAAGGAAACATCCCGCGGCATGCGAACACTGCCGTTGCACAGTCATTCTCATTGTCACTAATAAAACAGGGGGTGAGAGTAGGTAAAACGGGGCCACTCCAACAGGAGTGACTCACGGGGGAAAGAATAACAAGCCTGAGATCAGAAAACAGAGAGTACGTCTGATGAGCAGGGTTGCCTACCTTGTTCTATTTTCCAAATGCTCTGAAAAAGCAGCGGGCCATTAAAGTGTTCCTTGGGGTACAGCTGACTAAAAATTCAAGACTAAAACGTTCTTGTCTGCCCACAAAAGACTATGGAGGCTTGCTCCTGTCTAGGGCACAACAGCGGTCCCGTTCAGAGCTGAAACCGTGTTGTCACACGCTCTATAGTGGAAAAGCCGTGGAAGTGCATCAACCTGCTGGATTTCCCACCCCCAGCAGTCAGGAGAGCTACTCACAGCAGGGAGCTAAGCATGGTTGCTGCTCCGCATCGTGACTGTGCTACGGATTAGATGTAGATTAACCCAGCGACCTGCCATCCTCTCTCATCCATACTTAAGGATATAAGCAAAAGGAAGCTGTTGATTAGGGAAAAGAACAGGTGAAGTTCAGCTCAAAGTTCAATGTCATTGAAAAAAACCATGAATATCTAAACCAGAGTAGGTCAGTTTTTTTCTGTCCATGAGCCCACGCAGAGCCCCAAAGGGCTGGGTCTTTCTGCTGGGCGTTCACATGAGAGTGATAAAGGAGGGGTCCAGCCTGGACTCACGTCCCCAGAATGGGAATTCCTATGCCCTGGTTTTGGTTCCATCAGCAGATGACTCAGGGACAAGCCACACCAATTGTTGTCATACTTAATTTTAACCACTTCTGAAGTGCAGATGTTAAAACATCCTCACCACACAGGGATCTTGTCTGTGTTGTGTGTGTTTGCTCTGAATGCTCGAGGATTTACAAATGCAAAGTGCAGCAGTGAAATAGGAACAAGTGTCAACCAAACCATCCAGCACAACCATTCCTGAGTGTTATACAGGAAGATAAGGAGGGGAATTTGAAACAGACTTGATTTTATCCAGATAGGAATGAATTTAATTTATAATAAAATAAAGGCTATTCTCTCTGGCTTATACATAATACCTTCATAATTGCTGTAGCTGTGACGCAGAATCATTCATGCTTTTATTCTCTATTCCTTATTCCTTTTTTAGCTTAGGAAAACCAAGTTTATTCAAAAAACCCTTAGAATAAGAACCTAAGATACTTGTTGTTGTGTTTTTAGGAAACTAAATTCATATTTGCTTAATAATTTGGATGCACCTTACCCGTACCTGAGGAACACCCAAAGCAGGTGGGGCAAGTGTGATGAAGGAAAACTTCCCTGCACAATGCAAGGCAAAGGTGTTGTCTACCCAGCTGCTTTCCATATGAATGGATTTTATCCAGGCATTGCTGTTATTAAGAATTTTTATTATTAATGTACACAGAAGAGCTGGCGTGTAACAGCCTGGATATGCCAGAACCCTGAGTCACTGTGATGATGTCTCTGCTTGGAAGGGCAGTAGCCAGGTTGTACCCCCAGAGGAACCTGTGTGCTTATTTTACCTTTCTTTTAGGACAGTTGCAGAACATGGTACATTAAAGGACGTGTTGCAATGTATTCTCTCAGTTTCTTTGAGACACTCAATTCAATTAGCAAACAGTTCTGTGGGTATCTGAGAGGAGCAAAACGCATGGATTTGTTTTTCAGGCACAGCTGGCTTGGGATCCGGAGAGATGAGGAGTTTCTCCCTTGGTTTAGAAAGCTGCTCTCTCTGGTAAGACATCTCCAATGTCCAACAGTGGCTGAGTTCCTTCAGCAGCATGGCATCCTGTCCAGTGTCAGCTCTCTCCTCTTCACAACCGCCTATTTCCACAGACCTGTAGGAACTGAATCACCTAAGCAATCTTACCTTTTGCTGGCTTTGGCCAGAGGGCTTCAAGAGTTATTACAGAGCGAATCACACACAAACAGCATGCACACATAAGCCTTTAAAAATCCTGCTGCTGCTATGCTGATTACCATGGATAGTCCCCTTAGCTGAAAAATGAGTCATAATTGTAGAAAACAGTGCAGAATTTGAACCCAAGCCATTAAAGTTAATGTGATATATGGTGAGAAAATACTATTAACATTTGGATGGATGAGTTACAATACTCTGATTACCACACATTTGCATTCCTTAGCTTCTGTGTGATTTCAGCCTCAGCTTTGAAGCTGCACTACCGCAAATACCCCTTTTGCTGTTTCGATTTGTTTTCTTGGTGTGTGCATATTTAGAGCCAGTGTTGGTTTGCTTGTATTAATAATATTGATTGCACAATGATTCTTGCCGTGCCCAATCAAGACGACAGAGAGGGAGGACAAATGATCGTAAGGGGGGGTGAATTTCCTCTTAGAAGGGGAATTTGGGGGATTTATGGGGCAGTCACCTCGCTGAACTGCGCCTGTTTGATGGCTCTTTAAAGGCTTGAGTCCAAGTTAGTTGTCCCGGCTTCCAGTAAGTTCAGTGGAGAGAGAGCAATGTACCTCTAGAGGGCAATTCATTCCATGCATTGCAGCGCCTCTGGCTCAGGGCAGTCACCCTCCAGGTGCCAGAGCTGGCTGGATCCAAGCTTCCTCAAGGTGACTGGACAGGTTCCAGGTGTTCAGACTGCGCTCAGGATGCTGCATTACCCTCCAGTCAGTCAGCAAAAAGGCTTCTGCTGACTCACTTACCAGTGTGTTCCTCCAGGTATTTCCCTATGAAGCATTTTCTTGTGCCTTTTCTGGTCAGTGTAAGGATCAGGAGGATTCCCTGAGTGCTGCTGTGTGCTGCACGCTGTCTCCAGGACATGGGCTGGGAAAATCTTGTTCCCTGGCTATCTAACTCTGAACAGCAGCAGTGTCAGAAGGCAGCAAGACAGACCCACCTGACAAAATAACTGTGTATTCCTGTGGCTCTTTGTGTTACTAAAATGTATGGGGAGATCAAACAGGCAGTGGTGAGGTCAGAGGTTATGCCCAAAGGCAAAAGATCTGGCAACCTCTGCACTATTGGTAGGACCATATCCTAGGGCCTATCAGAAAACAGCTGGCTATGTTATAAACCCTTTGAATAGCTTGAGGACTCCCTGCTACACAGCTTTGATGGCAAATACCCATTTCCTACATTCTGCATATGTCTTACAGATTTTCCCTATGTTGTTGTAATAAGAGCCAGCCTGGAGGGTCAAGTTCTGCTCCCTCTTAAATTGAAAACAATTTATCCAAGAGGTTGTTCACGTTACCCTGGTGCAAGTGGAAAGCGTGGCTGACTAAGAACCTCTAGTGCTGTACCCCTGCCCCGAGGACATAGGCAGGGTTAACTCTAGCTGCCATACTGGAGCTGCAAGGTGGGGGCATGCTCACACTTAGTTTTGGAAAGAAATATAAACATATATACAGTGATCATAAATCACTGTATATATGGATATATATTTATGGATCAAGTCCATAAATACAGAGTGGGTGTTTTAAATCTACTGTGTGCTGATTCTGCCAAAGTCTTTGCAGCCTCTGTGAAGGGCGAACAGCTACTAGGATAACCAACTGCATTCCTCTCTGTACCTCAAGAAGGGTATTGGAAGATGTTTTAACAGAACTGAAAACAGAGTACTCTGTGGCTTTCAGAGAAGGAAGCTTTCTATCCACGCAGAGCAAAGCACATGGGTGCCAAACCTCACCCAGGGAAAGCTGAAAGCAGTATCATGATGCTGTTTTGCTGCAACCTTGGACCTGGCCCGGAGAAAGTGCTGATTTCTGGTTAGTACTATATAGGAGAGGGTGTGGAAGGGGAGGAGGGAGGTGACGATTTTGTAACCAGCCTCTATATTGCTGTTTTAAATTAATGGCAGATGGTCTAAATCTTGGGATAGGTGCTCCTTTTTATTCTCATTCTTATTGCAGAATAAATGAATGAAATAAACAAGAGCCATCACAAAATGAATACATAATGGATACAACCTCCTATAAATTATATTCCAGATGGCCAATAGGTAAAATCTCATATATTACTGGGATACTTATGTGTTTTTTCCAAGGCTCTCCTACAGCAAAACCCTGAAAAGTTAGCACACCTTCTGCAGGTGAGAGAGAGCCTGATGGAGAAGGAAGAAGCGCAGGGTCATTAGGGAACATTAGAGGCTTAAGAGCTAATGATCCAAAGCACATTGACACTAATGTGACTCTTTTTTTTGGACTTGAGGCTCAGGGCATGTGAGCCCTTGCTTACGATACTTCACGTGTCTGGTTTTCTTGTGGGGTTATCTATTTTGGAATGGGAAAGGATCTTTTCTCCCCTGTAGAGTAAAAAGCAAACCTTGTGCTGAAAAAATCAAGTGCTAGCATTGGAGACAAGATTTCTTAGAATTGGTCCCATCATCAAATCTGCTACTTAATTTTTTTCTATATTTATAAAGGTAGCAACTAGTTCTATTGAACGGGCTTGGATTTCTAATGAAATTAAAAGTGAGAAATCAACTGTCACTAAAAGCCTTCCTACTTGGCTGTTGCAGCTGTCACAAAATACTGTTACTATTCACTACAGTTAATCCACAGGGACAAAAGGAAGATATAGGCATAGCAGATGCATCTGATGAGATATTCTTGCAGCCAGAACACACTGAGCTGCCATCCTTGGGCTTAGGCAGAAGCAGGTGTCTTCAGGGAGTCAGCACAGGAGCAATTGCTGAGGCACCTGTCTGAGTAGCAGTACTGTCACTATGCTTAACCATCACGATATCTGTGAAACTTTTCTACTGTGTGGATGGAAGAGCAGGGATTTGAAAGTGTGTGTTGAGATGTTTTCTCCCCACTCCTCCCCATGAATCCTTGCTCTTGCCCCATAAGCACACTGTTTCCTTCTTCCCCTGTTCCTGTTAGCAAGGATCAAGTGACTTCCCCAGAAATCTGTCCCATGCTAGCAGCTAATGGCCGTGGCCAGTACTGGCCATGGATGCTGATGCACCAGGGGTCTCCATGCCAAAGCTCAAGGTCATGCCATTAAACTTTACCTTCCTGGCCAGTGAAAAGAAAAGCCAAGGCCAAGGACATTAAATTGTGTTTTTCCTTCTGCCACAATAAATCCAAAAAAATCTCTTGTTGAGGCCTAGCTGGAAAATCTAAATATTCTTCTCAGGGGACACTCTTTCAGCCCTGAGGCCCCTGAACAGGGCTATGCAGGCATTCCTGCGAGGGACTCAGTGCCTTGCAACTCTATGTTAAGATTTACTCTCTGCTTGAAGCAACAGTTCCCATGCATGCATTTTGACCTGATAATGGCTGTGTAACAATGCGGGATCCCACTTATTTATGTTACTCCCTGACAGTTTAAAAATTCATTAACGGCTCAGCAATAAATTCTGAGCAGGCTTCCCTGAAGATATGAAAAACGGGGGACATCAGCTAATGAATTATCAGATAAATACTCTGAACGGAGGGCCTGCTCTCCTCTTCCGCCCTCTTCCTATGGCTGAATGATAAGGGGCTCATGTTCTATGTTTCATTTTTTATTTCTGTTTTTCTGCAGAACGTGGGAGTAACGGAGACGACCTCCCCATCTGGCACATGCCGTCCATATGGCAGCCAGACAATCTCCTCCCCTCCAGTTCAGCGCCTTCTGAACTGGAAGGGCAGCCCTGTCTGAGACCCAGCAAGAGCACTGAGCAACTTCTGACTCCCATCCTGGTCTCCCTCCCTCCTGAGGAACTTATTTAATGGTGACAATTTACACACAGTGATTTTACAGTGTGGACTAGGATGCCCCAGGGACTGATTTAGGACTCGCAAATCCATTTCAGAGTCTTTGTGCTGAGAAGACATTGTGGCAGATTCAACGTTCAGCTGTGTTTGTCTAAATCCAGAGGTGTTTTGGGGAAACAAACCCCTCCAGATGTACCTTGGTGCAGGAGAGCAAAATAAAGACACCTGCCTGGACTAATAGCCACTGTATTTCGGTGAAAAACACCTTGCATACAAAATTCACAATACTTTTTAGCTAAAGATAGATGACAAACAGGCCACTTTATATGCAAATATTGTAGAATGCAGGAGGAGAGGAAACGACAAACAGATTTTTTACTGCTAAGTTACCTTTCCCTTCTCAAAAATGTGAAAAAATTAGGAAAAAAAAATTAAAGTTGGACCACATTTTGTCTTTGCAATTTCTATGATGAAGTTACACTGCCTTTTCCCAAACAATTCTTTGCTGTCAATTGCATGCATTGATGAATGATTGTCACATAAACCACATTAACTTTTAAATTTATTAAGAGTAAGGGGGAAACCCAGTGCAGAAACCACTGGCAATGCAAAACTAAGAACCTGACTGAAGAAAAAGAGTTTTATTAAAGTTATGGAACACTTTCTAGTCTTAGTTGTATGGAGACAGTGGAAATGTATACTGATCTTCCCCAGTAGACCTTTCCCAAAATTACTTTGCCAGGGAGGACATCATGCTGTTTGAGGCTAAAATAGCTGAGAGTGGGGAAGAAAGAGGAAAATAATTCTTTGCCTCTGTCACTTTGTAAGAGGCAATTAAATTTAATTAAGCCCTGACAATTAATTTTATTTAAACTCTGATTTCTTTCTGCTATATAGAAATATGAAATGGTGTCCTGAAATTAGTAATAAAAGAGAAGGAACAAAGTTGGAATAATCACAATGAACACATTCATTTTCATGAATACAATTGTTTAAATTTCAGTCTCAAAATGAAAATGAAAATGAGAGGAAACTCAAATGCAGATTTCTTTGTATAAGAATCATCTATTTTCTTTGAGACAGGTCTCCAGCTGCATGGAGCAAAGCTGCAACCTGGAATAATCCTGAAATTACAAACCTTCCAGCAAACCCTTCTAAGCCCAATATCCAGGTTTCAGTGGGAGCAGTTGAATTCTCTGAGCTCCCTGGGCTTAATGGAAAAGTTTAATTCAGCTCATGTGACTCACTCTTCCTCCTTTTGGAATAATGGAAAAGACAAACCTACACTTGGATGTCAAAAGACAACAACCACTAAACACGTGGAAAACAGAAATTATTAAATAGGGAAATGCATATTTTTAAGATATTTCTAGGTCAGAACAGCAAATGCTTTCAGCAGATGTTTTCTAACAAAATTGCATCTGGGGAGTTCTGCCCTGTTCATTTTGCAGACCCATCAGGTGCTGTACACATGTTGAACTCTTCACATGATTTCATCCCTTCATCTGAGATTAGCCTGGCCTAGAACTCACAAAAACACGATCCGACTCCCCCCTATAACAGGGCAGCACAGTGTACTCTCTGTGACCAGACAGCAGCAGAGAGAGAGGAAGGCCAGCTGCTCAAGCAGTTCAAAATTAGTTTACATTTGTTCTTCCACTGGAGCTGTGTAACAGCCCAATTTGACAAACACAAAATCTCTGAGTCAGTGGAAAGCCAAAATGAAAGGCCATTTTCCATAGCTGTGCCATGTACTTAACAAGGTTATGTAACCAGCCATTAGTTAGCTCTTAAACTAGCCATTAAAGGATTTTTTTTTGCCTAAAAAGGGGTAAAGAAGTATGATGAATCATCTGCTCTTCCTCCAAATCTTTGTGACTGTTAAAATTACATAGAAACCAAGCTGCCATCAAAAAATTGTTTACACTCATCATTTGCCACAGTCAATTGCGATTCCCTCCATGTCTTGCAGAAGTTTTCTCAGTTCTGCTCAGTTCTTTCTCAGTTCTCAGTTCTCAGTTCTCAGAAGTCACTCAGTTCTGCTCCTGGTGAGAAGGAGGTGTGTGCCTTTGGAAAAAGCATTTTTTTCCCCTTTGAATGTGCTTTTACTCTGTCTCCTGTGAGAGGGCAACACTACTTGTTACTCTTCCACAGCCTGAGAACACATTAAAAAAGACCCTCAAAACCAAAAAAAGAAACACGCTAACCTTACATGGTACTCATTTATCTTGTAAGATTTTCAGGGCAACACTTGACGGTCCTGGTACTGTGCCTAGCAAAAGGCATTCAGCCTTACTTCTTTAAACTTTTAGGAAATAAAATGTGTTTAGTAACAGTCTCACTGAAGCCATCCAGACAAAAACCACACCTTATCCATGAATCAAACATGAGAACAGCATCCAGGAGGCTTTCTCTCTGTCCCACACTGCTGTTGATCCAGAAGGGACAGCTCCTTGGTGTACAACAATAACATGGTGCACAGGCATTCACCATCAAGATGCCTTCTGAAATCCAGGGGGATATTCCTCTCTCTCCTCTGTCGCAAAGTAGTCATCTGAGGGAGGCAAGAACAAAAAAGAAGTTGAATGCTGTCCATCACCTATTACTTTAAAATCCTGCTGCCCAGCCTCTATAGCTGGAGGCTTGTCCTTCTGCACAGACTCCAGCATAGACAGTTTATGTCAATCACAACCCAGGCTTGTCATTCACACAAGCTACCAGGAAGTTCAAATCTTTGTGAGAAGATTGAGGATGACTTGCATACTGCTCTTGGGAAGGTCTATCTAAATGTCTTGTAGGAATAGTAGGTAAAGGTAAGCATTCACCTGCTCGTTTTGATAAAAAAACACTACCAGCAAAAAGCTCTCTAAAGAAGTTGATTGTGATTTTGCTTTGTCTTCTTTATGGCAATTTGTAAGGAATTTACATCTGAACCCCGTTCCCTGAATATTGGTGTTTTGATATAGAGGGATCTGATTGATTCTTGTGACAGTCTAAGCACCGACACATTAATATTTGATTTTAGTTTGCTCAGCCCCAGTGTAACTGTAAGGCTCTGCTCAAAGTCATAGCACTGCTTTTCTGAGGCACAGTCAGTTATGGTGCCAACAATAAAAGATGCAAAGAAGGGTACCCAGTCCGCTGCACTGCTCCCCAGATGCCGTGAGGGAGGTCTGCAGAGGTACCTCCCCCAGGCTGTATCACGGGCAGGGAGCTGAGGCTGAAGAGAGTCCAGCTAAATTGCAGAGAATTTTTGGTGATGCCTGAATAATTTTCTGGTCAGAAAGGTTGTGAAGAAGGGAAGGAGGGAGATATTTCCTTGCAAAGCAAAAAGCAGACTTGCCCAGCATTACTAATGTTCCCTACTGGGCTATGAGGCCCAACACTGGCTACATGAAGTTGCTGGGGCCTTTGTGCATAGAGTCCATCTCTTGGGCTCCCCTCTTCAGCTCTTTCCCTCTGGGAACAGCTGTAAATTCAAGACAGTCATCACTGGGAATTCATCTTATTGTGAATCATGAGTTTTCTGACCTAACTTCTTTCCCCCCAGTCTTCTGGGAATGGGATTGCCCTGTGCAGTCCTCTGGGATTTGACAGTCCCCTTCACCTGCACTGCAGTCTTGATAGGACAAGGAGGTTGAAAGCTGAGGTCTCTTAAGCTCCATTCCCTTTCCTCGAAGAGATTTCAAACTATGTTTGGAGCCTTTCTGCTAGCTACATCTTTTCTGTGGCAAAAGTGGGAGGGGATGATCTGGCTTCGTACACTTTTTAAAAAGCTTGAGAAGTAAGAGCATTAGCTTCTCCACGCTGGCTAAAAAAAGGTTTGCTAAACCCGTTGAAACCAATTGAGGAGCCGAGCAGAGTTAATCCTGGAAAATGCTCACGGTAGCTCAGTGACGCACGGCCATGCAAAGGCAGGACAGTGTTGCTGGTGATCTGTTCATAGAGGACTAGGGGAAGTTGCAGTTAAATTTTGGGGTGGGGGTCAGCCCTCTATGTTGCCTGGGTGGAAACGAGGGTTGCTGCTCTGAAGCTTTTCCCACTGTGTCTTTAACGTCTTGCTCATCTTTGTCTAAGATTGTTGGAAATTTTTTACGTTATCCCATCTGACTTCTGAATTCAGACTCATGGAGAATAGGCATGAGGTACATAAATGCTTTCTCCTTTGAAAGGGCTGTGAGTTTCAGTCTCTACTTGGAAAAATATTTTATAATGCATTATCAATATTTGTATTGTGCAGTGGGATAAATAGTGCCCGTGTTTTTGAAACACAACTAAGGTCCTCCTCTCTCTAAGGTCCACTGTATTTCCAAGGAATAAGAGCTAATCTCCATTTTCAACGTTATAGTGTAAGGATCAGAAAATATATTTAAACTTGTGGTGGCATTCTGACTGAAAAAAACATATTTGAGTGAAGCACCTACCCTTCATTGAAGGTGTGAGAAGCCATCTGTTCTTTTATTAAACTAGCTTGCAGAAACAATAGCACCCTCCATCCAAAACATGGGTTCATTTAAAGGCCCAAATAAAAATGTGTGAAGCTTATAAGGAGTCTGAATTGCATGGAAGGGGGGAGTGTGCTATAGTTTTAAGAGAGGGCTCTGTGTCTGTATATACACAAATGCACAAGAGAAATTAAAAAACCACAAATGTGGGGGGAAAAAAAGAAGGAAAAAGAAAACCTTAGAGATGGACACATTTTCTGATGGTAAGACCCTGAGTAATATCTGAGAGATTTGATGCTTAGAGTCTGAAAAGGGCTTGAAAGTTTGGCAAAGATAGCTACTGACTGTTGTGTGATTCCGTTGGGAACAAGGTTTTTGTGTGGTCGCTCTAAGTTAAAGGAACTGCAACCAGGAAGAAACTGTCTCTAATTCTTTACACTGAATCATCCCAAAGCTTTGCTCGTGGCTTGAGTTCAAAAGAAACTGCAAATCTTAGAATAGAAATCTACCACTTTTGCTCATTTTTAATATATTTCTGTTTCAACAATGAGTTCTCCATAATGAAAATAAAGCGTCTGCAATGGAAATTATCATCCCAAAATTACACTGCTCTAATAACAAAGAGAACTCTTCCATGTGACGTGATGTATCCTATCAAAACTGTGCCATATAACACAAATTTCAAATTTCAAATAACTGATCACACCTCTATTTGGTTTTGGTTTCTTTCAATTAGTTTCTGTTGCTTTGCTGTAGAAGGATGACAGACAGTTAAAGCCTGCAAGAATCAAGCAAACACCATCCTCCTTATATAAACATCACCAAAACCCTCTGATGCTGTTTGTTCGTTGACATGGTTTCCATGGGGGCCACTCCCTCAAGTCCTTGTTTAATTTTCAAATTTGCTCCGGAACCAAATTTTTCAATTGTGCTCCAGCCACATGAGATTCTGCAAAGGCAGCTTAAGCACAGGATTTCTGGACTCCAACGTGGTAAGACACAAGGTGTCCTCTTTATTGCGTTAGCTACCCATCCCAGCTCTCCATAGGTAATCAGGAGGATGATGACTCCACAGTTCAGCTAGCAGAGCTCTTGAGGATCTCAGTTATCTTACTGACAAACTCAGAGGTGTCAAGTAATGCTTCATGTGTCACTTTGCCATAAATACAATACCCTAAGTAATCACAAGCAGGCATTAACTCTCCACCAGGCTGACAGCTATAAAAATCCAGAGCTCTGACCACTTTTTTGAAAAAGATCCCCCATTTTTGCTGCTGTTTTCCCTCTGTAGGTTGGACACAAGATGAGAAGGCAGGATAGTCCTGACTCTTTCTACCTGCAGCATCATGGATAGTACAGAGTCTGTAACATGGGTCCAGGGAAAGTCACCTGAGTATCCATGACACTCTGTTCTCAGCTGGTCAGGTAGTTGCTTTTGGCTCATTTCCAGGGAAAATCACAATTGGAGAAGTAAACAGCAAAATCTAGCACCAAAATGAGTATCTGATCAATGCCTATACTTGCTAGTTAGATGAGGTTTAAACACAATGGCCTCCACTCTTCTCACTGTAAATCCAAACCAACTTTCCTTCAACCATGCAGTGCTTGCCGAAAAAAATCCCACATTCTATCAGTCAGAAATCACATCTACTTTTTCCCTAAATTAATGGCTGTGCATCTCCCTTCCCCCTCTGTGGCAATGAGCTGATTTGATAGACATTTTCTAACCTGTGTTACTTCCCTTTGTGTTCTTCACATAGTGAGATTTCTTCTACTTCTCCGTGCTGTGCCACTGTCTAATACGATGACAAGGCAAAGTGTGGAACTGGGTGAGAAAAAATCCTGAGGCTGTTTTCATTAACATGGAGAAAAGATTCAAAATAGCCTTGTTTCTTGGAAGGTTTGAGAGAAAAAAAAATACAGCAGAGAATCATCAATAGCGACTTATACTCTTGTTCTAAACTAGATCTGATCTGTCCATCAAGCCCAGCTAAGCTGAGAACTTCAGGTGGCCAAAGGGCTACAGTCCATGGACTCTTTTTTCTGCTTTCCTTTTCACTGAGTTTAACTCGGGGCTCGTTTTCCTACAGTGAGACAAAGCGGAAATTCCCTTAGGAGGCACAGAAGTTTTCCTCCACTTCCCAAAGGAAGAAATATTCACGAGTGGCATTTGCAGGGCTGATACTGAGACACTGGCCCACAACAGTGGTTCTTTCCACTCCTGTGTTGTTTGATGCCTCTCACGACGTGAGAGCTCAGATATAGCCCTGCCATTTCCCGAGATGCTGTGGCTGGCTTGTCCTTTAAGGTGTGTAGGCAGAGTTAGGCTGCAACTGTCCCCTCTTGCCCAGGAAGGAACACCCCAGTTCCAGTCCTTACCATGCTCTGCTCTCTTTGCTGAGGCTTCTGGCCTCTGTGGTAAGTGATTTTTCATCAACCACAGGAAGCTTGGAACAGCACAGATCCTACTGGTGCAGGCAGTCAGAGGCTTTAGTTAATTACTCCTACATATTCCCTTGGAAGAGCTGCAGCATGCTGGCAAGGCACCTACTGGATTCCCAGGCTAGCCAGAGGCTAGCCCAGGAACCTGACCAGCATGCCTAAAATGAGGGAATTTACTCCAGACTCTGCATACTAATTAGAAGCTGCTTGCTAGTAAAGTAATAGCCTTACTAGAAAAAAGGGGCCTGGTAGCAGCCCTCTCACTGGATCAGTCAGCTGCCACCCAGGCACCAAAATAAGCAAGCAGATTTCCGTAAGCACTCTTTGCAAATTGGCAATGAGTTCTTTCACAAATATTACCCCAATTTAATCATCTAAACAAGAGGAAACACACTTGGGAATTCTGTTTTTTCAAAAACAGTAATCATTGGTCACATCCAACTTGAACTGGTTTGAGCAATTTACCAAAAATTAAGATATTTACACACCTAACTCATTCTATGTCTGTCTGTCTTTCCTTATCACAGTCATTACACAGGACAGAATATGCACCAGGACAAGATCTTAATGCATTTGTTGTAACATACCATCATTGTCAGGCAGATAACCAATACCAACAATGAGGGTGCACTGTACCTCAAAAAGAGCATAAATGATTTAGCACAAGTGAAAACCAAATTTGGCTTGTCTCATAAAGACCTCATAAATACATTGATGGATCACAGTGAAATATATGGGGGAGGAGGGGATGATATAATTCTGATACAGATTTTTCATCAGCTCTGTTTTCCTACTTCAAACAAATAAGGGGAGGAAAAATATGCCAGGTTACAAATGAGAATGAGAATTGAAATTCTCAGCAATAAGCCCTCTCTTTCAAAATCAAGAAATCCTCTCTTTTATGTTAGGGAACATTGTTGAGGATACTTGCAGATGCATATAAAAACTTGTCAAGGAGTATAAGCTGCTCACTGCCCTTACAAATTTGTACACACTTGCACTGTGTGTGCCCATGTAACTCCTGAGGTCTGAGAGTTAGTGCTTCCCACAGGGAACAGCAGTACAGTCTATCAGCCTGTTACAAGTTTCCTGCCCCTATATGAATTTTTGCAAGGTAGGGAATCACTGTAGGGAATCACACAAGCAAGATGCCAGAACTAACTGCTGGAAAATTTATTTTTTCTCTGGTGCTGGAAGGACAAAGGGGGAAATGGAAGACTGTCCACTTTAGTAAGAGGCATCAACATCATCAAGCAACAGAATTGGTGCAGTAGTTGTAACTAGAATTTTTTGAAGATTAAAATGGGTCTCTATGAAAGAAACTAGGAGAGACTTGTCCTAGACAATAGCAGCTCCATTTCTTGAGTGGTTCTCAGCCCAGCCACATGCCACCAGTTTTGTCTCTCCATCCAGAAAAGCGTTATGGTTTACAAGGAACAGTTTTGCTGGACTCTGCCCTTCAAATCCTAGTTCTTCCTTCACACAAAACAGTTGACAATGATTTTACATTTTGATCTACATTTGCTCACACCACAAAGCCTTTCCTGCCAGAAGCTCTGCAATCAGCTCTCCCTTGCAGCAGAAACAAAAACTCCCTTAGCAGACGTGAAACCTTGAGGTTTTAATGATCACATCATCTACTCATGTTTCAAACAGCTCTAAGTAGTGTTTTCAAACTGAAAGAACATTTTTGTATGGCAAAGCTTTGCAGAGAGCTATTATATGCAGAGGTAGGTACCTTTTACTGCCAGACCAAAAATTAGGTAGTTTACATGCAAGGTCTCCCTGGAGCAATAAATGTGCAGATAAAAGGTGAGAAAGGATAACATTATAGTTGAAGTTTATTGCATAACACTAAGTATGGGTTTTCAGATTTTAACCAAGTTTGATGTTAGGAGGAACAGGTTTTTCTTATAAAATCTACCAATTATTCCCTTTTCTTTCAATTTAACATGATCCAAAGTTTGATCCAAATGCAATATTACTGTGGTTGCTACAGAAGATTATGTTGAGAGTTTAATGTACACCTCATGACCTGTGCCTTGTCTTCCCTTTTGCTGCATCTTGACCTATGTGCAACTGCAAACGCTATGTGTCAAAGATATATCAAGGGTCCTTTTACTGTGGAGCTCAGTAAGGTGGAGTTCAAAGTATTAAATAATTTTACTCTTTCATTGCAGCCCCCTCCAATTTGATGCAACAGATTTTTGTCTCTTTAGCTTGCACTGGTTCCCCTTACCTGGCCATAGAAAACAAAAGTACAGTACCATAACATTTGGTTATGATACTACGGAAGTAGAAAGAACATGTGAAAGTAGATTTTACCAGAATTAGCATATTTTCCATAGAAACACACAATCTCTGTGTATGAATTCTTAATGGAGCAGACCCAGTTGTGTAGTAGTTCTGAGGAAATAACCATTTTTTTAGCTATTGATGAGAGATAAAGTGAAAAAGAGAGAGAGTTCTTTTGCAGTGGTCAATATGAAACGAATTTTTTTTTTCCCTTAAGACCATGCACAGACAATAACAATGCCTCATGAGGAGTATTTTCGAATAAAAATATATTGTGAATCAAAAGACCCCTACCTCAAACGAACTCAGAAGCCTGAATTTCACAAACAAATTTTCCGTAGAGACTTCAAGTCCACAAACAAATCTAGGATTTCAAATGGTCAGAAAACAGTGCTAATTCTGTCACATCTGAAGAAAGTTCCTTTGGCTTGTACCAGCATAATTGTATTTCTTTGTTTAGGATGCCTCCAAGAGAGTAAATGATATGCTTTAAGAAACTTCAATTTCTACTATATCTACAAGTCAGTCCACTTTAAACCTTGGAATTAGCTACAGTCAACAGGAGCCACCTGCATATTAGAGGAAATAACATGGTCCTTAGCACCTGAGAAAAGGAGAGAGGAGAGAAGAATGGGAGAGATGAATAATACAAAGTAGAGAAAAGATCAACATCTTATTCCTCAGTAATGGATGAAATGAACAAACCTCTTTAAGAAGGGATAGATTTTCTTAAAATGAGTGAATCAGTATGAAAAAAAAAAGAAAAGGAAGACCAGGAAGCTACATGGGCTACGTTTTAAGCTGAGAAATACAATGAAAAATAACGACCATCACCTAATTAATTTCCGCCTCAGGGTAATACAGTGTAATACACTTGTTTCTTAGAAGTGAAAGAAATCGGCGGATTTCTGTGTGATGACATTGTTCACAGACACCTGAAACATTACTGGAGAAACAACAGGATGGGACCTAAAATGTCCTATAATGAATAATATAATCTATTTTTATCTTTACAAACTTACAGAGGAAGTATGCAGGATAAACTTCTTTAGAGAAGCCCAGCAAAGAGATGGTCCAGACACACTGCAACTCTCAGAGTGGCTAGTTCAAACTAAATCACGAGCTGAGAAGGAATAATCCTAGTAGGTTCAGAAAACCAGTTTTAAATTTGGTCTGCTAGCAAAATTCTGAATATATTTACTCTGGATTCCATTTCTCAGCCCATATGAAAGCTCCATAGCATAATCAATTATGGGCTTATTGCAAAGTACAGTAGGATTCAATCTCTAGGAATGCCTCAGGGTATGTCTTAGAAGGACGATAAAACTAACAGTAATGGGGCTACAGCTTCTAAGGCTAATTTCCACAGTTACAAATTTTATAAATAAATAGAAGGAATGTCAGCTCTCACTCACTCAGCTTGAGGTCTCTCATGCTGATAACTCCTCTCTTCTCAGATACTCTCCCTTTCCACAGATATATTCCTTTTTCTGTTCTGAAGCCCCTGGGACTTGTTCAAAGCTCTTCCGTTCCTACTTTTCATATCACTAAATGGAGAAAAGAACTAAGGAAACATGGAATATGGAGCAAGTACAGGAGGGGATAGTGCCCTCCCTAATGTTGCATCTCAAAGAACAATCATACCATCCCCAAGTGTGATTTCATAAGGTCTCAAACTAAGCAGCATGAGGCAGTGCCAGATGGAGAAGAGGCTGCTTTGAAAAATTCAAGGGCTATGAGTATTGACATTGGTTGTTTTGGAGTGTAGTTTCTTTTCGACAGGCTAAATGACACCGGAAAAAAGACTCCCAACTCAATAACTGTCTTCTGGAGTTCATGAGATTGTTTATTTCACGTCATGTGAAAGAAAAATGTGAGGACCATTCCTCCACTTTAGTTGCCATTTCACACTGGACATCACTCAAGTCCCCTACTAAACCTTACTAGACTCAGTTGAACTGTGCTGTGTCCCACCAGCAGCTGAATTCCAGCAGAGAAGGTGTTTGCCCAGCAGTCTGAGGAGTGTTCAGGGCAGAAAGACATGCAGAAGGAGGTCAGAAACTGCTCAGGACAGTGCTCCTTGCTCAGCAATAGTGGTGCCATGGCACAGGGCAAGGCCCCCAACACTCATGGGAGGAGTTGTTTGGACACATCAAAGGTGTCAACCAAGATCAAGATCCTTGGAGGATGCAGCTCCACAGGCCAGGAGCTGCTGGGGTGTGTGAGTCCTCCTGCTGAGGCTGGGGCAGGTTTTGTTGCCTGTACAAAATGTGTGCAAGGTGACGATGTGTCACCAAGCAAAGGAGCTGCAGGAAGAGGTCCTATGCACCTTTGGGGAGGACAAAAAGGAGGGTGACGGGATCTTCTCTGAGACCCTGTAGATAAAACAGCCCAAACCTGCCACTGTACTGAAGGAGGAACAGGCTGGGGCTGTTCTACGGGAACTGGGAAATCAGAGATCTCTGTGACAACAGAGGCTGGATACTGGTGATTTCTATTACCAAGAGGAAGGCTCCTGCTCCACCCACAGATCTGCTCCTTCAGAATAGGGTCAGTGCACCCGTAGCAGAAGAGACGCTCGAAGTTGTGTCCAATGAAGCATCTGAGCTGAAGTACCCAGGAGCATCAGACAGAATCTATGAGGGATAGTAGTGGGAGACTCTCAGTTGAAGGCAAAAGAGGTCCCTACTTGTCAACCTGGTCCATCATCAGGGGAGGTTTGCTCAGGCCTCAGAATGTTGTGGAGTCACTGTCAAATACTTTCAGACCCTTTGACTATTACATTGCTACTCTTCAGTGTGGACACCAGCATGCAGCCAGGGGAAATCTGCAGCATATTAAATTGATTTTGTCTTCAACCCTGCTACTGAAAAGAAAGGGCTTGAGGAGGAATGAATAGATTGTGTGTGTCAATATCTGGTTATGCAGCTAAAATCAGCAACAGAGGTCCAGTTTTTATGGTCGAGAGGGCACTATTTGAGGATCAAAGACTGGTGGGAAGAGATGGGATACACCTGATCAAGTGGGACAAAGCAGCTTTGTCAACAGGCTGGTCAACCTAGTGAAGGGTGTTTTATATTAGGACTGGTAGCAGAGAGGAATGATTACCTGCAGTAAAGTGAAAAAGTGGTAGAACAGGATGGCAAGCAAGAGTTGTAGGGTAATGTGGACAAGAGAGAAATTCTATTTAAACATAATAAAAAATTTTACGGGAAGAGTGGTTGAACACTGTAGCAGGTCATCCAGAGATTGTGGTGTCTCCATTTCTGAAGATATTCCAAACCTGATAGGACGTGCTCTGAGCAACCTGCTGTAGGTAATTCTGCTTTGACCAAGGGGGCTAGGACTAGCTGATCTCTGCAGGCGCCTTCCTGATTCAACTACTCTGTGATTCTGCCTTTGCTCTCCCTCCACTCCCTCCTGGATCCCTTTCATAGTTTCCATACCAATGCAGCTCATCTCAGAGATGCCAACACAGAAAAAGGTGCCTGGCACTGCTATTTGATGGTATGGTTAAAATCTCAACAGCATTTTCTCTGTTAATATTTCCAGTGTCCATATCCTGGATGAGATCACATTGGAAGCAATGAGACTAGAGGCAAAGAGGAAAATACATTTCATTATTCCAGAATACTCCATTAAAATGTAATCTGTTGTACATTGCTATAAACGTTGACAAAAAGTTTTGGCCTTAAAGGATAAGAACCATGGGGAAATAACACGTGAAAATGACCAATATAGCACAGCAATATCCACACAGCCTTCAAGATCCAATATGATCTAATAAACAGATCAACCTGGAATCTGAGGCTGACTAAATCCTCACCTCTGCTGCTCCCTAGGTTATCAAACCTCACACAAGTCATTTGACCTTTCTTTCCATGATATCACTTATGCACACAATTCTACTTGCTCCTACACCTTGCTGTGAGATGGGGTTTAGAAGAATTAACTACCCACACTCCTTATTTGATACCAGAATTAATTAGTTCCTTTGTGTATGAAGAATTTTAATGCTGCTATTGCCACTAGAGTATTCCTTGTAGACAGGAACTGCATTTTATAAGAATATTAATACCGTTCCTATGCAGCTACACAATACATGTGCTGCCACATACAAACAGCATTATGCTTTGTGCTGGATGTTTACATAGGAGAAGAACAATCTTTCCAGGGACCATTCTGGAATTCTACCTCACCAAAAAAGCCCTGGGTGAAAACATACATGCTGCCAGATTCTTAAGGGAATCCCAGTCACCTATGCCTGCATTTTGAGGTACCTGTTCTTTAAAACACTGTGTACAGCTTCCACCTATTGGTGCACTATATCTGTGCATGGCAAAATAGAAAACTGTGTTCATTACATACAGCCTGTTCAAGTCAGGTTTTCAAAGAAAGAAAAGTAATTTTTTTGGTTTCCCTTTCTCTAGAGATGAAAGTTGCCAGAGAAGATTCTAGATGTTTCATAGCTTACGATTGAGGGGCTGCAAATCACAGTTAGCACCAAGACTGATGCGTGAGTATTTTATATGGGTTTTCAGTCTATTAGCTCGCTGGAAAGCCCTTTTGCCTTTCTTTTCCACAGATTTCCACAGAACTGGAATTGCTCAGACAGATAAAGAGTGTGTCCTGGGTCAAGTAAGATGAAGTATGAATTAAATGTAGAAATACTTGAGTAATATATATATGGAGAGAAATAAGAACGTTACTGGGAGAAAGGAAAAAAATTAATATAACAAATACATATATATATGTTTGAACAACAATAACAGTATAAAAAAACCCCACAATGGAACAATGACAACTGTAGACAAGTAGGAAAATAAACAGGCACGAGGAGGGTGCCTAACTCAAGGGAAAACCAGGGCACCTCCCGGACTCCAGGGGCAGGGGAATAAGGTTCAGGGTAGGCAAACCAGTGGAGTAATCGCCAGTGATCCTTTCCTGAAATGTCCAAGGGGCTGCAGGGAGATCCAACAGTCGGCATGGAAAACGCTGTGCTGAGATGAAGAGTCAAAGGTCCACGTGGTCCTGGGCAAAATGGCAGCCATAGGGATCAGCGGTGAAAACAAGACACCCTCAGTCCAGGAAGTCCATGAACCTCCCTCCTGTGAGCCCAGCAGCTGTAGCTATAGGGCCTCAGGCCCCTCTCACATCACATGCCTTGTGGGCATGTCTTCACTTGCCATTGGCGGTCACTCATCCTGCCCTGGCGCTCAGGCCCTTCCCCTGGTCACATGCCTTGCCAGGAAGGGGAAGATAAGTAAAGGAATCCTCCATTGTTTGTCCAGTAGAAAGGAGAAGCCCCTCCCCATGCCATATGCCTTGCCAGGAAGGGGAGATAAGATACAGGATCCTCCATTGTTTGTCAAGTGAAAAGGAGAAAGCTCCTCCCCTGGCCACATTCCTTTCAGGGGAGGGAAAGGGAGATAAAAAGAGATACCTATTGTCTGTTCCAGTAAAAAGGAGAAAAGTTTTACAATAGAACAAAAGGCCTCTCCCCATGACAGAGTGATACCTGCTCCACATTAAAGCAAGTCCAGCTCCCTGGTAGTTTTGGTAGGTCAACTGCAGGAAAAGCATCCAGTTGCTCTTTCTCTGGTGTAAATCCCCCTGAAATGCCAATGGGAAAATTTTGTAGGGAAACAAAATGTAGCAAGTTTCCTTCATATCATTAATGCTGTTCCTAGCTCTGGACTCTGTAGTTCCACCTATGGCGCAGAAGAGTGTCATTTCTCCAGGAGCAGAGTGTTACCCAGAATAATTAACTTCCAAATCTTTAACAGCCCTGCCTGTGAGGCACAAAGATTGAATCACTCCATTTCCCAGGACCACAGATAGGATCAGTTGCTTATTATGTGTACAGGGCCATGCCGAGAGTGAGGTGCAACACAGGACAACATGGTGGCCTCCTGGGTGTTTAATATGTCTATCATGTGGAGTGTCATAGAACTGAACAATATAGACCTTTTAATTAGAGGTGGAGACAGATACCTCATGCATCCATGCCAGAAATATCCAACCTGCCTGTTTTAAATAGCTTTTCATCCATGGCCGAGCTCTTTAAACTTTCTCCTTTTATTAAAACAGCTCAACTGAGACCATTTTAATGTGCCCCCATCTAGTTATTTTATTGGAAAATATTAAAAGTGTGGACCAGGTGAAATTAAATGCTTTGAAAGTGGAAATCATGCAGTACTTTTAGTTTTTAAAAGCTTCCTCTCCTTGTGCTGATACACTTAATACCATCCTCTTATTTAAGAGGTATTGTTTGAGCTAAAATTGTGAATAACACAGTAATGGTTGTGAACAAAGGAAATGATAAGTAAAAAAAAAAAATACAGCTCATTAGAGAGAGAGTGATTAAAAGGATAAATGGACTTCCAAAGGCTTAGGACATTTTTCTCTGGTTATTGGCCAATCCTCTTAGCATTCCTTCCACAGCATGCCAAGGATAGATGGGAATAAAGGCAGGAGAAGCCAAAGATAACATGTCCTCCCCCAACTGCTGAGAGCAGCAAGTCACCTCCAGGGAAAGGCTGAAAGGGAGGCACCAAACAGACCCCTTTGTCTCTCATGACTCATTCATGGAAAAGATTAAGCTATTACAGATGCCACTTTCCAGTCTGGCACATCCTAGCAGAAGGCTTGGCCAGGATGGTTAAGTCTCCTGCATGGATCAGGAGTCAGCTGAGGTCCTAATAATCCTGTGTCCAAGTAAAAGTACATAACAAGGACAGCAATGTCCATGTGCCTCTTGCCAAGCCAGCTAGGCAGCCAGTCCTCAAAGTACTTCTAATTTACGTGAGAGTAGCTAAGAGAAGAGAGGGTTTTAGGACAGAAATTAACTCCTCAAACACATACATTGAGAAGGTTTTTTTCATCCCTGATTAAAATATCTCTACCTGGTTCCCACTGAAGCACTGTTTGTGTTTTAGGTCCCATCTGACACTCAGGTCACAGAGAAAAGGAACAAGGCCTGGGATATTGTCATCATAGACATAGGAGTGCTATCAACAGCACTGGTCCCAGCCACAAGGCTGTGGACAAGCTCAGGAGGGGAATCCAACAACATTCCTTCTTCCTGCGGAAAGGTGCCCTTGTTTAGGCTGCCCCTTCTGTCATGAGCAGGCACTAGAAGAATTGTCTGGACACCCAAACAGTTCTCTGACCCCAAACAAGCATTCTCCTTTGGCATGACTTTTAAGTAACCTGCATGTCAACTAATGTCAGCCATACTCCATGCACAACGTCCCGCTCTTTGTAACTAGAAGTGTGATGTGGTGTTAGCAGTGGGATCCCAGCACCTTTTTCTGGTTCACATTATCTGAAGGCTGAGAAACGTTCCTCTAGGCTAAAGGACAAGTTCAAAAGTCAGCAAAGAGCAATCCCTGGAGCTGAAGGAGGCAAGAGGGGGGACTATGTGGTACAGTCAGTGAGGCAAAAGGGCATATTCTGGTGTAATCAAGCTGTAAAGACTGACTGTTAAAACATGCCTTTCCCATCTACCCTGTCACAGCAACACCAGTTCAGCTGTGAGGGAGGTGAGGACTTCCTTAGAGGCAGCATGACAAAAACATGACACCACAGCTGGCCTTTCGTGAACCTGATGCAAGATGCACAAATCCATTTTATACAGGTCCTGCTAAAAGGACAACTGTGTGTGGTCTCAACACAGATCTCTCTCAAACAACAACAAAAAAAGAAATAAGAGCTATGGGAACAGTACTTCTCCTAAATTTTGGGTTGTTGCGCTTTTTATTTCAATGAACAAAGCCATGAAGACATAGTAATACAAATAAAAAACGTAAAATATGACTTTGATTTGACCTTAAGAGGATATGGGATATGGATAATAAATAAACTATTTCTGAAACTAAGGAATAAATCTATCTCTGGGAATTCTCAGGGAGGGGAAAAAGCATTCATAAAAATTCACTCCTCTCTGAGCTGCAGCCCTGAACCTCCCATGCACTAGATGGGAGACACTGATAAATCTAGGAGGCCATATGTGCCAACCAGCTCATATGTTTTCAGTGAGCAATGACAGGGAGCCAAATTGCTTTATTCCGATTAGTGAAGGTCCTCTGACTGCAAAATACACTGTGCAAAAAAAAAAAATATTGAGTTTTAGTTCGCTGACACATCAATTTAAGAGAATTATTGCTCTCACATAGAGGCCAAAGCATGTATCTCCCTTCATGTATGTGCAGTAAAAACTAATTGTCAACTTTTATGCAGGGGTGAAAGGGGAGAGAGAAAGGAATGGGAATGGTACCTCTCTGACCTGCAGCAGCATGTTCTAACTCTTATGTGCTATCTCAGTGGTAAACTACTGGCATTTTGTTTTATTCCTAAGGACAAAACAAACTCTGTAAACATCATAAGCATGGCTCACATTTTTTAAGTGGTTTTTTTTCTCCAAAGAAGTTTCTAGAAAGCTGTTTCATGCAGCTTCCTGGTCATAAAGTCTCACAGATGGGAAAGAGACCACTAATGAAATGCACGACTAGACCGTCTCCTGCTGCGGTTTAGACCTTGCTTACTTCACTCACAGAAGTAATTTGGTGTGGGGGGATGCCAAGGTGCTTGGGGTATGTGGTCATTCCAGTGCCTCATCTGGGCGGGTTTTAAGCCCTGTCATGTGCTGGAGCTGATTCAATTAATGCTATTTCCTGATTTGCCATGATGCTCCCCTCTCTCCGAGGAAGGGGGGGCTGCAAGTCCTACGCACACTAATATCACTCAGACAATAGGCATGCAAAATTGATGTTCATGCAATATCTTTAAGTCTCCAGAGATTTGTATTTTAGCTATTGTACGAAACGCTTTGCTTTCATTGCCTCTCTCCTTCACCTTTGTTTCCCAGCTCACCGTCTCATCTCCTGCCTTGGCTCGGGCTCCTGACTGCTGCGGGTTTCTTCATTGCATATTCAGGAGATCTACTGGTGCAAAGCAACTCATTTTCACCACCTGAAATTCTCACCATGAAGGCAGAAATAATCAAATATTTTGAAAAAAAACTGGTGAAGCGAAACACTGCACATTAATTATTGTGATAGTTATAGGATAATAGCTAATTATTAATTATGCTTTCCAGCAATTCCTGCTTTGTGTTTTTCTGAAATCTTCAGCTCAGCATTGAAATCTGCATTAATTCTTCTAATACAGCATTTTACAAACAAAATATATAGCGTGTTCCCATTTTTGCTGGAATGTTTTTCTCAGTGATAAAACAGGAACTGGCATTTTCTAGGATAAAAAAAAAAGAGCAATTTACACAGTTTACAACTCTGGCACTATCTGTGCCAAAACCATGAAAAGAAAGAGAGGACAAAACTGGGGGTTTCTAATCCCAGCCTTCTCCTATCCCCAGTCATTTTGCCACTTCTCCATTTCCTCACAACAGGCTTTGATTTGCTCTCATAATGAAGGCCTAGCTGACAGAAAAAGGAGTTCAAACAGGAAAGGGAACTTTGGGGAGGCTTTGGCCATGGGAGAGGAGAGGGTGGCTGGGACTCCAAAGATGAGACAGGAGGGTTGAGGAGGCTGAGGAATGGGCAGCAATTTGTGTGGGCAATAGGCAAAAAAGAGAAAATGACAGAGAAGAGGGACTGAAATAAAGAGGAAAGTTAAAAGAATAGATAGCTGGGGACAGCTCATGGAGACATGGCGCATCTCATTTCCTAGCCAGAGACAAGAAATGGACAGAAGCAGGAGGATTCACCTCCATGAATGAACAGCCAGGCTAAAAGGCGCTCCTCCTGTGCATGTCAATGCTGAACCCTGGTCTGTATAAAGCTTAGTTACATGTTCCTGCGGAAGGGGACTGAGATCCAGAAGGAAAGCACAAAAATTACTTTAGGAAAAGCCTCGCACCTTTCTACTGCCTTTGAAAAGTGTTCACTTTTCAAAGTGTTCACTTTTCGAAGTGTTTTCAAAAGTGTTCACTTTTCAAAGGCAGTAGACACACCCTGCCTGTGAGGGGTGGGACACACCACTCACAACATGTTCCTTACAGCTGGGAAGTTAGGGGAGGCCCAAGGCTTCCTCCAGACCACCCAGCCATTCTGCCCTTGTGCCCAGGGCTGCCAAGCCAGCACTTTCTTCTGTGGGTCACTTCTAAGACACAGGTCTCAAACTGAGGGGCAGGTGACTCAGGAGAGCAGGTACAGAGTTGATGATGGGGAGAGAAAGAGAGAAATTCAGCCATACCTCAAAATTCACAGATTACGGGTCTCCTTGGGTCCCACGAACCATTCAATCCGTGAACATGGGCGTGTCATGGATATGCAAATAAGCCACGCCTGTCGCCCTGCCCTGTTCAGATGCTGAGTGCTGGAGGACATTCCCGGTGCTGCCCAGCACCCTCGGAATGGTCAGGGAAGCGAACGGGATCATTCCGAGCCCTCCCTGCCTGAGGAATCCCTGGGCTCACCTGCAGTCATGATTTCGCTGCTTTCACCACCGCCCACAGAACCATGAGGAGGCTGGTGAGGAGCTGGGAGCCAGCCAGAGATGGGTTCACACACAGGGACGTGTCTTTCTACACCTAGCTGGGGGCATCCCCCCTGCCTGGGGCTGCCTCATGGCACACTACCAAGCCTACATCCTTTCCTCCTGGCTCTCCCTGCTCTGGCTGCTGTTAGCTTGTGTTAGCTGCCGAGCTGAGCGGGGACAGGAACAAGGCATGTTTGCATTTCATTTCTGCAGTGGAAAGCTGACCCCTGCTTGCTAGGACAAGGAGGAGGGGGAGCAGGCTCCCAGTCCACTCAGAGCACAGAACCATGGACGTATGTCAGCGTAACAGGGAGTTGGGAAGAAAAATGGGAGGGTATGAGCAGGCAGTGAGGATGCAATAGGGTACAAAAACCTGCCATTGAGGAGATTTGTGGGACAGCTCTGGACAGGATAAATACTGATTTTGCTGCACTTTGGGATGCAACAATACTTCTGCTGGGCACTGGACAATATGGGTTGTTGGAGTACACCAAAACATATCAGAAATGCATGCATGGGAGGAAGCCAAAGTGCTGCAGGATTTAAAAAAAAAAATGTTTTAGAGCCACTACTTGACATATCTAAAGAGTGTTCAAGCATTCAGACCTTAATAAGCAGCACTAACAGCAAGGGAAATTTCTTAATGACAGCATTTCCTACACAGTCCTTTATCCAAACCAGAGATGCATAACAGGAGCTGGGCAATCTAATGGAGATTAACTACTCAAAAGAAATAAAAAACACAACACTTCCACATGGCACTGGCTGCTGCCTTAGCTCCCCATCCATTGGCAGCTTCCCAAACACACAAGTTCATACCGTGAATGCTGAATTGGAAAAGCTGGAGGGCAGAGCTCTCACAGAAACCACAGAGGGAGAGCATACATGAAGATAAAGCTTGCTGCATGACAGAATCCAAACTGGAAGGTATTTCTACTGGGGAAATAGCCCCACATACGAAGACTGAATCAGGAAAAAATGGCCTCGGTACAGCGTTGTTGATTATCCTACCATGATCCAAAGAAGTAACAATTTGCTACTTAATTGTAGCCAGGCACACAAAGGAAAGAAAAAGAAAGAAAGAAAACAGTAAGAGAGCATTTTCTCACTGCATCTAGCTCAGCTATTAGAAATTTTTTTCATGGTGACTTATTCCTCCTGCAGAGCGTAGGCATTTATTTAAATAATAGATAGATACCTACCTCCAGGTACAGAACTGGGCTTGCTACAAAGTATGTAAACAAATTAATGCTGGGCTCAGTGCCCAGATAAGAAAGCTTACCAAAACCAAGTAAGCCAACCCCAAAAGTTCAGGTCTCGGCAAAAGAAAAGAGACACAAAATAAAGTCTGAAGTATGAGAGCAAAACATCGTAATGCACCTGACTAGAAATGTCTGATTAGTACATCAGATTACAGAACCACAGAATATTCTGAGTTGGAAGGGACCCACAAGGATCATCGAGTCCAACTCTTAAACGGCACCACTGCCTCCCTGGCGGGAATCGAACACGCAGACTCCCCCATGAGAGGCAGGGTCTCTCACCACTATGCTGAAGTGGATTTTGCACCAGCCTGTGTCAAAGTTTCCTTATGATGAGCCTTGTATATAGTGAGAGATGGTCTTTGCTGTTCACAATTCAGAGGCTGTCCAGCCATGAGAGAAGAATCTGGGATTTAAAGATGTGAGATTTGACCCAAGATACATACAGAGCTAGGATCAACTACAGCGCGCTTTCCTCACATCCTCAGATTCAGAAGTCACACACTACTGAGAGTCATGGCTTGTCTCCTGAAATCCAACATGGTATACTAAATGTTACAGCATCACAGTACAGATAAGGCTGGAAAGGACCTTGAAGATCATTTAGTCCAACCTATAATCCAACTAACCTATCATCTACATCTAGATCATATCACTCAACACCTCATCCAGCCTACCCTTGCTTCCTTCTCTAACCTCATACTCTGACTTCTAAGCCATGGAAAGGGTTGAAGTCTGAAACTGCTAAGCACAGTATTGGGAGAAGATGAGAAAAACCCTACAGAAGAGATGTCTAGTTTGAGAAAAATTGTCCAGAAACCAAGGACAATTCTGTATTAGTCTCATTTGCCTTGGAAGGACATGACAAAGCAGCAGTTATTCAACAGCCTCAGGCCTGGATAATTAAAGCCTTTAAATAATATCAGGTAAAAGAGGAAACAGTTTTTCCACGATGTCATGGTTTAACTTCAGCCTGCAGCTAAGCACCATACAGCCAGTTGCTCTTTCTTCCCATGTCGGGGTGTGGGAGAGAATTGGAAGGGTAAAAATGAGAAAACTCATTGATTGAGATAAAGACAGTTTAACACGTAAAGCAAAAGCTGTGTGTGCCAGGAAAGCAAAACAATTAATTCATTCACCACTTCCCATGGGCAGGCAGGTGTTCAGCCATCCCCAGGACAGCCGGGCTCCATCACATGTAACGGTGAATTGGGAAGACAAACACCATCAATCCAAATATACCCCCTCCCTTTTTCTTCCCCCAGCTCTATATGCTGAGCATGATACCATAGTCTGGGATATCCTCGTGGTCTGTAGGGCTCAGCTGTCCTGACTGTGTCCCCTCCCATCTCCTTGTGCATCCCAGGCCTCCTTGCTGGTGGGGTGAGGTAAGGAGCAGAAAAGGTCGGGACTCTGAGTTCAGTAGTAACAAAAACCCGACACTGTGTTACCGACACTTTCAGCGCAAATCCAAAACACAGCCCCATACAAGCTACTGTGGAAAAAATTATCTCTGTCCCAGTCAAAACCAGCATACTTGGCACACTGAATTTAAATGTCTCCTTCCCATTTGTAGCTCAGAGTTGTAGGTGTTCTTTTTTTTTCTTTTCCAGAGCATCTTGAGCAGATAATCAGAGCGTGCTGACATTCAGCAGTAATCAATTAGCGCCTACTTTAGATTAAATTGAGAATATGTAAATTGGGCTCCTCATCAGGCACCACAGTCAACATTTCAGAGACACTCACCATGCTCTGAACATATCAAACAGATGAAATGCAGAACTTGTTCCAAATCCTACTCCAAAATAGGAGGCCAGATGAGTTAGGTCAACCATTTAAGATTACATTTATTTGTTTTGGTTTGTCAATTTTTAAAAACTTATTAGCTTCTGTTAAATTAACCTCCAAGATTCTTTTGCCAACCTGACCCTTTTTTGTGGAGTTATATATATATATATATATAACATATATAATGCGATTAAACGCACCACTTACAAACTAACACAAGGAATCTGACACTAAAAGCTACATTACAACATTTCCCCTGCTTGTTCTGTAGTTCTTCCTACAATGAAAACACAGCCACGGCCAAATATCAAGGGCTGATGCTTTTCCTGGCAATGTTCGGAATACTATTTTCACTTTGTTTCATAAAAATACAAAGAGGCTAATCCTTGGTGTCATCCCACTTCCAGTGCACAGCACCTACACCTATTGGTTAGCCAAGTTTCTGCTGGACCCAGCCCAGAAGTCCTACACTGAAACAACAGAAAAGGCTCGCAGGAGTCACTTCTTTCTTCAAACACCAAGCAAGGAGCTTGGCTAGAGCGGTGTAATTTTTCTCATTGTGAAGATTTTTTTTTCCTGTCTGCATAGCAATCTTTCTATCAGAACCCTATCTTGGGTCGGTCTGCCTGACCTCTCACTATAAATTAAAAATGCTGATTCTTCATGACCTCAGTTTCACAGCATCCACCCTCAGCTGATCACATCTGGAGAAAGAGACAATAACTGGACCTCATTTAATGTGGATGTTGTAGATGGTGCTCATTAAAAAGAGCACCTACCCTGTGTGAGGATGAAGGTAAGCACGGATGTGTAAAAAATACATATATTTGAGTGCTGTTTTTTTCAATATCCTTTTTGTCTCTAGAGATCATCACCTCATACACAAGGGTTTTTCTTCTGGCCTCTGAATGCATGTGATTGCCGTGACTATAGCAGGTTTGCATTTCATTCTGCCTCAACAAAAGCCCTGTGCTTCAGTCTCCTCTTCTCTCCCCCGTATTATAGGTGAGATTGTTTCTGTAGGGACCAGTTTGTCATTTTTGCTCAAACGTATCCCATTTACATAACTCACAAGGCATTAGCAAAAACCCCCTCAAACCAAGCCACACACGCGCATATATACGCGTATAAAGCTGTCATATTGTGCCTACAATAGCATAACAATGCACGGCAGATAGATTACTCTTGTCCCACAGTTTGTTTTTGTGATTAGCAGGCACGACGCAGACCCAATAGACATTAGCATGTCCGGGAAGCACTCACAATAAATTGCAGAGCTACTAATAATTTAGATATTTTTATGACTGTTCAGGGCTGGCTAATTTCGTCTAATAAAATCCCATTAAGTTGCTGCCTGGTCCTTTTCCTTCCTCCAAGTCCCCGAACGGGACTTATATGCTAATTGCAACCAGTATATGCTAATTAGACCTCATTTCCATTTCTTAAAGAGATAAGCACTGCCTTGTGCCAACCCATCATTAACACCTCCCACCTTTGCCGCAACCTTTCCGTCTGGCTCACGCAGAGGCGCGATAAAGCATCACTTTCCGCTCCGCGCAGCCCTGCAGCGTCGGGGGTGGGGGGTCCCTGGAAAAACGAGGAGCAGGAATGCGCTGCTCCTCCTGGCTCAGGGAAGGCAGAGAGAGCTGCCCGGCGCGGGAATGCCGCGCTCTCCTGCGCTTCCCGTCGTCGCTGAGGAATTCACGAGGGTCTTGGTATGCGAGTGGAATAGAACGAGAGCCCGAGCTGAGGGCAGGTTTCGGTCCTGCGGCTCCTGTTGGCTTTGAGGAGGGGCTGTCCCTACCCCGGCAGCGCTCCCTCCATCACATCCAGCATCCAGCCCACGCGGGCTCATTAGGGCTTCGGGAAGCAATCAAGAGTTTATCATGCTTGAAGGGGCGGCGAGGCTCCTTGCACTGCCTAATGTGATTTCGCGGGGCTGCGATGTAGCCGGAATTAGATCCATATTAAAGAAGGGTTAGCGGAGAGGGAGCGCAAGAGCCAAAGAGGGAGGCCGGCTCTGCTCTGGGTTTGGAAACCACAAGGTGTCTTTTCCTCCGCCGGCTGCAGCGCCGTACGCTTTACTCTGGGGAGGGTGATCTTCAAAACCCCGGGGCGAGATTCATTCGGATTTTTATAGCCTGAGTACGTAAGATTTCAGGCAAGTCTTAGGCTGTGTGTTAGGCCGGCAGCCTTGCTTCGTGGTTTCAGGGCCAGAATACGAGCTCGTCAGAGCTGGTGGAAAAGCCCACCAGGGAAGAAATGACTCCACGGGAGTGAGTAGGGCAGCTCCCGGGTTACACGGTGTAAATTCAGAGCAATACCACCAACACGGTGCGGCTTACCTCTGAGTTTGAGTAGTTTTATCAGCACGTAGTTCTCTCTACAGAAGACATTTCTTGAAATTGCTTAGAAATGCCATTTCCTCTCTGCCCTCCCCAGAAAGGGAATTGTAACATTCTACTGTCTGAGAAAGACAATTGTAAAGTCAAAGGAGCTGGGAACATTAGCGATGCCATTGTTTGAAAAAGAAGCAGCCTTGAAACATCATTTGCAAATCTATTCATTATTCTGAAATGCTAAATGCAGTAAAAGTAGGTTTAGCATCTGTCTGCTAACAAACTCCCTGATTATTACCCAGTGGAAGAGGAAGAACACAGACAGAGCGTTACTTCAGGAAACCTGAACACTGCAGATGTGAAGGGTTCCCAAAACATGCAGACCCCTCTGCCCCCACCCCAGACAGGCCTCTCCACATCTTGGCTTTGTGCTGCGCTTGACGAATGAGAAAAGAGCAGCTTCTTATTTTCGTGGATAAAATGACTCCCTGATGTTGTCTCTGAGAGCTCAGCGATGTTCCGCCAGGGATGAATTTGCCCACGTACGCCTCACACTAATGCAATTCTCCCCATAACCAAAATCATTATCCGCCTGATTTCCCCTCCACCTTTCTTATCTCTCCCCTCTGTGTACACACACACACACACACACACTCACACACACATATTCTTTCACCGGCTTGTCAGTCACGGCTCTCTTTGCGAAGGCACTGAACTTCATCCCTTGGGGTCTCCAGAGAGGTCACACACAGCAGACGCAAAATAGAGAGCAGGTTGCTGGGGTTCTCTCTCTGGGGCAACAGCACAAAAGGGCAGCATCCCCTTCGGTGGTGGCACCAGGGCAACCCGCCGGAGGTAACATTTAATCACCGGGTGGGGGGCCGGGGCTAAGAGGAGAACTGGCAGCTCTCGGGGGTGACACAGCCTGTGGCGGGATCAGCTGCACACTGATGCCGCGGGGGAGTGACAACAGAGGCAGCAGCAGCACAGAGATGCTCGTGTAAGATGGAAGAAGAGGGAAAGGGCATGCGAGGCGAAAATCCATCAATATGTAAAAATCATCGCAAAGGCTACTTTTTTTCAGTAAAATTAAATGGACTGGAGGGGGGCTCCAGTAGAGCTGATATTTTTATTGCTTGCACATCTCTCTTTATCCCTCTCCCTTCTACTGTTACTGATTATTTAACTCTGTAGCTGCACTTTAACTTTAGAAAGAACTCCAGGATACAGTTGGTTTGAAGCAGGCCATACAAAATAAAATGTTATATTTTATTGCGTTGTATTGTTCAGCATTTTAAAGAGGTAAATTAATCACTAAACTGCTGTTCTGTGCTTTAAACTACCAGCTGTTCAGCACTCTGAATTACAAGATTTATCCTTCAGGATTTTTTTAAATCATTTTTTCCCCACCTTTCATATAAAGACTTTATAAGGAAATAAGAACATGCTGGGGAGCGGAGGAGGGGATTAAGAGACAAAGAATCACACCGTGCTTTGGTCTTCATCCCACATCAGATGACTTGGTGACAGCCCTTCCTCTGTGGGCTTTACAGCTTAATTACCTGGATTGTGGGCTTTCCCATTTCCACTCCTTCCAGTCACCCTCAGACTTTATTAGTATTTAGAGCATCTTGCTTATTCTGTTGAGTTTTCTCTTCACCCTGGCAGCTGTAGTGTTAAATACACACAAAAGGCCTTAGCTGAGCCCTCGTCACTGTGATCTGTGGTTAAATCAAACAACACAAAGTCTGACCACAGCAGGGACCTTTTTTCATTACAGGTAGAAGTGAGGCAATAAAAAGAAATGTGGGGGGAGGGAGTGTATGTGTGTGTGTGTTTGCAAATACCCTCCAAGGCATCCACAAGCCCTCTCCCTTTAAGAGAGTGTGCAGGGTTGATGAACGGGGGAAAGGGAGGATGGTGGAGCTGATATTCTGTGCATTCAAATTCCTCTCTTTTTCTTTAGCTCTCCCAAAGCACTTTTCTGCAATTTTCACTGAAGCATGGTTTTGAGATCTGGGTTAAGCAGCGTGAGCCATCTGACCCTTTGCCTTTCTTTATACTTGGCTGGTGGCAGCTCACCTGCAGCATGTGCTCAAAGCACCCTCACCTTTCTCTGGAAAAGATGAGCTCAGGGTTTCTGCGGGAAAGCAATGCCAACCCATCCAAATGGGGTGTCAAGGCCTGAGTTACAGCACAGATTGTGGCTAGGCTCTCCACTCCTCACACAGTGAACAAGATAAACACAGAATCCTCTTTGGAACTCCAATATTGCTTCTTCAGATGTTCTGCCTCCACTAGTTTCTCTGTTACTTCGTTCTGTGTTATACTGGAAAAGAAAACTTCTGCAGAGAGTGGGACATGAGAGGAAGCAGACCAGATCTCTGTTTCTGCACTGCTGTTAACCCTTAGCAATTCACACTGCTGTGCTCCATAGAGTTTGGCCTCTCATTTGTAAAACTGAGTTTGCACTGCCAGCCCATTCTTGTGAAGTGCAAGGTTTAGGTGAAAAGTCTTTGTACAAGTTCTAGGACTAGGCTGAATGTTGGGTTACAAAACAAAGATAGCCCCACACATGATCAAAACCTGCATCCTATATGACAGGTGAGAATGGAAGTTGCATGCTTGCAACGTGCCTGATAACCAGAGCAGGTACAGGAGATGCAAGTCTCTTGGCACCATCCAGAAACATCATACAGATTTTCTGACTGTATGTTTCACAGTAGGTCTAGATTTATCACTAAGACATCAAAACCCAATTCTCAGCCACTGCCTTTTGAATCTTCTTTCCTAGAGTTACACTCCTTTCTCCTCCAGCCAGAAAGGTGGTAATTGCTTCAGTCCAGAGCCTGAGTCACCACTGCTGTAAAGGCTCAGAGAATGTCCTGAGGGTAACACCACCTCCTGCCACCATTCCTCAAAATATCACATGTCCAACAGCTAGGGATGTTTTCTGCTCTTGTAGCATCTGCCCAAACATCCCTTCCTGTACAGATGGGGAAGGCCAGGTTGGATGGGGGCCTGAGCAACTTGATCTAGTATATGGCATTCCTGTCTGTGGGGGGTGGAAGTGGGGATGGAACCAGATAATATTGAGTCTCTTCCTACCCCAGCCATTCTACTATTCTGTGATGCACATCCCCAGGAAACTTTACATGCTATTTTCTTCATGCCCTAATAGAGCACCCTTCTAGTCATCTTCTCAACCTTTCATGTAGTTAGACCCAAACTTGCCATTTTCCCCCTCTTTTGCTCTGAAAGGGCTCACAGGCGTCACTCTTGAATGGTGCCTGACCATGCAGCTACGTCAGTGCTCTTTAATTTCATTAAAACATCCTAACTGAGAATGGGATGTACAGCCTGCCAGCTTGCTGGGTAAAAGACAGGCACAGGTACTGGACACAACAAAATTACTGTGGACAAAGCCAAAGGATTGGTAAAGGGAATGTACCTTAATTCAAGCGACAACTGTTCTCCCTCTTCTCACCATTACATGCCCAGCCATTTTCAGGGGGAATAAAATGAGAATCTGAGTGTAATGCAGATCACTATTTCACATCTACCTAAAGTCAAGGCATAGAAAAAAAGAAAAGACATAATTAAACATTATCTATTTAGGAGAAACTTTATTTCCTTTAGACTGAGTGACCATATAGCCCAGTTTATCCCAGGTCATCCCAAAGATAATCTTTTACATGTTCATTTGCCTTGGATATTCATCAAGGTAAAAACCAAAAAACCCCATCTTTTTTAGGAACATTACAGATAGGGGCTGTGGACCCTTATGCCGAAGCAAGCTCATTTATTACAACCTAAGCTAAAATGGGTATTGAGAAAAAGAGAAAGTATTGTAATGGCTTCTCCCATCTTTCGTTGTGTGGGAATTTAGTGCTGCACCTGCACTACTACATTTCCTAAAATACCCCCCAAAACCTGGCCACTCACTCTCACAAATACCACAAAGACTACATACCCAACCTCGTAGACCCCAGGTGAACACAGAGAAAGAACCTGCCTTCTTCCCTTCAAACCTTACAGTTCAAAGAGAAGTGCACAGAACACAGAGAAGGAGAGGGAGAAAGAGGTGTTGGCATGACAAATGATGAGCCCAGCATATGCTTATCCCACTGGCAGAAGGTTCTTTCAGGACTTGCACTGTCTTAAATCGTGAGTGTGTTCTCAGACAAGTGAAAACACCACTCCCCAAATGCTGGGAAAGCATTCCTTGGATGGTGTCTTGTGCAAATCAGGGTGATAGAAGCAGCTCTTGGTGAGAGGTGTAGAAAGGGATGCGGGGGTAGGCAAGGGGAGACCCTTGGGCATAACTGGAAAGAACAATTTCAGTGATTCATGAGGACAAGTGTGTCATGAACTGTGTCTATAATGCAAGTCAGTAGGTTACTTGATCACTTCAAAGCATTGCAGAAAAGCTAGCCTTCATCATAGCATGCTCTGAATTTAAGTTAGCCTCCTGAAAATTACTTGAAGCCTCTCTAAAATGTTCAGATGCAGAAAGCATGGTGGTGAACTGAAGTGTGGAGATAATGCAGGAAGTTTTTAAGATAACTTATTAATCTTTAAAATGTCTATGTGATGAGCTTGTTATCACTACGCTTTTTAAACCTTTGATAAGGTAAATCAAAATACATCAGTTCAAAAAGATTTTGCCACACTGATATAAAAAAAAAAAATCTCATGACATTTCAGATTCCAAATCTTTTCCATTCTCTGTGTTACTAGCAAGTTTGGATCAGTTTCACAGCCCTTTGGAAACATCTAAATTATTAACTTCAATGTAAAGGAGGAAGACAATCAAACTTTAAAGAAAATTTAATATCAGCTTCCCCAACATCTGAAAATAACAGCCAAAGATGTATGTCCTAACATCCTATTGTTCCTACAGTAATTTTACCTTGAAGAAAGTAGATTTAATAGAGCAGTAAACAGCTTCACTACAACAACACATGAAGTATAAAATTGACTGTGGTACTTAGTCTGGACTCAACAAGGCATTACATGACATATCAAGAGCCCAATTCTCAATTCTTCACTATTTGCTTCATGTACAGTAGGTTACAGAGCTGCTCGTCTCACTGCATAATTCTCTGCATTTTTTTGCTAGCTACTCTGCATAAGAATAAATAATTCTTTCTTAAATTTCTGCAAGTGTTGTGCATTACGCAGCAGCAGAGCCTGCCATGTGCCGCAAAGGCTGATGTAGCAGGTTGTTGATCTAAAAAAGGGCTGTGCTGCACTGCGGTCAGGACAGTTCCCACTTCATGGAACCCTTCAGAGCACCGGACCCAGTGTAGACCACAGAGTTTGCCTTCCCCAGCCATTACTGGTAGAATTTGGAGGCCGCCAATAACCAGATTTGCCAAGGAACAAAGCTGTGGAATCTCCACATGACATCCCAGCAATGAAACTGTGAAGCCACCACTGGACATGAAGATAGACTCAGTCTGGAACATCTTCTGGATACTGTGTAGTTTATGATGTGTAGCCAAAATCTGGCACCAGCTTTCCACTGAATATGTACATTTATAAAAAGTATCAAGAAGCAAAAAAGAAAATAAAGAGTCCTCCAAAAGAGCCTTACCCATGGTGCTATTGATACAGAAATGTGAGAAGCTATGCAGAGAAACAAGCAGATCACTAGAATGGCTAAACCTGGAGAAGAAATCCTCAACTGAGCTGTGCTTGTAAACAAGAAAAGACCGGCACTCATCAGCCACGAGAATAGTACTCAGAGGACTCAAAACTAACTCCTTTTTCTCTGCTTTACCCAAAGAGAGATGTGTAAATAAAGCACTGAATGTCCATGTCCTGGTTAAGTGTTATGCTCCCTGGGTGGTGAGCGAAGGGTGGAAGGTTTTTGACTGAAGTAGTGGACCTGACTATCTCAGCTTGGGGTATGGAGAACATATTGCACATGCACGTATAAGAGATTTACCATATCCATTCACAGGCAGTTCTTCCCTACACAGATGGTGTTTATCACCTGAATTTTCTTCAGAATTTTTTCCTGGGAAATTATGGAGTAATCAACTTATCTCTCACATAATCCTTCCTTATTATCCAAGGCAAACCCTGCTGGATCTAATAGAAGACCTGCACACAAAGGGCAAATAATGTTCATTACAATTGAGCAGAAGTAATTATTTCTTTAAATCTCAGGTGCTACACTCCACAATGGCATTTTTTTTTAATCTAACACCACACCAAAATCTGATCAGATAAAGAGAAGTGAAATTGGCCTGGTGTTGAATTTTAGAGAATTAAGAAACCACAAGTCCCTTGATCAAACAGATTTCACAGAAAAGAAACCTCACTAGCTTTGCTCAACCCAGATCCTGAAATGAAAGCCTGAACATAATGAATATGCATGACAGAGGAAGAAATAGCATGGTCTTACTGAATGCACTATGGGAACAGGTATAGAGGAAGAAAATAATAAACCAATATGAAATCTGGATTATATTTAGTTGAAGATTTATGTGCAATTTAAAATCAGATTGGATATCTCTGAATGAGATATGCTAACACGTGATAACATCGTAATGTGCTGCATGGGATATTTTTCTGAGGAGTTTTCTCAAGCCATGAGCAATGAAGGAGTGAAGGGAAGATCAGCATAGCTTATCCAGATCAACATCTCTCTTCAAGACTGACAATGAGATTTTTAACAAAACCATTAGTCATTTGATTGAAGGCAATTTGACCAAAATTGATTCCCTCTGACCCAAAGGAATTAATTTCAAACACTGCAGGGTGTTTTCATGTAACATGAAAGGGCTCCTTTTGTGCTGCACAAGATTCAGACCCCACAGATCTGCTGTTCTTCAGTTCCCATCTGTGCATGGAAAATCCTTGACAGTTAGTGGTCCAGATATTTAATGTTTCAGAGAAATAATTTATTAGAGAGCTCTGGCACCTCTTCTATAACCATGTAGCAATAAACACATGCCATCCATGTATTAATTACTCTACTTTCAGGAAAACATATGAAGTCATATATATCGATGCATGATTTCAATTCTGAAGGTACACTGCTTTCTTATTTGGTTGATAAATTGGAGCATTTAGTGGACTAGAATTTCCTCCAATTCATACTGTTTTGACTGCACAGTCCTGACTCAATGTTTCTCTGAAGAAAGGATTAAACTCTAGGTCAGGGATTCCAGGCTTTTGAAGCACATCACAGCTTCCCAGGCCATCTTGGACCACTGCATGACTTGGCACAGAGCAAGGATATGGTGTCTGACCAAGGACAGCGACAACTCCAGTTGCCACAGAAACCACCACAAAGGGAATTCCGTGTGTGTGTATCCTGGGGCTCTTCATCCCAGCTGGTATAATTTAGGATATGGGACAACCAAACTTGTTCACAGAAGCTGACACCTATGCTAAGATGCCTCTTTCAGATCAGACTGGCTTTTAACCTAATGGTTTATGTTCTGTTGAGGAAGGTGTGGATTTGAGTCACTGTGTCAGAGCCTTGTCAGTGAAGGGTAGGCTATTGAACCAGCAGGTAATTGTTGTACAGAAGGCACCTGCCCCTGCCAGGTCTTAAAAGAAAACATTCACCTGTTTGGATCCTACCTACCAGATGTGCTGTAACAATACTTTGCAGCATAGATCTCTCTGGGGAAATAAGCCCTGAGTGCAGATTTGCTGAGTTAAAGATGAGGTAGGTGTCACTCTGCTCAGCTCTCTCAGGACTGAGGTGTTTCTGAGCATAAGCAGATGCACACCTTCAACCAGTCAGAGAATAATAAAAGGTTTATGACATACCAGTTGAGGCGGATACCTTCAGGCACATAGATTTGCACTTAGGTACTTATATTTCACTTATAAACCACTTTATGTGCATAGGTCCCTTTTAGGATCAGCCCTCCATAAGTTCCTAGGTTCTTTCACCTTCTTGGTTTCTTTCATGTTCCGTTTTCATAGAGGACAAAGAATTTCAAGGATGTTTCTGACACAACCTGCATAAAGAATTAATTGCCTTTTGAGAATACAGTCATACCTCGCGTTTGCACCTCTGGATTCGCGTATTCACGGAGCTTCCAGGTTTGTGTAGTTGCAGTTTCCCGCGAATAGTATTCACAGATTGGGCGAGTCGTGGGACCCCCAGGAGACCCATAATCAGCGAATTTTGATATATGACTGCACTTTCAATCTTTCCTTCTGTCCTCATTACAGAATTTAAAATAATACAGACAAATCTCTCTCACCCCCATCAACCAATTATCAACATGGAGAGTCCATAGTCATAGGGTATCCTTAGGGTTAAAGAAAGTGAAGGAATGCCAAAAATATATTGAACTCTTCGGTAAAAAATAAGGTTACTAAAATATAAAGTGCATTCCTTACACTTTGATTTTAGAATATAAGTGAACAATTAACTGCTTATTACTAGGAAGAAATTTCTACTAACAGCTGATTTCCCAGGTATGAAATTTGTTTTTTCTTTGCTTGGTAGTGTCACTCCTGGTCACTGTGTCACATGTGTCACATGTGACCCTAATAACACAATGAACTAGGGCACTGATGCAGTTTGGTCATTTCCAGGTGAGTTCTAAGAACATACTTTTTAATAAAGCCATATTTTTTAATAAACAATGAACAAAGGACACATCTGCTGTTGGCTGTTAGAAGACGATGCCTAGATCTATAGCTAAGCTGGATAAGCAGAAAGGAAAGGTGAGAAAAAATATGTCTGCACCACTGTTGCAACAATGGTAGTGGTTTGTAAGTGAAGTTGCACATTTGGGGTTGGTTTTCAGCAATTTTCCAGTCAGGTATGGAAGTTCTGGAATGTTTCATTATAAACAGCAGTGTTCACGGCTTCCTAAGTGAATACTCAATATTTTACATGATGACTTGAAACTCAGCAGCAACAGAGCAAAAATAGAAATATCAGCTGTGAACATCCCCCTGGATTTTGCATCCTGTCTCTTTTCCTATCAATAATTTGCAAAGCGAAAATGATAACCTTTGGTCACTGATGTTGTTGCTGAACCCTTAAGACCTCACTCTCACAACCAAGGGAATCTCTCTTTCTAAGCAACAGGCAAAAGGGATAAGGCAGTTTGGGATTTCTGGAGGAGAATTAATTCAGGTTGTACAAACTCTGTTGAAGGGAACCCTTTGCATGCTTTGAGGCCGATGTAGCCTTCATGAGCAATTCAGAAACACATGAAAGTGATGCAGACAGACAGACTAGGTAGGTAGTGTGAGCTTGTACAACCTCAGAAAAAAATCAGACTTTGATACAGAGAAATGTGAAGTATTTTATAGAATATGAAATCTCTTTTGAAGTTTCTTAGAACCACTGGGCCCTCATTGAATGCAAAAGAGGAATTTGATGTGCAGTATAAACTCATATCCAAAAAGATTTTAGAAAAGTGGTGCAGAAGATGAGAAGAAGCTTAAACATTAACCTGAGAAAATATCCTTTTTTATTATAAATTATGATTGGGAAGGACTTGAGAGCTAAGTGGTTCAGTTTGCCTGCAGTAACTTGTCAGTTTAGAACTTGAGATCTTACTCTTGAAGGTACTGCACCCACCTCAGGATGAATCACTTCTTTTTTTTTTCCCCCCAAAATAGTCCAATGTAACTCTGCAATCTAAATTATATAAAACTGGCAACAGATCAGATGAGTTTTTTTCTGCTACTTGTCAGAATACTTCAGTGAAGTGTATATCCAAGTTCGAAGGAGAAGGAATGGGATGAAGAAGGATGTGGTGAACAAGATCTATAAAGGTAGTTTAATCCCTTATGGAAAAACCCTATAGACTGCCACGGAAAATAAAAGTAAAAAAAAAAAATAAATCCAGCATCACTTGCCAGAGTTTCAGAAAGACATCTCCCTGCCCTTTAGAATCCACTGAACAGGACAACCTGGAAAAAATCACATTAGCCTTGAAAGAGCAACCCTTCTTCATCTCAGGTATTTTTACTAGTGTAATATTTCAGTGTCTCACGCTTGTAATTATCTAAACTTCCTGTCTGCGTGGTACAGCAGTTCTCTTACATCCTTTTGCAGATGAAAGAATTGAGGGATAACGCAGGGCTCTGACTTAGGAGCAGGATGGGTTTACCTGGGTCAGCAGTAGCACAGTATGTACTTGCTACAGCTGCTCTCAGGGCTGCAACTTCTCCACTGCAGGAAAGGTTTGTCTGTTCATGGGTCAGCCACCAAATCTCTGCTGCTCACTGTCTTGGACAACAAAGGCCATGTGGCTTTGCTACACAGACACCTGAGGTTTTCTCTGGAACTGTGTTCAAAAAAAAGCAGAATCAACAAGTTGGGGAAGAATGGCTCTCTGTGACTCATTGCAGGTGGGGAAGAAACCAGGGAAGGGGAGGAAACTGTGCCTGGGTTTTACGAGGTTACATTCCTCATGGCCTCGGCGCCCTTTATCTTGCTAGGTCACATTTCTATTTCCATTGAATAGTGTTCATTGTTCATCTTTTCCACCTGTACCATCACCCTTCATAATGGTGGCTTCAACTGGGGTCTTGATCATCTTACAAAATGTAGTTAGAAAAAAATTAGAAAAGGTTTTTTACACAAAAATGTTTTTGTAAAGAACAGTGTAAAATTGCTTGTATTGTGGTGAAAGCAAGAAATTGATAAAAAAGAGAAGAAAGAAGAATTCAATGTTGATGTCTGTCCATATACTCCAGACATAAAAATAGTGATCTTCTAGTTTTACATTTTCTGTTTCTTTCATTAACGTTTGCTGGACTTTGAAGAGGTTAGACTAAGACCTTACTTGATATTTTTGAGATCAAGTTTCTATTGACAACTAGCCCTTAGCCAGGAACGACAAACTTCACTAGGAAAACAGTCAGTGCACCTTTAGTCTCAAAGCTCCAGATATGGACCACAGGGGAGCTGGTCTACAGCCTTTTGCTTCCTTACAGTGTCCTTGAGCTTGAAGCTGGAGCACAGCACAAGAGGTTTGTTATACAAAAGTTTGTTACGCAGTACAATGAAGGGCAAGTCAAATTATACACAGCAAAGTAACACCTGGTACAAAACAATGTGTAGTACTCTTGGTTAGGCTTATGATTTAAGAGCAACAAAGTCCCTCTTCCTCCACTACTAGAGAAAACACTGCTCAAAATATAAGGCTGTCTCCTTGTGGTTTTGGTGCAGCCCTACATATAACTCTGATGCTCAGGTACACATTCAACCACATCTTTCATTTGGCCAAAAATTGCACTGCTAGCTTGCAAAAATCCAAATCCTATTGCACGTACCAATGATGTAACTGAAAGATTCTCAGTCAGGATGTCAGAGGCATATAAACATTGGCAGCACTGCTGTTTTTGCAACCCACAGTGGCAAAAGGATCGCTGCTAGTTGACAAAGTGCAGTGGTTGACATGCTCCTCTTGGCTGTCTGCCAGTGTGCTGTCCTGAGATCCCCTCTCACAGTCTTTTGACTTTGACAAAATCAAACTGTGGTACATACCTGTCCCCTGACTGTCTTCTGGTTCCCTATTCCAGGTAATCAGACTGTCACTGATGGCAAGTGTGAGACAGAGTGGGATGTAAAGGAAGTCACCTGAACCCTGAATCATGAAGGATAATGACAAAGAGGTAGGAGACCGGCCAGGTAAGAAAGGTGCTTGTTGGGTAACATAGAAAAAAGTTTGTATTTTACTCTGTATTTAAAAGTGATCGTGCTTAAAACTTGGAGGCCAAATCCTTCCCTTGAACACGTATCCGTGAGTAATTTCTAGCAGCTCAGAAAGGGAAGAGTTATCTTCACTCCAAGGTAATTAAAAAAAATAACTTTTACAGCATCTGACTAATAGGATTACAACCTTCCAGCAAGCCTGAAGGAGCTATGGGCTTATCAGGAATGCCAGCTCTTATGTCATCATTAACTAATGACACACTATTCATACCCACCTAGAGATGAAAGTAAAAATTTGCACATGTAATATCTGCTTCTTCTTATGTTTCCCTAATAGACTTAGAAAACAGAAACTTGTAGCAGGGCCCGACCCTGCATTCATAGTAAATTCCTATGAATGTCAGTACGATGTGAGGGCATATAAAGAATACAAGCCTGGGAAACCTGTATGTGAGAATTTCACACTTCAAGTTCTAAAATAAAAAAGGTGCATTCAAGTATTACTGTTTTACAAGTGGAGATGGTCCTGAAGGCTTTTAGAAATTCCAAAGCGTTTAGTCTTCAATCCCATGGTAATCACAGAGTTGATTGTATCTGTGGATGTGTTTAACCCTTAAAGTGGATTATTCCATGTAATTTTTGCCTTCTTCCTTTACTGTCTCTGTAACAGATGAAAACCTCTGAATAGATAATCAAATGTAATTTCTTTTTTGAGAAAATTTTTTCAGGTTAGGTAACAGGTGATAAGTGACAGGTTGGACTTGATGATCTCTATTGTCTTTTCCAGCCTTACTAATTCTGTGATTCTGTGAAAATATATGTTGCAAATATTGTGTAAATTGCCATTCAAACAAGTTGGCAAAAGCGTGCAGCTAAAGATGCACATCACCTCCAGAACCTTGTGAAATGTGGGTGTAAGTCCCTGCCATTCTGTGCAGGAAGCAGGCAAGCTTTATATAAGCAGTTCACAAACTTGGACATCAGCCTGAAGACTTTGCAGAACAATAATAAATAACTAAGATAATCAGAACCTTGAATTAAACAAGAGTTTCTTTGAATTCTGTTGTGATATAGGCTCCTTGTTTGCCTGTGCATGTACCTATAGCTATGCAGCCAAAATAAGGTTGCTGTTACTTATCCTTGCAGCTAAGATTTTCTTTGTAGTTAAGGCATGGCTAGAAATAATAGGCTTCATGTAACCAGAAAAGCAAGGAAAGGTTTGGTCAATTGTCCTTGACCTTTGAAGAAGTGTACTTAAGTTGTTCGGTAGCCCTTTGCCGTCAGATACTCTGGTTAAATTAGAAAATGTTGTTTAACTATGTGAGCTTTGTTACACGGGTAATGACTTAGTCAGTTTGCAGTTCATGCACATTAAATGGGATTGTTTGGAAAAGAACTTCTGATTTATTTAAGAGGGAATTTTAAGGTAATTTTCTACCGTGCTGAGATTTTGCCCTGAATACAGTTTGTCTTCCTCTGCATGGCCAAACACTGCTCTCTAGCTACTTCTTCATTTGAACTCTCCTAAATTCACTGGATGGCACATTTTTTTTCCTTTTTTTCTCCAAGATCAACTTGGAAAAAAACCTCTCTCAGGCTTACTCATTTCTGGATCTGTCCTGCTCTTCATCACTGGTAAAAGTGACAAACATGAAACCATGCTCAACTATTTATTCCCTGGCAAAATCAGTATGCAGTATGTCTATCTCTTGACTTGTCAACCCTTCAGGGTGGGGATGGTTTTCAATTGTATTCTCCAGCACTGAACTCCTTGGCAGGACACTGAGCAAAAGAATTAAACAATGGGGCAAACATTTATTATATTTAAAGAGAGGACATTTATTTCCTATAGTGCTTTTGAGTGCTGCTTCTACGTAAACAATGTGGGGCCAGGCTCTTGTCTGGAATTCAGTCCAAAAACATCTTGGTGATCTGCACCATCTGAGAATCCCAGATAGATTTGGGAGGGTCACTTATCTCCCTTTTTCCTTTCAGATTTCAAGGAAGAAAGTAAAGAAGAATCTCTTAGAGTGATACCCTGCACAGTATGCAGGCCAGGTACATGAGGTCTGTCCCACCTCTGCCAGCTCCTTCTGGAGATCAACTCCAGTGCCTGCAATGCTCCCCAGTAATCAGGAGCACCATTGAATCCGCCTAAGGCAGGACTAGATGGAGTCAGACATGCCTAGTGAAGGTGATGGCAGCCCCAGGTCAGGGAGGAGTGGTAATGAGAACTGGCCCAACCCGCTTGTAGCCAGGGTTCATCATTGTTCCAGCTTCATCTCTGGTTCCCAGACAGAGTGAGAAAAGCAGAGGTTTTCTTCACAAGATTTTTGGAAACCTTCGGTTCCCACATTCAGAGACAGAAGCAGGATATTTTCCCACTGTGAAACCTGACTAAACCTTCTTGAGATTGTGGGCAAGGGCTCAGTGCAGCTTAATACTCTCTAGTTGTGAAAACAGTGTGAGGGCTAGGGCTGCTGTGTTGTTTTGATTTAGAAACAGAAGGAAACAGGCTGAGAGAAAACAAACAAATAAAACAGATTTGTTTTCAAGGGTGTAGTTCAGAGCAAAAAAATGGAGCCTTGTCAGTCAATTCTCCTTAACAGCTGACTGACTGTAATACCTACAGTCCTTAAAGGTGTGTATGCATGGTGGGAGGGGAGAGGAGGAAGCTGGGGTCTGATGAGGATGCAGTACTGTTAAGACTCATATTCCACAGCATTGACCATAAAAAATAGTTTAGCAACACTCTGCAAGGGGTGGGAGCAGTTGGATAAGGTGAATATGTGAGAAACCATGCTCATTTGAGGTTTGGCCTGATTCCTCTCACTCTTTGGTTGATTCACACTAGGGTAATAACAACACTACAGAAATCTCCCACACACCCACATCACTGAAGGGGAAATAAGTTTCCTCATCCTCCACTTCTAGTCCGTGGTCTCACTGGCCCTTTCAGTCTGTGGTGGTCTCACGGTCTGTGGTGGACAGTCATCCTACAAGTCTTTGGGTTCAGTAAGATGCATTCACTTACTTTCTGACTAAGCAAGGCACGAAGTATCCCCATATCATGGATTCATTTTCTTCAGAAAAACACAGGGAAATGAGCTGCCATAGCTCACTTCTGCTCCAGAGTAAACTCAAGGCACTGCAGTGAACTCAGAGGAGACAATTCGCAGGGCAACAGACAGTGATTTGGCTGGATAAACTTAAACAAAAGAATATCTGGCCTCTTTTAGATATAGCTGAAATAAATTTGCTTCTCAAAGCTTAGTTCTTACTCTCAGCTCCTGTTCCCTGTCAACCTACGAAAATGCATCACTGACACATGAGCTTCCAGCAGCTGCAATTCAAGGCATGTTTATTCCATGGCAGTACCAGCTTAGTAGATTTAGTATTTTGCCTATTTGCCACTGATTCCTTCCTCACAGCCTTCATCTGCTGTGCTGGGACAGATGTTTGCTCCTCTGTAAAGGAGGCGCATCAGAGAACTCATGTGGCTGAAAAATAGCACAGGTTCTTCGCACACTCCCAAAGTTACTCCTCAGGGAGGTCTCTCCCTCAAGTTGCCAAGGGGGTGCAAAGGACTGGACAGGGAACCCCAAGGGTCTTCAGTACACCTAAACACAGCTTAACACAGGCTGGAAAGTGAGGTGCCTACATGAAACCTGATATAGACACCTCCATTCCCAGCTCTGCACTCTCAAAATAGATGTGTGAACTTCCATTAGACACTGGTGGGGCTACAGGGGCCCCTCTGGAACCACTTGTAAATCCAAACTGCCACTCTAAATGAACTGTGGAAGTATCCCTATCTTGCATATTCATCCCTAGCACTTTATCAAATTATCATTTCCAGGATGCAAAGGATCTCTCCTGTCTGGGCTCAGAGGTACAGCAGCAGTGCACCAGGTTTGTCACCAGAAAGGGTCAGATTAAACAGATTAAACAGAGATTAAAGCAGAACAAAGTTCCTTTCAAGTGAAGGTTTCCTCACACAAGGTCTTCTGCCTTTTCTTTAAATTGTACAGGAACATCAGAATATCAGTGACTCCTCAGGCACCTAACAGCTTCTTTCCATGCTGAAAATGCAACTTTTGTGAAGCTGAAGGTCCATAGGTAATCTAAAAAAAAAAAGGTATCTCTTTTTCTTGAGCCGAGACAACAGACATCCCATGGTTGCTGCTTCTGCAAGCACCCATGAGGCTACACAACCCCAGCACTGCTGCAGCCAGAGGACTGGAAAAGCTCGCTTTGCCTTCCTAGGGAACATGCTGGCTGTGAGTGCCATGTGATCCATGGTTCACAGGTTCACAGGATATTCTGAGCTGGAAGGGACCCACAAGGATCATTGAGTCCAACTCCCAAGTGAACGCCCACCCAGAGATTGAACCCACAGCCCTGGAGCCATGAGCACCATGGCCCATCCATCCGAGCCTCCCATTGCCTAGGCCATGTCACTGAGTTCCTCATCCAGTCTTTTCTTACACACCTCCAGGGATGGCAACGCCACCACCTCCCTGGGCAGACCATTCCACTGAGGGATCACTCTCTCTGTGAAAAAGCTCTTCCTAACATCCAGTCTAAACCTCCCTGGTGTAGCTTAAGGCCATGTCCTCTTGTTCTGGTGCTGGCAGCCTGAGAGAAGAGATTTACACTCACCTGATTGCAGCCTCCCTTCAGGTAGTTGTAAACAGCAATGTGCAGCTGCACAAGCCATCAGGAGTTCGATCCTACACAGACAAATACTTGCCTCACCACTCCTCACGTGTGCCCAGCTAACAAAACCTGTTGGCAGGCCAAGGATGTTCCACTGCCAGGCTTCAGACAGACCTCTAGCCTTCACCCTGAGCTAACACACCTGTCAAAGAGCATCTGTGGAACAGGAAGAGGGAGGCAGAAGTGTGCTGAGGGTACTCCCTTGCTGTGCAGGCTTTCCACAGAAGAGAATGGTAATATGTTTTTGCAGGGATTTAGTTCAGCCCATGTAACATCCTGCCCAGGCATCTTTTTCTTACCACCAGCTGGAAGTCAGGATTTCAAGTGACCCCCACTGCTGGGTGGGCTCAGATGGATAAGAGAGACCTGAGGCTATGAGGCGAGAAGGCTGCTCTACATCTCATGCATATCACTCTCATTCTTTGTAAAGGGCATGGACAAATTAATCAATTTTAAGAGTTAATTTAATTTATAGCAGCAAAGAATGGGCCTCTGGGAGACATTATACTGGCAAGGGTAATTGAAGAACTAACACCCTTTAGCTAGGTGTCCTCTGAACACTTTGCACATGGAAACTGCTAAGAAGAAGCGAAATGGCACCAGTTCGGATAAAATTCCTGTTGACTGTGGTAGCATTACACTCCTTAGCTCAAAGGTGCTGGCATTGTGCCATGTGTGCATAGTGTGGGTCTGTTCTAAGACTGACAGTCACTTACACCTCTCCCCTGCTACACAAAGTACTTTCCTGTGAAGAACCAGGGCTTCAGTTCACTTTATACACAAGCAGCCTGGCTCCTGTGTTTCCCACAGTCACTCCTGCCCCCAGTGCTTGCAGCTGCTGACTTAGGCTCCTGTATTTGATCTCAAGCACCTCTTTGACTGTTTTGCAATGGTCTCAGCCTATTGACCAGGGGACATCGCCCCATCTACCCACTCTGTTCCCAGGATAAATTTGCAAGAAAAGTGTACAGAACAGATGGTAGAGCACACGAAGAGCTTTTCCAAGTCATTATGGTGGAAGCTGATCACTGTCTGAAGGGTAGGTGCTCGCTCACTTAGCCACTCCTTTGCTTCAGGTACTATTGCAACAACTGACAGATTGGCGTCTCCCTGGAAAACCTGATGCCTGACTCAGCATGTGCTAGTAACTATTTTTCAACCATTGTCAGCTCTATGTCCAGCCAACTGAATAGCTGATGCTCAAAAGTGGGTAGCAGAATACAGCACATCATGCAGAAGTAAATGCTATGATATGAAAGTAGCTGACTTGGATTATTTTTTATAACTACAGGCATTTCCATGCATCTGTTTCAAGAATCTCGAAGACCAGGTTATAGTACGAATCTGGTAGCTTAAATCTAAAGTGAATTTCACTAGAATTGATTTCCACTGATACTAGACAGAAGAAGGTAGGAATTAGGCTCTTATTCCAGATTTATACCAGAAGAACCAACAGTAGAATGTACAATTTTCTTCCAGTAATAGCTAATGATTAAATAAAGCAAAAATGAAATTTGACAAGCAGGTAGTTTGATAAAATTTATAAGCACAGAATCAGATCCTCTGCCTCTTGCAATTTACATAGTCATTCAAAGCAACACTAAGTGACTTTAACTCTCTACTATTCTAGGCAAAGGGTGTCTCCCACCCAACAGGGTAAAACAGACTGGATGTGGCACTCATTGCCATGGTTTAGTTGATGAGATGGTGTTAGGTAAAAGGTTAGAGTTGATGATCTCAAAGGTCTTTTCCAACCTAGTTAATTCTGTGATTCTGTGAAAATAAAAATAATATATGCATGTGGTAGTATACAACCGCATTCAGTAAAAGTACATTGCATCCTTCCTTGTTAAAATTTACATCCATGAGAAGTTCTTATGTTGCATATAGGATACCAGTCAGTTTTGCCTGATTTTGGACACCTTCGCTAACATCAAGGTAGTTTAGTACTACAGTAAATCCCCGTCTCTTTGCGATTCTGCTCTTTGCAGGTTCAATTAATCGTGGGGCATTTTCCCACGATAATTCTCCTCTGGGCATGTGCAGTGCGAGCCATGAAGATATAGTAGTATGTAAATAAGCTCATGAATATGTGTCATGGTTTGACCGTGGCATTCAGCCAGGGATTCACCCACAACCTCTCCCTCATTCATTTTCTCCCCCCCCC
>WEKX01017020.1:1109-284205 GCA_013390025.1 Pitta sordida | reverse complement strand
CCCCCCTCTCCCTTTGGTGTGTGTAATTAGAAACATTTCTCCTGTGTCAGTGTCCACTCTGCTGCTTCCTTGTTTGTTAAAGGGTGATCTCTGCTGTCCCACGGACTCCCAGGGAAATTAGCAGTGTTATTACCAGTGGCAGCTGTGGTGATGCACTGAATTGTCCCTCTCATAGTAATGACCTTGAGTTTTATGAAGCACCTCAAGGTTTCCTAACAAGGGGAGAACCGCTAGAAGTTTGTTAATTGAAACCATGAAATATGTTAGGGAGGATACAAATGAGTTTAAAGCCAATTCAATTAGAGGTGCATCTGTTTCCAAAGCTGCTGGAGAAACGTTGTTTGTTTTCGCATCACTTTTAAGTCGGCCTCTTGGAATGCTGTTGGCACTGTTGTTTAACGCTCTGTGCAGACCTTACAACCGCAGCAAATTTATCTTTTGGAAGTGCAGCAATCAGGTGGATGCCAGTGTCTTGCATCTTGTCTCGTTTGTAAACCTGCTAATCTCCTGCTTCTCCCACCACGACCCATTTGTGTCTGTACAGGGGACATGGAAGGACACTGCAGCCCCTGGCTGGCTGTGCTCATGGGGCACATACTGTGCCTCGTGTACCTGAGAAAGGAATTGTGCTAATACAAACCTTCCCCCCCGAGCCTGCAGTGCCATCCACAGTCCTTCTGCATCACTGACACCTCCCAGCCCATCCCCCAGCTGCCTCCTCCTGCCTTGGCTCTTCTGGGCTGCCCAGCAAAAAATGACACTTTTTACACCATGTATTTGTGTCTTAACCTCTAACACTGGCACAGGTTGCCCAGAGAACCTGTGGGTGCCCCATCTCTGAAAGTGTTCAGTGCCAGGATGGGTGGGACTTGGAGCAACCTGCGATAGTGGAAAGTGTCGTGCCCACAGCAGGAGTGTGAAATGAGATGAGTTTTAAGGTTCCTTGCAACCCAAACCATTCTGTGATTCTGTGACACCCACCAGACCATCCTCCTGCTTTTCCTTTGTCTCTGGGCTGCACAGGAGACATGAGATAAGTAATGACTGCTAAATCTTGTGTTTGAGCCTTCCCAGCACATCCTGTATAATCTGTGGGTGCTTTGTTTGTTAAAGACACTGCAGAGAAGAGACTCCATTTGTGGCTTGTTGAGCAACAAGCACATTGTTCTTAATGAATAAATCATAGTAAAATGAGCTGTGCAGCCTGGGTAAATGCATTTGTTCATCCGTTTATGTTGACAGTGTCTCAGCAGAAAAACAATAGCACTTAAACATAGAAAATGCTTATTTGATCATCCAGATCAATTTTTTCTGCCAGTTCCTAGTAGTATGTTTCCAGATGCCTGCCTAAAAATCCTGGTGTTCCTGTCACTACCTCCTGTGACACCCATGTGCAGCTCCAGCTCTGTTCAGGAGCTTGATGTTGGATCAGGTAGGACAGAGGATCTCATCTGCTCTAAGTTAAATTTTAACAGTCTTTAAGATTGTGAGGGGTAATAATAATAATAATAAAAAAAGAGGCTGAAGACACCTTCAAGAAATTACCTATGAACACATGGAAAGCAGGCTGAGCAAGGCTGGGGAGAAGAGAACATCTTTTTTTGGTAGGAGATTTTGGAAACTTAACAAATTTTTGATAACAGGCTCTGAGGAGAGAAAAACGGGGGATGTGATAGATGAGTGAGAAGTTTAAGGATGACACCGATAAAACCAGCTGTGTAAACTCAGCCTTCAGTTAGTCTCCCCAAACTGAGTGACAGTAGCTCTAAAATGTGTTTGTGCTGTTTCCTTTATTCAAATTCTGTTACGGTAAGAATATTTCTCTGGATAATGTCCTCAATGTAGAATTCTTCATTAATGGATTGTTTTAATAGCATATCTCCCTTGAGTTTTTTTTGTTTGTTGTGTATTATGCACCATGCCAATCCTACAAGTTTTCTTGGGATGCCAAACTAGGATTATTATGGGTCTTTTTAGTCTCCTGACAACAGCAAGTCATTTCTTGGCTCCTTTGGAGAAAAACAAATAACCTGTTCTCACAGGCAATGGATGAGCTGAGTACAAGTTATTTACTAGTTATCATAAAAAGATAGCCATAAAGACTATGTCTTTAAAGTCTGAGCAGAGAGGGTACATCACAGGAGAAATTTTTTGAGGAAAATTTTGGTTGAATGGAATCTCTGCTGTATGAGCATCTCGTCATAGAATTAAGCTCAAGTAATTGATACAAGAGTAATGACAGTCTGTGAGAAGAGCAAAGAAATGGTCCTATTTTGAGTCTGTAGCTTTGTTTAGGATGGAGAATTGGCTTTCTCTGGGCAGGATGGGAATTTAGTGCTCTATTAGCTGGCCGTTATTTGTTTATACGTAATGTAATTTAGAAATAAGGGTGAGGAAACTCAAAAAGGAATGAGCTGGCCTGTGAATAGGATATCATTGGAAATTCTGTGGTTCCCTGGGGGATAACTCACAGCACTTCTTGAGGATGGAGCATAATAGGTTTCTCTAGTTTTATAGGGATCATAGAATCATTTGTTTTGGAGGGGACCCTTTAAAGGTCATCATGTCCAACTCCATGCAATGGGCTACATCAAGTTGCTCCAAGCCCCGTCCAACCTAGTCTTGAGTGTTTCTGGGAATGGGGCATCCACAGCTTCTCTAGGCAACCTGTTCCAGTTTTTTGCCACCGTCGTTGTAAAAACCTTCTCTTTTATATCTAAGAAAGAGGGTTTATTATAACTTTTCCTTAATATTCTTTAATTATTTTTGTATTTCCTTCTTTTTTTGTCTTATTTTTTTTATTATAGAGATACATCTTGATCTGCCAAAAGGTTTAGCCCATTTTGCCTTCTCTGATAAGTTGATAACCCCTCTGACTAATCCTACTTTGAAACAAGGCACCTTCTTTGTTTCTGTTGAGAGTTAATTACCCAGGCTGTCACACAGCCCAAGGAAAAATGATATTTCATATGGTGGTGGAACAGAACTCTTTGGAGAACTGCCTAAGAAATGCTTCTCATAAATCTATCATGAGAAAATTTCTTTTACTTATCATAATGTATTATGAATTACTTTGAGTGGCAACCTAAGCAGATGGAATAGAATATTAGTGGGATATTTGGGAGTTTTATTTGGATGGAAAAAAGCAAGTCTATTTTTGAAATATTTGTGTATGTGTGTGCATGGGTGTCATCTCACTGAGATGAGCAGACAGAGCATGAAAAGTTGAAATACCTCAAACACTCAAATACAACTGCAGTGGATTTGGTCGGAAATATTTAAGATACCCAATTCCAGTCACTTTGGAGCTACAAATGAAAGGGCACACAAAGATCAGAGGAAGGAAAGAAAACCAGAGCAGGTCTGGAGCTTTAGGGAAGAGTTACAGCATGAGTTACGGGGGCAGTGATTGCAACTGTCAGGCTGAGAGGTGGACGCCGTAAAGAAACAGGGAACAGCACCATCACGGAGGATCACGAGAGCAGAAATAGAGCATCACTGAACTGAAGGAGGCTGCTGCTGTTCCTACTTGCATTTTTTAAGGCACTGTTAACAAAAGCAACATCAGTATTTCTTGTACTTCTAGAGGAAAGTTATTTTCCTGGGGATGGATGCCTAAATAAGCCGGAAACCTTTCTTGATACTGGCTTGACCGTGAAGAGCAGGAGGGAAGCAGCCTATTTCTGCTATGGGTTGATGCTCAGGCTGTAACCCAGTCCTGGTTTGCATTGAGCAGCATGTTCAGCCAGGAAATCCAGCTCTGAACCAGGATAATCTCTGTGCCTCAGCCTTGCTGTTTCACAGTAGTTTGGGCCTGTTGTCTGGGGCTTTGGGGCACAGCTGCTTCTGGGTTGAGTTTTCTTGTTTGGGTGTTTTTTCCCTGCATGCTGCAATGACTGTCTGGATAATGTGGGGAAACCCTTCCTAAAAGAGTTGTGAAATGAGCTAATTTGGTATTCTGTAGGTAAGGAATACAGAGGGGGTGTTCATGTGATGAAAACCAACGAGAAAGAAAGGGCATAAAATTGAGAAACATCAGAAATGTGGTAGAGACGAAATTCAGTTATTTCCATGACCATCATTGCCAGAGCTGTCAGAGGGACGAAGCTGCCTCTGATAAAGGCTGATCTGAGCAACCACTGCCTTTCATGGTCTCACATGAAATCTCTTTTTTGTTTAAATTAAAATAATACATACAGACATGACAAGCAGATAACAGGAACTGGAGGAGAACGAATGGAGCATGGTAATCAGGAAGGTGCAGGAGTTATTCCACACTGCTAGTAACTCCCTGGAGATCTCCAGGGTTTGGCCACCCTCCACTGCCTTTCTGTACACCAAGAGCTCCACGGCCAGGTTCCCTCTGCTAGGAAGAGAGCCTCTATGTGATTCCTACCTGTGTCAGCTCTGGAGATGATTAGTGTAATACTGAAAGAGAACAGAAATGGGCTCTACACTTGATTCTCCATAATTAATTATGGCCACAATCTCAAAAAAAAGATAATCACCACACGTTGGTGACCACCAGCTTCAAAACAGGTACTTCTGCCAGCATGTGTCTTTTATAGCAGTCAGCTTTATCACCACCTTCATTGGACTAAACCAAGTAGAGACTAATTTTAGTCATAACTGTTCTTTACAAATACGTAATGCCATAACCTCATGTTGGGACGGTGTCATCAGTGTGCCAAATGTCTTCTCTTTAAGAAGTTCTCATTCTGTGTTGATCACACAGATTACATCAGAGGATCGGAGTGACTAAAACCGTTCTTAAATGTTTGGTTTAGGTTACGTTGAAGAATCTTGCACGGTCCCTTGCCCGTTTGATTGCAAATTAAGCGACTGGTCCAGTTGGTCTCCTTGCAGCTCCTCCTGCGGACCGGGGGTGAAAGTCCGATCCAAGTGGCTCAAGGAGAAGCCGTACAATGGAGGTCGTCCCTGCCCGAAGCTGGATCTCAAGAATCAGGTGAGCGGCATTAAAATAGCCAACAGAAATCTCTGTGTGTTTACTGCATTCTGAATTGTGAGCCGAAGGTACTCTGCTGGTGAAGAAGTTAAAAGTAAGGAGCTATCTCTGGGCCCACACCTTGTGTCACATTTTGTAGGCAATCCTCAAACTGCTTGAGGATTGAGGGAGAGATTCTCAGAGTTTGAGTTGAAACACCATATTTCTTATATGAAAAAATGGTTACCTCCCAGAGCACAGGAAGCCCTGGATTAATAATCCCACTTGGACAGTGTGTAGACATTAGAGAGATCAGATGTCATGGATATTTTAAGACCTTTTAATTCTTTCTGATACTATGGTTGCTATAGAAACCATGTTTGTTATGTATCTATTGCTATTTTTAGCAACATTTCCCTTCAATGCAGCACCAGGTCCCTTGAACATTAATCTCTGTATATTCAATATTGAAGTATCCCATCACAGGAAAATAATCTTTAAGTTGCTACTCTTAAGGAAAGATCAGCATCTATTTAAATGCTACTTAATTCTGTATGCATTTCTGCAGAGTGAATAGTGATTTCTTACATTTCCTGATTAGTTCTCAACACTAATTAACACTGAAGAAGTACTATTTAGTTTTGCCTGTCCTGTATTTCAGATTCAGCCATGAAAATTAATTAATGGGACAGAAACAGTCATTCTGAAGGAACTTCTCATATATATGTTATGAATATGTATATGTATAAAATATGTGGCACGTAGAAGTACTTCAGTGATATTCATACAAAGATTTATTTGTATAGTGCTTGGTGGGGGCTGGTGGATCCAGTAGTTTTTCTGCTGCAGGTGTCATGTCCCGGGATGCAGCACCACTTCCAACTCCTCATTATGAACTTGCCTCATTTTCTTCACAGTTAATTTTTTTTCCCCATGAGAAACTTCATAAATACTCCCTTTTTTTTCTTTTCCTTGTTACTATTTGAAATTCATCAGTAGTAGGCGAACAGAAGCAGCAGGGACTACAAAATTATAAAGCTGCAATAAAGTATATGTTGTCCATAGCTCAGTGCTTTCCTTAATAGATCAGACAGATCACCAGAGAGGCAAAGTGAAATCCCACAGTAAGTCGTACGGTAACAATAAGCTCCTTTGTAATGAAAAGATACTGGGGTTTGTTACCCATAGACACAGCAGACTCCTTCCATTAAAAGCAAACTTATTGCTATCATGTGTTGCCTATTCCCACACACATTAGAGCTGCTGGTTTCAAAAGCCTTTCAGAAGATATTAAAGGAAAGAAATTGTTTAAACTTGGAAGTTATGTCTTTGTACAGTGTATCGGTGCATGGTGCTCGCAAAGTGCCACGAGTGGTATTAATATAAATGTGGTTGGTGCTTTTTGCCTCTTAACTGGGAACAGACGTCATGATCTTAAACCCACTGGGTAGTGACACTGTAGAATTGCATTAAGGTCTGTTTCTTTAGGTTTGTGATTACTTATTTTTCAGGGTAGGTTTTTGATTGGTTGTATTTTGGGGTTTTCGTTTCTTTACCTGTGAGTTTGAGTTTTGTTAGGATAGAATAGAAGGTATTTCTAACTGGTTTAGCACAAAAATGGATTAACTTTTCCAATTTAGATTTACAGGATTGAGTAGTATCCTGTATATTTCAGAGCTTTTAGGGTAGGAAGAAATTGTTGTCTTAATAAGGAAGGTGTGTTTTTAGACACATGTGTACACTTAGACTTGCCCACAGACACAGACCGTCTGTCATTCCAGTCATTGCCCCTCCCAACACTTCTCAATTCTTCATGCAGTTCAGTAGGAGTTTTGCTCTGCACCTGCTGGAATTGGACTTTTAGCCCAAATTTAACCCACCGAGGTCCTTGGGCACATTGCAGCATGCACGAGTTGCTTACCCAGAGGGTGAACTAAACTGACTGATGGCACAGGTGTTTAATCCAGATACTTATTGTTAATCCCCTGCCAAGCAGATTGCTGCTTCCTCTGCTCTGGTGTTTAAATCCCAGAGCAAAGCTCTATACATTCATTGTATATAAAAATGTGACGTCCTAATTATTTTGTATAATCTGGATTAAAAAAAACTACAGTAAAAACTTGCTTCTGTTTGATGTCCGACATGTGAAAGCTAAATCACCGTGGGGTTGAGTTTTGCTTTTCACTGGCTACTGTTGTGTTTTATGCAGCTGATAGGAGTTTAGATAATTTGAAATCAATAGTGCATTCCTCCAGGTGCTATTAGAATTCACTTAGGATTTCTTTATTATTTCATCCAGTATTTTTAATTATTTTTTTAAAATTACTACTTCTGAGGTTGGGCCTTGTTGTTGCTTAATCAGTTCCTTTGGAGGACCCTCCATTTTTCCAGTTGGAATGAAATTGCTCTGCCAGTTTGTGTTGTTTTCTTATTAAACCAGATAATGCTTTCACCTTCTTGAACAGGCTGTTGTCTAGGCTTTCTGACAGACTGCTGTATGTCTTTTTCTTAATGCCTTTCAAATATCTGACATAAATTTAACTGCAGAGAATGTTACTTAAAACACTATTGTAGCAGTTCTCACAATTTCCCACCGTGTCTGGGTCTCTGCCAATACAGATATTTAGCAAAACTACTGCTCTGGAGAGAGAGGAAATTTGCATGATTGAATAAATTTATTTAATGAATAGAAGTAGTTATTTGAGTCACATAAACTGTGCCATAGAAGACTGTCCTCTTAGAGTCAGTTTGGTCAGTGTAGTGCAACTTGTGTATTTAGGACAGAAATTTGTAGCAGGAATTTGATTTTATACCGAAGTAATGTCACATCTTATTACTGCATAGTATTCCATGGGATTTATGCTCTTAATTCCATAGAGGTTTTGACTCCTGTGGAGTATCTTGAAACCATTCCTTTGAATGTCTTCATCTGCCTGTACAGCCCCTCAAGCAGCCCACTCTTTTTACAGTGGATGTGAGAAGTAAAATCAGAGTTAGGAGAATTAATTCAGCTTTTTTGTGTATCATCTCATCAGTCAATGGACTAGGTTGAGCCCTTGCAGATTTTACTCTAATGGAAGTGACAAACTTCAGTGTGGGCTGTATGCGCTCGGTATCCTGATGCAATCACAGGATTTGATATAGTCACTTCAGACTTAAACCTTCTGCGTTGCTGCCCTGTGAAATTTACGGATAAATTACAATATTTGGGGGAAGTGATGACAGTATTTGAATGCAGCTCCATGTAACACGTGGAATTACTTTCGCCTTGTACCTCCGTTGGAACATCGCTGGAGAGCTGGCTAACTACATTTTGCTCCCTCTCTTAAAGAAAATGGGCTTTGCATGTCGGAAGCTGTGCAGCTCTTATCTGAGGATATGATTGCTTCTGAACAGCTGATTGGATTAGGGGGTCAGCTGTTCTTGGCTGTGCAGTGCATGTTAAAAGAGGTGTAGCATTTACATTTTTCTATTTCTGCTCTTACTTGAATGCACTTACACAGCATGCAGTTGCTAAGCTATTTAATATGTAGTTCTACATGATGAAAGGTTAAATATGAGTTAAGGGGGGTTTATTGCTTGAATATTCTTTTATAGGTTTTTAGGATTACTACAAGAAAATGCATCTTATTTTCAAGACTCATGAATTCCAAGGATTATTTTTTTATTGATTGCTCTCATACATATTCTTGTCAAGATTTTCCCTCCTTTTCCTTCCTCCCTCCCTCTCTCTTACCCAGTCCTGCTAAAGGACAAATTTCATAGCAAGTTGTTTATCCCCTTTATATATGCTGTGTATACTTAAGCAAACATTTTTAAAGGATTTGGGAGTATTTGTTATGGCAGGCATAGCAGGAAAAAAAGTAATGTATTTAGAATGTAAACTTACTGCTTTCATTAAAATGAATATTTTATCCTTAATGACATTTTCTGCTGTTAACTCTAGAATATGAGAAATACAGACACTTTGCACATGAGAATTGCAAGTACTTCTCCTGAAATTGCATACAGGAGTTTAGGGGAAGGGAAAGGGAGGGCAGTGGTGCATTTACAGACCAGATCTCTCAGGAGCAAATGTGAAGTTGTATGAATTTCTGGAAACTTTTTGTATGAAGTGACTGGTTTAGTAGCAGGAACATTTCACAGAATCACAGAGAATCACAGAATACTATGAGTTGGAAGGGACCCACAAGGATCATCTAGTCCAACTCACCATCTAACGCCCGTACAGAGACTGAACGCACATCCCAGAGTGGTGAACATAAAAGAGAAAACAAATTTAGTTTCTTTTAATCAGCAAAAAATGTATCCAATTTCTTTTCACAAATCAAAGTCTTGTAAAACCTTGGGAATGTGCAAGGTTGGGTGGACCCGTGGTTCCACGCTTGTGGGCCTGATCCCTGGGTGGGCGTTCGCTTGGGAGTTGGACTGGATGATCCTGTGGGTCCCTTCCAACTCAGAATAACCTGTGAGCCTGTGACTTGGAGACTTGTTCACTGCAGAAATTGTCTCTGGGAGGCAGGGTTGGGCTTGGGCTGGAGGTGGAGGAGGGTGTGTGGTGGGGTGTGTGTGTGATCTTTCTCCTTCTCTAACCCGTAGTGTTAGGAAAGGTCTGTTCACAAGAGGCTTCTTTTAAAGATGCTTCCAGGGCTTTTCACACTTTTAATTCCCCAAAAACACTCACAAAGAAAACCAGCACAGTTTTATGCAGACTAAATTTTGACTTGCTCACATTCAGTAGTTGTTGCTCTGGGCAATTTTGGGCTCACATTTGGCAGGTCAAGTTTCCATGATCTGAAAATGCCCTTAGACTGTGTCAGGGAAGCTCTGCCTAAGGAACATAACATCGCTTAGCCCATGGCACTGCAATGAAATAAGATCCCCTTTTTTTAGGTAGGTAGCTATTCTCAAAGGAGTAATTTTTTATACAATAAAGTATCTGAATAAGAAATATCTAACACTGTTGTATTTTGCCTGTTTTCCTTTATGTTCTTGTATTTATTTGCTGACACAAATACGTGCAACCTCTTTGACTTATCTTTATCCCCATGTGACTTTGAATTGCTAAAATAGTATTATCTTTATTTTGCCTGTCTTGACTACAAAAGAGTTTATTTTCATGCTTTGGTTTGGTGTAGTAATTGCTTGTACCTTTCCTTTGCATCAATATGTGTTTTATCTGTTAACATATGTATGGATGTATGTGTTGTGTGAAAGATTTTCAAAAATTTTAAGCTCTTGTTGTAGAAGTTAATTTTTAACCCAAGATCTTGAATTGCTGTCCTGACATGCAATCCCTGACTGGTGAGTTGCATGTATAACTCTGACCTTCCAGTATATTAAAAATTAGTGTTCATGAATATAATTTTTAATGTACTAGCTATAAATAGCTCCTGCTTAAATCACTTCTTTTGCAATGCAGGTTTCTCTTTGTCAGAAAAGTCGCTGAACTTTTTTTTAAGCACTCAGAATCTCTTCCTCTCATGGCTTTCAGCTGCTAGTAATTTATTTCTGAGCACAGTCCTGCTGTATCAGCCCATTGGCTGGGTGAGATCCTGCCCTGTGCCATGCAGTGAAACGTCTGACTTACATTTTCTCCTGCCTCTGTCTATCAACACCCATTTGCTTCATGTGCAACTTAATTTCTGGAGAAGGAAAATCCTATCTTTAATCTCAGTTTTACCTTCAGAAGGACTGATTCCCTCCCGCTATGCCTTAAAGGAAGGAATTACAGCATAAGACACATTTGTCCTCTGATTCTAGTGCAGTTTTACAGTATCATAAAAATGACAAGTTTTTTTTGCCTGCTACACTAATGTGGGAGAATTTTCGGTGTCAAAAAATAGCAAGAACCTCCTGTTTCCCTTACGCTTTTCTTGCTATGACTGAGAGTTTTGATACTAAACATTAATTTAGTTCCTTAAGTAAGTGAAAGTAGCAGCCAAATCTGCGTCGCCTGAGCAGTATCTCACCTGCCTGAAGCGAGTGGGAGTCCACCACATGGGTTGCTTGACTTCCAAAGGGAAATACAGCCACTTCTCATGTTCTCCTTCAGGAGTATAACCCTGAGGTATCTGCTCGAATTCCCAGCATATATTAAATTTATATTCAGCTTCAGTAGCTATCCGCACTTGATTTTCATTTCTCCTGCAGGTTTTCTGTTGAATAAAGAGTCATATAAACATATATTCAAAATTACCACTCATGAAAAGCTTTAGCCTTGCAAAAATGGAGCCGTTTAACAACTTCCTCACAAGTATTTTTCACTTGGCTTTTTTTTTTCTAGATAGTTCTTTGAACTTCTTTTTATTAATAAAGCAACTTGGTACGTGGTTTAATGCTGGTTTTCTGCAGCTGTGAGAGCGTACTTGCACTTTGTGAAGTTAAATACCTTACAATGGCAGTCTCTTTCCTGGAATTACATCTGAATCCACACAAATTAGCAGCCTGTGCTAATTGATGAAACTACGTTTTTTTCTGCCTACTACAGCCCCTACCAAGCTCTTAATGAAATATATATCAAAGCAGGAATTTTTGCTGTAAAAGAAATTGATACATTTTCATCTCTGGAACTGAGAACATACCCATAATTATTTCTGAGCCAAATAGAGTTCCTACATTTGTTGTTGAAAGGAGCATTTATGATAGCGTACAGCAAAAGACAGAAATTATAACCAAAGTATTTTGTCCTGTAGATTTCTCTGCACCAGAGATGGAAATAAATGGAAAATCAACCGTAGACAGTCAGGTGGCCCAGTGGAGGAAATATAAGCATTTCACCTAAGGAACTGAAGTTCAATTGGTTTGGGCAATATTTTTTTTAAGGAAAGAAGTCTGGTTTGTGCTGAACCTCTCGTGGACTATATGTCATGTTGGGGGACCAGCATACAGTGTGTGTCATAAATCAGTGTGACAGCATCTAACACCGAGACTGAACTTACTCTTGCTTGTCTGTGTCTTTGGAGCAGCAGAACACGAAGGATTGATGCCGTTATTCCTTGGCAGCAGATTTAATCATGTGTTATGGTTTGGTTTTTTCCCTCTCCTCTCCTTCCTCCTCTTAGAAACCTTTCTACTTCTCTTCTGCAAAGTTTTTCAATGCAATTTGTTCTCAGTTTTAGATTTGCAGTCATTAAGGAAAGGGAGATGCTGCATAACAGTAAAAAAGGGACATAGCTTCTGTTATAATTGGAACAAACCCAAGAATATTCATAATAAAAAATGTTGGTACGTCTTCACCTTTTCATATGGTAGAAGATGTGAAAAACAGTTATTTGGCATGCACTGACTTAGTCTTCAGAAACAGTTATACAGAAGTATCCCTTCTCTTGCTTTTGGCTCATTAAATGAAGATTTTGACACATTTTCCTTTTTTTTTTAACTGTCTTTTATAACTTTTATGAAGTTTTATAACTTTAATGTACAAAATTAATTTCCAAAATACGATCTTGTTGATTGCAAAACGCTGTTTGCTATAATGTAAGACATGAATGTGGAAATTTCTTTTGAAGTAGATTCTAAGTCACGTCATGAAACTCGTCACAGGAATTTATAGTTCTGAGGACCTGCCACATAATGACTTCAAAACTTTTTGAAGTGTGAATGCAAGAGGATACTTGGCAACAAGATGTTGGCCAGGAGTGTGTTGAGCGGGAGGCAGCTCAGGTCTGTTCAATCCAGGGAGCTGGTGTGTAAATCAGATGAGAGTATCCAACGAGAGCAAAGGTTGGGTTGGCTTGAGTTGGTAAATTAGGGGCTGGCATTGGCCTGCTCTAGCATTGCTAGCATCAGAAACCAGTGTGAGGCTGTTCCAGGAAGAAGCTTTAAGAAGGGATGTGTGGCAGTCTGCTCCCAGCTCCCATGTTGGGAAGACTGCAGTAAAGACATGAATTTCTTCTTGTCATATATCCTTTGGCCAGACAAATATCTAAGTCTGGATGTTTCTCCTACAGTCCTCTATGTGGGTGTTTTGCATTCTCTTGGCTACATATGCAGCTCTAGCTTGGTTATTAATTAAGATTTTGATCACTTTTTTTTGTTTCCCAGTGTACAGCACTGTCTTTAGAAGGACCGGATTTTTTCATAAACATAGAACAGATTCTGTGTGTCCCCAGTTTAAAGTCAACCATGTTCCAGTGGATGACTTTATTCCTAAGAGGAGCAGGAGTTTGTGAAACATGGTCTGACTCACCTGCATGCTGTGAACACATCCTGAGCATTCAGAGCAGAAAATTTCTACTTTTCTGACTCTCCATTATGAATAAGAGAATAATTGGAAATGAAGTCGCTGCTCAAAGAGGAAGAACGGGCATGAAAATGTGTATGCTGTGTGAATTCATCTGGCAGAGCTCTTGAGCAGCCCCGGAACTCTCAGATGCCTCATGGTCATTCAAATAACCCTGGTCTTGCCTCTTTTAAAGTATTTAATATTGCTGTGTTGTTCTGCCTACAGCGGCTCTCATTGATTAATACTTAACAAGTGTTAATATTTTTTCTGCTGCAGACGTTTCTTGTGGCCATTTCTCAGAAGTTATAACCGTATCATTTGTGGATTTGCTTTGTTTTATGCTCTGTAGCTGATTGATAGATTCAAGAGTGGACTTTATTTTCTTTTTACGTTGTTTAATTGGTTTCTTCCTCCAAGACAGCAGAATAAAAGTGCAAATGACCTTCTGTATTCCTCTTGATAACCCCCCCTACATGACTGGAAGGATTGTGCTGGGCTTGCCATCAGCTAAATGTGTGCATTTGAACCCCAAGGTGAATACATGAATTTTGCATCTTTCTTAAGTGACAGCAGCAGGATCGTCAGCATTACCAGGTTGCTGGCTGGAATATAAACAGCTTGGAGATTTCAGATTTCAAGGCCCAATTACAGCTTTCTGAGTGGTTGTCAAATAGAACCCCTGTGTCAGGGAGGGCTGTTGTTTGCAAGAGCTGTTTTCCCAAAGTTGACGTTCATTCTGGTCACACGCTGGTAGGTTTGGGGAGAGAAAGGAGAAATAAAGATGTCGCCCTTGTGCAGCTGTCTGAGGCTCTCCCTTCTTCCTGAAGTCCTTGTTTTTTGCAGGGACACCAAGAAAAGGGTTATAAATGTGAGTTGCAATTTAGTTAATCCTTCCTCATTACCTATAAATCGTGACACATCTTTGAGTTATAAATGTGTTGCAGGCTTTAGCTACCAGTAGAAAAACTAAAGGTGAGCAGATTTTTATATATGAATAAAATGCCAAAGGATAGATTCTTCTTCTCCAGTAAGATGTATATTCTGTCCTGTCTAATTTTATTTACTGCCTCTCACATGAGGAGTGCATAAATCAGCAGTCCTGTGCAGTCTGTTGTGATTTATTGCTTAATTAAAACTTATGAGGGCTTTTAATCCATCTGTAATTTATATTATTTTTGAGTCAGCTGTTTCCCATATTGTAACTTAACCAGGAAACTTGCATCCTTTTATGAAGGGAACATTTTGTGAGGCCTTGGATTCACTAACAGATGTGGCCCACGATGGTGTCTCAGATGTTCCAGATTGCCTTTGGAGTTCAAATTCAGAACTAAAGATAATTAAATATTAGTGCACTTAATAAAGTTTACCCAGAATTGATTATAGTTTGATGGCAAATACAGTCTACATGTTTGTTAGAATTACGGATTAATTTTAAAAGGGACAAGACCCAGTTGTGGTTTCACAATGAACAGATGTTAGCTACACTTTAATAATTTAAAAAGCAGGCTTAAAATGGTTATTCAGGTTTTAATGGAGGATTAATTTGGCTCTAGTGCTGAACCACATGCTGTTGTCAAAACAAGAGAACCACCAGTTTTAGTGTTTTGTTTTAGTTTGGTCATTGGGTGATTATTTTTTTTAGTTTGTAGGTTACTGCTGTGGTTTTTTCCATAATTAAAGTTACAACCAGCATGCATTATGAAAACAGATTTTTTCCCCTCCTTGGGAGTTACTATTGAATAATAAATATATTATGCAAAATTCAATTTTTGTAGTGATAGCAAGTGGCTCCTTGAGACAGAGCACAAACTCATCAGAACCTCAGTAGGTTTATCTCCTCCTTTCTCAAATATGTTTATCATTTGGAAACACTTGCTAGTTTCACTAGCAAAACTTTGTCCCATCCTGGCATTATCGATTTCAGGTGAAAAGTTTTGGAGTCAGTTTGGGTTTCATTGATGGCACGGGGATTTTGCCGTGGGCTTCGGCGGGAATAGGAATTCCCTTTACCTATGAGTCAGCTGCCCTCTGTTGGTTAGTCCAGCTTGGCTGTGGTTTCATTTGTGATTCTGGTGACTTATGGGAAGAGCCTTCCCTGAGTCCCACCTGCCAGTCCTGTTTGGAATCAGTAACCCCGTCTACTCCATTTGAGGTGTAACCACTGCGAAACACTCAAATCCTCTTCACCTTACTTTTAAGGTTTGAATTTCCTACATAACTTTCTGTGTAATTACGATGTTATCACTGAACAGTCTTAATTGGTTCTTAAATGAAAATTTGTTCTGTGATTTTTTTAAAAAACCCTTTTCTTTGAAATAATATTTTAGAATCATTAATGAAAAATATTAAAGTGTATTGCTGTAAAATCATGTAGAAAACATCTTATACTGCATTAGATAAAAACTGTAGATGTCGTTTGGATAGTCAGAAAGTTTTTATCCAGGCTATTCTATAGGAGTTTGAGAATTGGACAATTATTATTAATTACTATGATCTTTGAACATTAGAAATACTAAAGTGAATATTATCTATCAGCTTTGCTGGTCAGTCTACACTCAGCAATTTTATTCCAATACCTGTTAAGTTTTGGTGTTCTTTCTGCTCTTATAAATTAGTTTTAAATTATGACTTTGAATTTCAAATTACATATTACCTTACTTAGTAAAAGTGAGAATTTTCCCTTATTTAAGGAACATTCTGAAGTTAATGAACTTTCTAAGTCACTACCAGGCGTAAAGACATTTCATTCTTGTTCTGAAGAGTCTGAGTAAAAAGAGCAATATTGAAAAACTGTAAAGTTTAGCACCCTTTCCAAGCAAGGCTTTAAAAAGTAATGAAGATCTAGTCATGTGCCACTTTTTTAATGCCTTACTGTATATGTATTTAACCGGTGAAAACTATTAATATGTGTTTGTTAATGCTGTTATACAGTGTTCTGTTTAATACACAGAGTTCAGGTTTTCCATTCAGTCTTCACAGACTCACTCCATTCTTTCCATTGGACATTCTTGAGGCACCTTGGTTGGTTTTGGTTTTGTTGGGAGTCCTTAGTGCCCTAAGCTCAGTGCTTAGTCACTAAGTCCAACCTGTGGCCCTTTATGAATGTGCAATTTCTTTTTCAAAATTTGTCTAAATAAAGCCGATCTGTTGCTTTAATTTAAATTTTGTGTACTCTCAAGTGGCCATGTGAGACATAAGTTTGCCTAGTTTGAAGCCCAGTGTTTCTAACTCTGTGGGCACTGATGGGTTTTCATGTTGCTTTTTCCCAGTTTGTAGCTGGTTGCAAAGTTGAGCAGTAAATTAACAGATTTGTAGCTGTTGGAACACAAACACCGGTGAGTACTTAAGCAACTAGAGTAATAATAGATATTCATTAGAAAATCCATTGTAGAAATCAATTATACTTTGAGTTTGTCTTGTTGAGAGAATGAAAGTGCTTGATATGTGTAAACCAGATTTTATTCCAGTGATCAGCAAGTGGGCAGACTAAACAGGTTTTATAGATAGTCTCACAGGTGAGTAAAATAAGAAGAAAAGATTAATTTTCTATGCTGAGTGTTCCCAGAGCAACCATTGACAAAACAACTGGGTTTTTTTGAGAGTGAGATATGTAAGATTGTATCTTGCAGAACACGGTACATACACAACTCATTGGTCCTGAGAAAGGAAAGTCATGATTAAACTCAATCGGATTGAGCATTTGCATATAAAAGAGGTTTTTCTTAATATTCATTTCAGGTCAGTGTTTGATAAATGACTCTCAGATTTTCATCAGCGTTCTCACATCTTGGTTTTTGCATAATAAGAATCCTCTTAGGAGTTGTGTGCAAACAGCAGAATTTCAGCATAGTTACTTATCACATAGCAGATTCGAAGTACAAGTTTTATTTGGNTCACAGTATCACAGTATTAACAAGATTGGAAAAGACCTTTGAGATCATCAAGTCCAACCTATAACCCAATACCAACCCATCACCTAAACCATGGTCCGCGATATAGGAGACCCGACTGTACTATATACATAGTATATTAAATAATATTATCCTTTTTAATGAGCCTCACCTACTGTGCAGCTGCAAGTGTCCTCGCAATACTGATTATGACTTTGAATTTTAAATTACATATTACCTTACTTAGTAAAAGTGAGAATTTTCCCTTATTGAAGGAACATTATGAAGTTAATGAACTTTCTAAGTCACTACCAGGCGTAAAGACATTTCATTCTTGTTCTGAAGAGTCTGAGTAAAAAGAGCAATATTGAAAAACTGTAAAGTTTAGCACCCTTTCCAAGCAAGGCTTTAAAAAGTAATGAAGATCTAGTCATGTGCCACTTTTTTAATGCCTTACTGTATATGTATTTAACCGGTGAAAACTATTAATATGTGTTTGTTAATGCTGTTATACAGTGTTCTGTTTAATACACGGAGTTCAGGTTTTCCTTTCAGTCTTCACAGACTCACTCCATTCTTTCCATTGGACATTCTTGAGGCACCTTGGTTGGTTTTGGTTTTGTTGGGAGTCCTTAGTCCCCTAAGCTCAGTGCTTAGTCACTAAGTCCAACCTGTGGCCCCTTATGAATGTGCAATTTCTTTTTCAAAATTTGTCCAAATAAAGCCGATCTGTTGCTTTAATTTAAATTTTGTGTACTCTCAAGTGGCCATGTGAGACATAAGTTTGCCTAGTTTGAAGCCCAGTGTTTCTAACTCTGTGGGCACTGATGGGTTTTCATGTTGCTTTTTCCCAGTTTGTAGCTGGTTGCAAAGTTGAGCAGTAAATTAACAGATTTGTAGCTGTTGGAACACAAACACCGGTGAGTACTTAAGCAACTAGAGTAATAATAGATATTCATTAGAAAATCCATTGTAGAAATCAATTATACTTTGAGTTTGTCTTGTTGAGAGAATGAAAGTGCTTGATATGTGTAAACCAGATTTTATTCCAGTGATCAGCAAGTGGGCAGACTAAACAGGTTTTATAGATAGTCTCACAGGTGAGTAAAATAGGAAGAAAAGATTAATTTTCTATGCTGTGTGTTCCCAGAGCAACCATTGACAAAACAACTGGGTTTTTTTGAGAGTGAGATATGTAAGATTGTATCTTGCAGAACACGGTACATACACAACTCATTGGTCCTGAGAAAGGAAAGTCATGATTAAACTCAATCGGATTGAGCATTTGCATATAAAAGAGGTTTTTCTTAATATTCATTTCAGGTCAGTGTTTGATAAATGACTCTCAGATTTTCATCAGCGTTCTCACATCTTGGTTTTTGCATAATAAGAATCCTCTTAGGAGTTGTGTGCAAACAGCAGAATTTCAGCATAGTTACTTATCACATAGCAGATTCGAAGTACAAGTTTTATTTGGGTCATATCTGTATGCTAACCTCAGAAATTAATCCCAGCTAGAGGAAGAATAAATATTTTTTTAACTTCATTTCCTTGTTTTCACCCTGTCATAATAATGTAGCGTGCCACGGTCCCTGAGATCTTGGCAAGGGAAGGGAACACAGATGATTTCTTAAGTCCTTGTGATAAGATTACTTGTTTTGGAGTAAAATGTTCATTCTAGGCAGGTCTCTTTTAGTCTATATGTCATAGCTTTTTATATATACAGTCGTCCCTCTTGCACGTTGCGTCCCCCATATTGTGGCTTCAGCTCTTAGCAGCGTGATTTTTTAGCAATGGAGGAGGCCCCTTTTCACAGCTGTGCATGTGCCACCTGCCGCGGCAGCAGGGCCACTCCCTCAGAGCCGCTGCCGTGCAGTTATGAAACTGTGTCCCTGGCCGAGCTGAAAAGGGTTTTTTCCCAATGTGGGGTGGCTGTGGGTGCTGGAAAGGGCCGACACAAACACTGATACACAGCAACACAGTGCTGAAACAGCGCCAGGGCTGCGTGAGGGTGGGGGGCAAATTTGCATATTAATGAGCTGCCATTCAATGCAGAATTAGGGCTGCGCAAAACCCGATTAAGACCGCGGGTCACAGTATCACAGTATTAACAAGATTGGAAAAGACCTTTGAGATCATCAAGTCCAACCTATAACCCAATACCAACCCATCACCTAAACCATGGTCCGCGATATAGGAGACCCGACTGTACTATATACATAGTATATTAAATAATATTATCCTTTTTAATGAGCCTCACCTACTGTGCAGCTGCAAGTGTCCTCGCAATACTGATTTGATGCACTGGAATTCTGAACCTGAATGAACATTCTTTTGTAATCAGATCCAAAGCACAATCAGTGCCTGACAGGTATTGGTTTAAAACAGGACAGAACACTTTTCTTGCAGTTCCTAGTGATGTTAAGGGAGTTACGACATCCTCATGTCCAGCTGGGCAGAGCTGCATTGGGCAGTAGTTCTTCTCCCAGCATCCTGTACCAAAAGGCTGCTCTTGAAACTCAGTTTTGAGAGGTTTGGGGATGGATCCAGGCTCTACATGGCGAACTTCTGCTTCCCCCGCTGTAATCCACAGTAAATCGTGTGTGCCTGAACCACTGATCAGTACTTGGTGTGTGATGGGATGTGCACTCCAGCTGCTCCACGTGCCTGGGGGTTGTGCTGCCCAGCCAGGAGGTGCTTTATGGCAGCTCCTCACTTCTGGAGCGGGCCCATAAATCCCTGGCATGTTGTGTGACAGCAGATGCAAACACCGGTTTTATGTCCTCTTTTCCACCTAGTGTTTTTCTAACGACTGTGTTGTTCTAACCAAATGTCTCTGGCCCAAATCTCATCATTTATTTAAATACAGGGAAATTCCAATTAACTTTTAAGACACCTGGAATTGGTTTGGCTTTTTCATAAAGCAGTATTAATTTACACAATATTTCCCTTTTTTCTGTCTATTCAGTGAAGGTGAGACCTTTGGTCCAAGTTAGATGTAAAGCCCCACCAAGCGAACTCCCTATAGAATAGTCAATCATTTCATTTTTTTGCTGGATTGTGATCCAATTTGCAGGCTGGGGAACGGATTATGTTTGTTTCAAAAAACCAGAAGATAATTTTTTTTGGCTGGAGTTCATGTTTATCAATGGAGTTAATAATGAAAGGAACAATCACTCTCCACATGCTTCCCTGAAATGTGTCCAATAGTATTTGCAACGCTATTGGAGCATCATTTAACTGGTGAAATAAGGAACATTTGTTTTTTAAAAAAGAGCTCCCATGTTGCAAATAGGAAAAATACAAATGTTTGGAGCATATCTAAAAGTCAAAACAAATGTAATGTTCTCAGAACTGTTTTGCAAGCATCTAAGGGAAAGGAGTATGCTTCCCAGAAATGGATTACAGCAGAACAAGAATAACTTGAGATAATGTAATTCTGTGTAAAGTAAAAGTATTGTCAGAGGTCTGTGCTTCGTGTTTCCTCAGTTTAAATTCATTCAGTTACAGTACTGTCCCTACATTATGTTTTGGGGGAAAAAAACACGTTTATTTTCAGTTCATATTAGTTGTGTTGTAGAACTTGCAGTGTGTAAATAGATTTTTTTTAGGGAAGACCTGCACTTTTCAGTTTTACTATGTAACTATTGCTATTTTTATTGCTGTATTTGATGTGTGTAAGGGTAACTAAATCATGGGAAGTATGATTAGTATCTTTCCTAATTTGATAGGATGCCAATTATTCTGTTAAATAATAGGCCTTTTCCTATTTTCATTAAATTCAATAGATTAAAACATCTCATGGTTTGTGTGGAAACCAAATGGGCCAATTTTGTGATGCTCCCTCCTGGCTTTTCCCTTGCTTGGTTCTCGAACTGAAGCTGTTGGCACTCAGTGTTGCAAACAGCGCTGATTGGAAAAAAAGAAGCATTTTTCATCTAAAGGCAGTTACAAAGAAAAAATTTATTGGTTTGATACAAGTGTTTTAATTATATTTTGTAACAACCTGTAAAAAATGAGTGTTTATCGTAATAGCTTTACATTAGTCATTGCTTAAGCCAATTTATCTTTCCTTTGATACCCCAGAACCTAAACCCTGTTAACAACTGCTAAAGACAAAACCCGATTCATTCCTGACTTCCAATAAAAGATCACTTTTTCAGTGGTCTTGAATTTAATTTGCATTTAATTTGAGGTTTCATTAGGATAATTGTCTGTTGGTTCACTCCTGTAATTGAAGGTTTGCAGGAAAATTAATGTGTGATCACCCGAGGGAGAGAGGAGGTGCAGCAGGTGTCACACTGCTTTGTTCCAGGTTCATGCATGAAACGCTCACAGTAATTTTACAACACACAGGACCTACAGCAGTCACAGAAATTACAGGAAACTGTATTGTCCAGTTGAAGACATTATTAAATTTTGCTTTGGCATTAGGCACATGGTCTGCATTACTCCAGTGAAAATCCTGGCCCATCCTGTCCTGTTGAATCCTCATCATTCTCAGGTTGAGTTGATGTGTATTTCCTTCTGTCTCATCTTTGCTGAAGTTTCCATTAGTACTAAAAGCTCTGCTTTCTGGTATTTTCTTGCCTCGCAGACTTTATAGGGAGAAAACATCTCTATTCTCTAATGATAAGAGAGCCATCCATTGCAGCTTTCCATCTCCAGACATATTGAAACCTTTTAGCCTTCCTTTGCAAGACAGGAGCTTCTTTCTCAAAATTACCCTGTTGTTTCTCTTCTGGATTTCTCTGTGTTTGACTCTGGGAAGCTAAGTGTCCAGATTTGTACACACCACACCAGAAAGGGTCTTAGCAGGGCTTTGCAAAACACCAGTAATTGCATTCCATCCTGTCAGGAAATTCTAAGCTAAAACCTTCCGGGATTGCAGTTCTTCTGGTTTATTTTGCAGCTACATCACATAATGTTTCGTCTTGTCATGCCCCCCTGTAGCTTCCCAAAGCTGACTTTTAGGGCTTTTTCAGTTTCCAAATACGTGATCTGTGCTCTGTACTGCTGAACTGCAGGTTCTCTCCGATGCTTTGGTCCAGGACCATGTGGATCTTGGTCCACACCATCCCACTCCACTCTGTATAAAGATGTCATTTAGCCTCTTGTCTTCAGTAAAATCTGAACGGGCCATAGCTATTTGTGTGCCAGTATAATTGGTGAAATATTAACCAAGACTGGCTGTCAGACCAGTCCCTCAGCAGTGATGCTAATAACTTCCCTCCAGCCTGACGTTCTCCATTTCATGCTGCTGTTACTGTCCTACCTCGAACAGTTTCAGGCCAATTTAAAATTTTTGTACTAATCCTCCATCTTCTTCAATTTAACTAATAACTTCCCAGGTGGCAAGATGTTAAAGCATTCCCAAAATCAGACTGCCAAGATCAATTTAATTTTCTTTCACTGGAAATTGAGGCTTTTTCTCTAAGAAAGATGTCAGATCTATGTGCCTTTCCTGTGTTGAATCCATGTGGTGTTCCCTCCCAGATTCTTTTAGCTTCACTGGCTTGGATTATTCTTTCCTTAAAAATTGGTCTGTGGCTTTGCCGCTGCTGAGCGTAGAAGAAAGGGCTTTTAGTTGCTCTGATAATTTTTTTCCTCATTAAATATAGATATGACATTTATTATTTCTGATTGCATGATATTTTTCGTGTCTGGCTTGATTTATTAAACTTACTACCCCACGTGAAATTTCATCTGCCAGTTCTTTCACTAGTCTGGATGGAAATTACTTAATTTCTCATTTTTGGAGATTTTGTGTCTTGAGCTATGTGTTCATCTCAACTGTGATACTTCCTGTGTGGTTATTACCGTTGACACCAATGAGAATTGAAGCATGTGTTCATGAAATTTGTATTTACCTGCTGCCTTTAATCTGTGCTCCACTACTTCAAGTTCACTGTGTAGCAGCTCTGCTTCTTTGCAGGTTCTCTCTTCATGTAGCATTTGTCATATTTTGTGACTTCTTTCGATATCTTCTGAAGCAGCTCCTTTGTCTGGGCTGTGACAGCTGCCCCTCGCTGCCTCCTCGGCCGTTTCCAAACTCTAAGGTGGGCTTCCCTTTGGTGCTTCCTTCATCTCTCCGTCCTCTCGTTATCCCTGCAGGGCTTGTTCTGCTCTCTGTGACAAGTGAGGACCAGGCACGCTGCCTTCAAGGTTTTATTTCTTACTTGAGGTGTGGATCCCTGTGAGTATTGGCTTCTCTGACTGAAAACGTCTGGTCTCCTTTCCCTGGCACATCTTTCAGCCTCGTGATTAGTGACTTCCCAGCTGGTTCCCTCTCTGTGCACAGGTTGCCCTTTCGAAACCAGGGGCTGTGACTGAAAATGCCAGCCTGCCTTTTCTAAGCATTCTACTTCAATTTGGAATTTTCATATAATCACATAGTCCAAATTTATTTTTATAACCAGTTCTTTCATTCCTCTTACCTAGGAAAAAGAAATCTAGAATAACATCACCTCATTTCAGTGCCTGAATTCACCTGTCAGTGGCTGCTTTTGGGAATATCTGGTTCTGCTATTATTATTAGCAGCATTTGTTCTGCAATAAAAGAGAAGTCTTGTTAAAAAATAGTGGTCTAATAACACTGTTTTTATATTAAAATTCCTCTCTGGAGGTCTGTGGTGTGTTGCCTGCCAACATTATCACAGTAGAACCATCCCATTGTTACATTCTGGTCCCCAGAGAATTCCAGCCTGGTTTCGATAAACTTCTTCAATAATTTAATTCACTGAGTCTCGTTTACGTCTCACTCTGATGAATCTCCGTGACATCAGGTAAGTCTCTTTTGATTTATATGTCTGCAAGAAGAAACTTAAGGTAGCTAAGTGCTATCTTTATTTGCAGCCTTCCAGAGCTGCACTGTGCTGCTTCTCAGCAGGTAATGGAAACGTTTGTATTTGTTTCCTGGTGCGTGAATTGTAATTTTCTGGGAAGAGTTTAGATTTTTCAGTAGAACTACTGAAGAAGTGTTTTATAAATTTTGACTTAAGATGTATGTGTATTAGGATGTAGGTGAATATATGCAGAAAAAATACTGGAGAAAAAATGAGCTACGTTGAACATACGTTCTGTGCTTGTTTCGATTGTCCTAAATTCGCATTTAAAATTGCCATAAATTCAGTAATAACTTCCTGTGGTCAGTTGAAAGGAAATACACATATTATGTACTGAGATGACTTTAAATCTTGTTAAAATGTGCAGAAACCAACAGAGATTTCAGTTTGGTTTCATTGAATACATGGGTCTGCAGAAGCTGAAGATCCATTCTTCCTCTGTTTGTATGATGCTGCCCTTTGCCAAGGGTTTGGTCATGCATTCACTTACACACAGGGTTCAACTTTCCCACTCTGCAGCCTTAAATGAAACACAAGTTTAAGACTGGAAGTGTCACATGGGAAATGAGTGATTGACATTTTTCACCTTGTAATGAAATCTTATCTGAATATTTGTTCACTTGAAAAATAAATAGAAATGTATGATGCTGGCCAGCAGGTCATTGAGGAAATTAATTAAGAGAAAAAAATTCTTGGAGGTGCTATGGAGGTGCTATTACAAGTTAGTGGCCTGGATACACTTACTGAATACATACAGGTTATAGCAAACAAATATAAATATATACAGACTTATAACAGCATAGATAAGTTCAAGAAGAAGTTTCAGCCATTAGTTTGTTGTGGATTTTTGCTGGAAACATTCCCCTTTGGGAGCGGTAGCTGTGAGTTCAAAGATGATAAAGACAAAGACCCACACAAACAGTTTTCAGAAAGGTCTTCATGTATCAATAGTGCAAATTTAGGAAAAGAAACTCTTTTTCCCAGCTGGAAAATACCGCTGTCATTTTTTCCCCACTTAGTCCCCAAGCTGGTGAATGTTGAAAGGTCAGGCTTGATGGACTCATTTGTGAGTGTGTGATGTCGGAGTAGTACAAAATGGACACTGTCAGTGGCAGTGTCTCTGTTCTATCTGTCCCAAATACACTTAAATGACAAGTGATCTGCAGCTGGAAAGCTGGTCCTGTCTGCATGTTCATTTCACCTCTGCTCTTCTACCTCAGATTGTCGTTAGGCTGCCCAGTCATTTGACAGAGTGATGGGTTTCAATAAAGACATTCATACACTGGATTGTAGCTACACCCAGACAGGACTTCTCTGCTGAATTGCAGTGACAGTCCTGAAGTGAGTGTTCCAGATCGGATGAGAATTTTGAAATAGGAGAGACCATGATTATGAAGGTGCTTTCTGAATTATCAATGTGCAACCTGAGTGTTTTTGTAGGACTGATTTCTCCTTTCAGCAGCAGGTAAAAGCCGTTTTTCAGTGGAATATTCCCTCCTGTACGGAAGAGAACTTACGTATTGCAGTGCTGTTCATATTGAGCATTAGAGGGACATTGAACTATTTCATACAGCTACTGGAGATACCTTGAAAAAATGCATTCAGATCCTTACCTAAACAGCACATGAGGAAATTTGATCAGCTCAGACTGGTTTAGATAAAAAACTAATGAGTATGAAGGCTAAGTAATGACTGCCAGACTGGGTTCATTTTTTGTGTGGTGCCTTGGGCTGCAAAGTGGCCGTTTATATGATATGCAGTGGTGGCAGCTTTATTAAAAGCAGCATTGTTTTGGTCCCAGTACAAATATCCAAATTCCCTGGACAACTGCAATCTTTTTTTTAATTGCAATTTCTTTTATTCTTCGTGACTCTTCAAAGTTAGTGAAGCATTCTTCTGTTTGTCACATAAAATCCACTTTTTTAAAATGTGTTTCAGCTCTTACCAATAGCCCAGACACTTCACCATAACACAAAAGGGGATAATAGGCTGAAATATCCTTAAGCAATTGCAGTAGTAACTATTTAATGTCTTATTGTGGTATGTAAATTTGATTCTTTCCTGGGTCCCATGGACATACCTTCATTTTGACTACTGGAAGGCACAGTGGGATAAATGGATTAAAGAAGAACTAGCTCTTAGCACTGTTTCTTATCACTTTTATGGTAATGTCTTCACTGATGTAGTTTCTGTATGCACACAAAAGACAGATTTCTTTCCAAGAAGTGGGAAACCAAATGTAAAAGAAATATAATAATCACAAAACAATAGGAAAGGATCAAAGAGCAAGGAAAGGGGTGGAAGTGCAGAGATTGTTTGATTGTGCAGGTTAGCAGTAGATACAATGGGATGGTGGTGCTATTTTTGCAAGGTTATTTTTTGGAAGAGCAAGTACTAACCTGATCTCCTTTTACGATCCAGTGACTCGACTGGTCGATGACAAAAAGGCTGTGGATGTTGTGTACTTGGACCTTAGCAAAGCCTTTGACACGGTTTCCCACAATAAGCTTCAGGAGAAACTTGTAAAGCACGGGCTGGAAAGGAACATTTTATGCTGGGTCACAGACTGGTTGGAAGGGCGAGCTCAGAGGGTGGTGGTGAATGGTGCAACATCGGACTGGCGGCCAGTCACCAGTGGAGTCCCACAGGGGTCAGTGTTGGGCCCAGTACTGTTCAACATCTTTATCGATGACATGGACGAGGGAATTCAATCCATCATCAGCAAGTTTGCAGATGATACTAAGCTGGGGGCAAATGTTGAACTGCCGGAGGGTAGGAAGGCCCTCCAGAGGGACCTTGACAGACTGGAGAGATGGGCATGCTCTAACAGTATGAGATTTAACATAACTAAGTGCCGGGTTCTTCACTTCGGCCATAACAACCCCATGCACCGCTACCGGCTGGGGGAGGAATGGCTCGAGACTAGTGAAGTGGAGAGAGACTTAGGTGTACTGATTGATAGGAAACTCAATATGAGCCAGCAGTGTGCCCAGGTGGCTAAGAAGGCCAATGGCATCCTGGCCTGCATCAGGAACAGTGTGGTCAGTCGGTCCAGGGAGGTTGTCCTCCCCCTGTACACAGCGCTGGTCAGACCCCATCTTGAGTACTGCGTGCAGTTCTGGGCTCCCCAGTTTAAAAGGGATGTTGAGCTGCTTGAGAGGGTGCAGAGAAGGGCAACGAGGATGGTGAAGGGACTGGAGGGCAGGCCCTATGAGGAGCGACTACAGGAACTGGGACTGTTCAGTCTGGAGAAGAGGAGGCTCAGAGGGGACCTCATTGCTGTTTACAGCTACCTGCGGGGAGGTTGCAGCCAGATGGGTGTAGACCTCTTCTTCCAGGCTGACGACACCAGAACGAGAGGGCACAGCCTCAAGCTACGCCAGGGGAGGTTTAATCTTAACGTTAGGAAGCGGTTTTTCACAGAGAGAGTAATTGCATATTGGAATGGGCTGCCCAGGGAGGTGGTGGAGTCGCCATCCCTGGAAGTGTTTAAGAGAAGACTGGACGAGGAGCTTAGTGACATGGTCTAGCTGGTCTAGCTGGGGGGTGAGGGCTGGATGACCCTGGGCCCCCTCCGGCTCGGAGTGGCCTGCTAGACTGTGAGGCATCTAGGTTGTTATTATGCTTTGGGATGTGCCCTCGGTCGCTGTATGGGTATTAGATGGTGAGTTGGACTAGATGATCCTTGTGGGTCCCTTCCAACTCATAATTTTCTGTGATTCTGTGATTCTGTGAATAAAGAGCAGCCAGTGTTACTGAGAGTCGTGCAACTGAGATGTCATGTCTGGCTGGGTTAGGGAGGGAGAGGTGAGGCTTAGTCAGAGCAGATCCTGAGAATGTACTGAGAGCTGGGAAGGGGGATGCTGTTTCATATTAATTCTAGTTAAGTATTCCAGGAGGGTGACATAAAGAAAGGTATAACAGAAGTTCAGACATGAGTGCTCCTCAGTGGTGCCGTTGATGGAATGAAGTGGGGACAACTGAAGGGAGAGCAGGATGAGCTAAGATAATGTGTTGGCTGGAGAGGAACGCTTCAGATGTGACAGTGTAAGTGCTAGTTGAAAATGAAAGTTGAAGCCATGGGGGAGATAAAATTAGCTGTGGACAAGAGAGGGAGAAAGAATAGCAGGCAAGCTGAGGGATAGCTCTCCTGTGCCCCATAAAAGGGAGGATAAGTGGAGGGAGCAAACTTATGAAAGACATAGCAAAGAGACAGCTAACTCCTGTTCTTGAGTTATTTCTTGGTGCAATATATATATATATATATATTTGAAATAGAATGTAACATCTTTGCATTAGAGACCAGCTTATTTGTTCTCTGTTTGAACCTGAGGCTTTTAACCACTTACAAACACAAATCAACAGTTGACACACTCTGCCAGGAGTGCTGTATCTAAATGGTGAGTAGTGCACGTGCTCTTGCCTGTCTGGTCAGCCTGGCACGGCAATTTTGGATGGCAGTTTGTGCCTGATGATGATATTCCCACTTGGAGTGTTCTCCAGCCGGCAGGGATGCATGCCTCTTGCCTTTGCAGATGGAAGTACCTCTTCAGGGAATGTTTCCAGCTGAAGGAGAAGGAAGGGAAGAAGTTCATCATCACCAGCAGGTGGGAAATTTTTCTACTGGCACTTACCTCATGCCTTCAGGAAGTTTGGCCCAACCTGGTACCGAGCTGTGTCACTACCATGTGCTCTCCCTTACAGCATTGTACCCTCTAAGTCTCAGTGTAGCTGTTCTTATTAGAATGGTTAGATTAATTATGTTCTATTAAGTGTTTTCTTGCCAGGTTATTAATTGATGTGGAGTGTGAAGAGAAGAGAGAACATGAGACTGATGGGGAAGCTGCAGGCATAGGTGAGAGGGATGTTCCCAACAGTGGCGATCCACAGGGGTTTTCCCTGTGCCCCTGGGAGCAGGGACCAGCCACTTGAGTATGGGGGGCCAAGATGGTGTTGGGCAAGGGTCAGGTAGGAGAGGCCCTGCAAGGGGCCAGAACGGACATTTTGTGGTGCATGGAAGAATGGATGTTCCCTTCCTCCAGCTGCTTAGAGTGAGTGGCCTCTAAAGTACCGTATAATTTTTCCCCTCCATTCAGCCTTGCCTCCTGAAACTGTCCCTGGCTCCGTCAGTCCTCTGTGCCCTCCACTGGATCCTCTGCTGCTGGTACCAAATTCAGTTTCTCCATCTGTAGAGTTAGGGCAAAATAACTGATCAAATTTTGCCTACATCACTGTGCAGCCTTGGGCTGCCTTGAGGCAGGTGGGTATTTAATGTAACATTTGTGGCCCTGTAAGTTGGAGGGGAGGGTTTAGCAGTGTTGTAGGGGGCCAGCTAGTACAGGTGAGCAATTGCCAGTGGTGGATTAGTCTCTTGAAGAACAGTAATATGTCAGGTTATACTCCAGAATTCCCTCTGTGGGGTGATACTGCCCAAGGAAATTAGGCCTGAGAGATAATTTGGCAACATTCTTATTTTAAATACTGATTAATGACTATTGCTTTAGTGCAGCTCCTGCTTTACTTGTGATGTTTTAATATGGCAAAAGAATTACGATTAGTGCTCTTAGGTTTTTAATGTTCAGGTATTTTAAATGCCCCGTAATAATCGCTCCTTTTAATATTCAGCATAACTATTACAGAGATATAATTGCGCTTTGGTGTTGAAAAGAAGAAACCAGAATCCCAATGTGATCGTGAATGCCTTTCTCTGGTAGCTTAAATCAAATCCTTAAATTTCAAAGTCCTTGGCAGGAAGTTTTAAGGACTTTAATTAAAAAAGAAGTCTTCCATAAATAAATCAAAGCAAAAGACTAAAATGTGTTAAAGGAGTTACTACAATAACTGCAGTTAAAAAAATATGGTGGAATATGTACCAGAAAGCACAAAGTAAAAGCATCAAAATCAGGAAACAAATTCACATTCAGGACACTTGTAATCCAAGATGTACCTGTGCAGCATACAAAGCATGCTCCAAGATTTGTAATCATTATTCTCATGGCATTATCATATTTTAGATGGGATTCTGCAGTATCTCACACCATTGGAAGTCAGGACTGACTTTCTAATAGAATTACAAAAAAAACCCAATAAAAATGAGAACAGTTCCAAGTCTGCAAATCTGGCTGATCCTTGGCAGAAGCAAGAAATATTTGCATATATTTCTCCTCTCCAGCCTCAGAAGTGATATCTTACATGCAGTAGTTAGTTTTCACCTCACCCAGCTTGTAATTCTCTTGCTTTCGGTTCTCTGTATCAGGGAAAAAATACTCCGCTGTGGTTTTGTAAACTGTGTTAAGAGTCAAAGGAGTGTGAACTCAAACCTTCCCATGAAAAGAAGATTTCCCCAGTGCCTGTGCAGGACTGCCGTAGGGCACAGAGAAGCATCTCTGCGTTTGGAGTCGCAGAGCGCACTGCGAGGGCGTTGGCAATTTGTCTAAGGGAATTTTTTATGTATGACTGCCTCTCGCAGGAATTACAGCCCCACAGGCTCTGCCTCTCCTTGACTACATCTGCCCATTGAACTCATCCCTGGCTCTCTTTCCAGTGTGAGCCCCTATTTTTGCTCTGGAGTTGTGCTGCCTCTCACAACAGCCTGAGGCACCCACTTGCTCCCCTCTTCCCTCTGGACCTTGGGCAGTGTCCCACACTGCCCATATGCATGGACTTCTCCCTCTAGTGCCTTAAAGCCTTACATTTCCTCCCACAGCATTTTGAGATGATGTCCCTGCTGATGTTAGTCTGACAATTCATGAAACCCCTTGTTTTGCTAAGTTCTTTTCGTGACTTGCCCTTCCACGCGTTCCCTCCTTGCCTCTACTTGTGTCCCACCTGGCAATGGTTGTTGTGATCTTGCTGTTTTTCCAGTTCTGCAAAAAAGTGTTGATAGTTCTTTATTACAGTGTTGTTTTTACTGGTGTTTTAGCTGATCTTGTCCATGTATTGATGTACCTACCACAAGTAGACGGTCCTTTCCCTCTATCCATAGGTGGCTCTTCAGCAATCAGTTCCTCTTTCTGCTCCCCTTCTTCCCTCGTTTACTGTAAAACTTCGTATGGACAATTGAGGACCCTCATCCTCTTCCTGGCCTGGCATTTCCCACTTTTTCAGGATCAACCCAGGAATGTCATACACAGTTAAACAAGAGTTAAGCAAAAACTAAACACCTAATTTACCACTGGCATAGGGCTGTCTGCTTATCCCTGTAGGAAGACAGCAAGGAGAGGGTGGAAAGGGCAGGCAGCAGTACTTCTTATACAGGCGAACAATTACCAGTAGTGAGGCTGTTCAGCAGCTCCTGACTTCCCCTTAAATGTTGCTGAGGTAAAGGGAGATAGCCGAGTATTTTGTTTTGCATATGAATTTCTATGTGTGTCTTCTGAGGCTGGTAGAAGCAGTAACCTCACTGAACTCATTGTTGACAGCAGTAATGCACAGGACTAGCTAAAGTAGGGAACTGTGGTGCTGAGCATGACAAGGAAAGAAGAAATGGGAAGAGTTTGGCTTCTAGGGTAGGGTAAGTTGGAGGTTAAAGAAAATTGTAATGAAATTCCCATTAATCCTTAAAACTGAGGGGGTGACATGTACACAGTCGATGGAAGGAGGTGAATGCCTATAACTTGCCTTAACTAGAAGCCTAAATTAGAGGGTTTTAATGGCACCTGTTTTATTGTTATGATCCATGATCTTATTAATGCATTTTTAAAATGAAAGGAAGTGTCATACGTCAAGAAGGATAAAGGGTAGGTGGAGAGTCTGAACATCTGGTAAATGTTATGTTCAGTTCATTTTAATAATAATTTTGGGTGGTTTTTTCCCTTCTCTTTCATTATTTTTACGTAAATGAGATTGCAGCTTAGCATGAAACTGATTTTGGAAATAAATTTGACTGCATGCTTCTTCTCTTGCAGAGGTGTCTTGATCTCTGTAATGCAGTTTCTTGCATTAACATATGAACCTTTTTATGTATGTTTATTGCTTGTTAGTTGTGTCCTCAAGTATGGATTTGTGCATTAAAGCATCTGGCCATGTCTGTAGCCAAAAACGGGGTTTTTTGAGCTGGTTAACTGTGATTTTTTGAACAAGCAGAGTGCTGTCTTTACTGGCCACATCACTTTAATAAGAACAGTTGCTTTTTTTTTTTTGTATTTTTGCATTACTGAACCTCTTGTATTTTTATCAGGGAAGAACACATGGCAGAAAAATTTGCACAGTTTACATGGCTTTCAGTTATTGGCGACTTACAAAACTTTGCAAATGCAGTAAGTGTTTAATATGTCTGAATTCATTTTTCACAGTAAGTCTGCAGGAAATAGAAAAATCCTTGTAGAGGCCTCCAAATACAGTTTGACCATTTTCTTCTGTGTTAAAATATGTCATAGTGATGTCTGGAAAATCAGTCTTCCATTAGTGCAATACTGAAGCTCAGACAGGTGCCTCGGTGGTGGCTGACCCCAATATAATTGTACTGGACCTGCAGCAGTCGGTTGTTCTCTTGTGTGTCTCTCCCAAACCATCATCTCTTCCCTTAACTTTTCCACTAAAATCCTGTCAAACTCATAAACGCCTTTCCCATTCTTTTTTATCTCTGAGGCCCAAACTCCTAGCTGACATGCTGATAGATTTTATAAGGAAGTGCTGATGGAGCACATTTTTGACAGCTGTTCTGCTGCCTGACCAACTAGCGGAGCTTCTGTTGGGTATCTCTCAGAGGCTGCACAGGCAGAAGTCTGCTCAGGATGATACACTACCAGTTATACCACAAACAGTGTCTCACATGAGTTGGTAATTACTGGCTCCTCCATAACTCCACGTTCCCCCAGTGAAAATCGAGAGGGGAGTGGTTTTTAGCCCCCATGCCAGTTTTGGATTTGCTCCCTTCTGAAGTTACAACGCTCAGAACATGTTAATGACGTGCTGTTAATGGCTATTTCAAGAGGGTTTGCAGACCCTCCAGCCTTCAGCTGTTAGCTCTCTGCTCCTGGGGGATGTGTTGCTGACAGTGTGTGTGGGAAAGAGGAGCTGTAAACCACAACAAGGAGCAGACTGTAGAGCGCAGTCCAGTAGTGTGGTGATGGTCACTGGAGCTGTCCAAACAGGAGCTCAGGTGGTTGTGAGTGACCGCCCAAATTCAAAGCTGCATTTATTGAAACTGGGGCTGGAACATTTTGTCCCCGAAGGATATCCTGAAATTCATTGTGAAGGAACATCGAGGTGTAAGTTGGAATGATTCCTTTGACCTCTGTAATTCTTGTATTTTCTGGAAATTATACTGACACTTGAAGCATCAAATTAACCAAGAGGTTTTTCAGCTTCGATTTCACAGGTGTTTTAGGCTGAATTTTAAGGAGAAAAGAGCTACTCACACAGAGTAAAAAATAAAAAAAATAATCCCAGGTAACCTGATGAAAGCCCTATAAATAACTGTTTGAAAATAAGACATTGTCATGCTGGAACTAATACCCTATTGAACTAGTTAGAAAGTTATACTGACATTATTCAAGAATGTTTTATCTCTAGTACTTGTAATTCTAAGCTGTGCATTTGTTAGATGTTGCCATTGGGAAAATGGACACCTATTATATATTCCTCTAAGAAAGGACAGTCATCTGGGACTCGGCATGTGACTGAGCAAAGGAAGAAGAAAGAAAATTAATTTTCACTGGGAAAGTGGGGCAGAAGATGAAAAAGAAAAAAATTATATATTATGGAGGTGGCTGAGTGGAATTAGATAATCTAAAGACCAAAGACCACCTGTTGAACCAAATAAATAATTCAGGAAGACCCTTGATCCCCACGGATCCTGGGCTGAATTGGTGATTGAGCTCTCCCAGCCCTTGCCTGCTGATGTGACTTGATACCTGACAGCTCACTGCCACCGTGCCAGAGGCTGGGGTCTCCCCCAGCTGATCTTGGCAGGCTCCATCAGTGGCTTGCGTTGTCCTGAGGTAGCCATAAATCCCCTGCCTTGCATTATGGTGTCTGCTGTGAGAAATTACCTCCCACTGAACTGAAGGCCAGCTCACTGACCTACTTCTCCTGCAGCAACTTGCATGCCCTACATAGACAAGGCTGAAGGTTTGACTAAAGACTTAACTATAAATTACAATCAAACAAAAAAGATTTCACTAAAATGCCCAACGTCCAGATGAAATTTCTAATGTGGCAGCCCAGGCAGGGTGACAGTAGTTTGGGCACAAAGGTGTTCAGAGGGTGAAGTCCTGTTGATCTTAGATTCCCACTGATTGGTCATGTCTGAAAGTATTATTAAAGGTTCTGAGGTGACTTATAGCCTCACATTGTTCTTAATGTTCAAATTAAATAATCATGATCTCCACAGAGAAATGTGCTGCAGTCTGAGGAGAACTACGTCAGGCAGTCGAGCCTAGTTCTTGGATTTCTTGTGACTCAGGAAGGCTTGGATATTCCCTTATCTCCAGGTGTCTGCGATGAATCTCTGTAATTGGCAAACCAAATTACTCTGGAAAACCACCCCAATTGCAATACATGCTTTCAGATTATTGTCCTAAATGGTCTGTTGAAGAAGGAACAGGTGAAGGGAAGAATGAGAAAATGAGTGTGTTTTCAGAAAGAGCAAATCACAGAGGGGAGACCCTGGCTGTTTTTCCGGCTCTATCGTATAATCAGAAACATTCAGAAGTGGGAAGTGTTGGAGGGAGATAAGGCACATGTACATGGGGGCAGTAGGTTGTGAGTGATAATCTGCAGCAACCTGAGAGAAGCCGACCAGTCTAATCTCCTTGGGTTTATTTTAGAGAAGAGTAAAAACAGTTATACAATATTGAGATACACAATTCCAGTCTGTGGGAGGTTGCAGATAAAAGCAGCATGAGGCATCCTAGGAGCGAGTATGGCCTAATTAAGAGAAAATACTGAACGTAATCCCCTAAGACTCCGCTCAATGGTTCTTTGCTAAGGCAGTGGAGTTCAGCGTAAATGAGTTAAATATGCTGATATAAAACAGAATTGCATAATAAACATAGACACAGAGCTTTTCTTCCCCTGTCATGCCTTGAAAGAGCACTGTAAATGGGCCAAGAAGCCAGGGGAGAGCAAGCAATGTCATGTTTGAATGGTATGATCCCATTTTCCATCAAAGTCTGGATTAAACCTGTGTGTGTTTATGCCATACAGCCTCTCTGTGCTGTCCTGGCTGCTTCTGAATGGGAGTTTGGTCTGTGGCTAATACAGCTGTATCATCCCACTGCTGGGGGAGTGGGAAGAACCAAATACTGGGATGGAAAGGCATCTGGGGCTGAGTGGTGTCTATGAGGTTTATAACCATTCCCAAACACATAAATATCAAAGAAAAATGCTGGTTATACAATGTGGTGCCCAGGGGTGTAACACGGCTTCTGGTGGAAGTAAGAGTGGAGGTAGGGGCTGACTATAAGGAAAAATCTTCCCAGCTAATCAAGCAATGCCAAAATGCCCTTTTCAGATGGAAAGAGCTATTGAAACGGGACCAAACTAATTCTTCCTTCAAGATTTTCTCGAGTTCTTTAGGTGCTTACAGGAGACCCGGGTGTGGATTACTCTGTGTGTGATTCTGCTGATGGAGAGGGGCTATGGAGAAGGTGAATAACTATGTTCATGCTGGAAAGTGCCTGTGGGAATGGCCATGTCATTTCTGCTGTATGGGATGAGCACTTGCCTCTCTTCTGGCGTGGCAGCCTGATGGAGAACACAACCTCACTGGAGAGGGGCTTACATCCCTTGTCTGCTGGTGCTGTGTCTGCACTTCTGACATGTTTGTGGTGCAATGCAGTGTCTTGTAGAGAGGAAATGGAATTGCATTGATGAAGGCTCTGCTTCTTGGTGGCAGTTGTTAGGTGCTGTGCCATGCCGTGCCACATGGGTAAAGCTACACCATGTTCACTTGCTGAGCTGTCCTAAGTGCAGTGTAGCTGCACATAACTTGTCCCAAGGTATGTTTGTTCCTACTGCACACATTGCAGATTTAAATGGAATTTCACAGAGAAAACAATCCAAAAGAGACAACACAGCGGACTTGCTTTGTGAAAAGCAAGAAAGGTGGACTTCTGGAAGCATTCAATCTAAGGGGGCTGCATCCCAGTAAAAGCATGCGTTCTTATCATTAGAATTTTAAAAAATGTCATTTGTTATGAGTAGATATCCTATGAAGGAGTCTGCACATATTACTGTGCCTAGCAAAGATAATCTTATCTTACTGCATCATGATTTGTTCTCTGTGTTTTAGAGCTGCCTTTGTACACACCTGGCCAGAGACTGTCAGGGGCTTCCTTCAGTACCTCACCTAATTTTCTTTAAGCCTCCCACAATTCTTCCCCAAGGAAAGGTGTATTTTACCCACTGTGGCAGCTAGCCTCATCCTCAGGAGGTCTAAAATTCACAGTCACAAAATAGTATCAGTTACTGGCATTTTCTCTGCCCTGGGGTTAATTATCAGCATTTTCTCTGCCCCGCTCCTCCCCACTGGCAATGTGTCTTGTTGATGCTCCTGGAATGCAAAAAATGTGACGACTATAATTTTTGGAAAGCATCAAAGCCAATTTTCCAGTGGGCAGGTAGAAGTACTGAGTCGCCCTTGTCTCACGTGAACCCTGTGGTTCCTCATGCTATTCTGTAGGTGCCAACAGCTTTAAGTTGCTGCTGCATTTGCACCGAATGTAGAGGGCTGCAATGACAGTGCTGGGCAGCTCTCTGCACCAAAGAGGTGGCATTTATGGCTATAGATTCCCAGTTTTCGGTGGAAATCCCAAGTGCCAGCAGGGGCAGCTTCTCTAATGTCTTTTGAGTGTGAAACCACGTAGCTCCTGCCCTGTGTGTGATAACTTTGTTTTCACTCTGCAGTGCTCAAGTGCAGCCATAATCATTTTCTCTGGATGTCTGAGGAAGAGAAATCCTCTTTCCTTTTGTATGGGAAGCCTCGAGAATGAGATAACTCATGAAGGGCTGGCTCGCAGTGCACCACAGCTACCTGGTTGCATTCCTTGTGTTTAGCAGGATGTTGTTGCGCTCCAGAGCCCTCTGTTCAGTGCATGAGGAAGCCAGCAGGAACAAAGAGGAATAAATTTTGTGGTTTGTTGTGTTTATTTTGAGTATCCTGAGTTTTGCTGACCATCACAGTGATACGTTTGGTTTGGTTTTGTGGGTGTCCAGCAGTTGCCTGCATTAGTACGTCACGTATTGTCCTTGAGAATAGTCTTTCACTGTATTTAAACAGGAGACATTCTACCTTGGGTCTGTTTTCTTCAAAACTGTAGTATCTTTTGTTTCTATTAGAGAAAAATATTTCCATGTCTGAACATACACAAGTACAGATAAGGGTTACTCTGTTGTTTGGAGTTGTTTTTTTTCATTTCCATGGTGCAAAAGAAAAAACTTGCCTGGCAATTTTCCTCTGTGATAGTTTTTGTTGATACAATAAAAGCAGGTAGCAGAAGGCAGCTGGATTGTCTGACTTGACAATCTGAAAAAACCCCAAACAACCAAAAAATCCAACCTAAATTATTATTTATGCCAAGTGCAGTGGATTTGTCAGTGATCTCTACCAGAGTATATGTATTTCCCTATACCCATCTGAAGCAATATCCTTTATGTTGGTTCTTCATAGTCTATCCTTGTCAACATTTGGCAGTTAAAAATGTCATTTGAAAACTGCCTGATGTCCATATAATAAACACTGAGAGGAATTTACTGCAGTGCTTAGGTATTTTTAAACGCCTCTTTGAGTGAGCAGTTACTTTCTTTACTAAGTGTACATCTCTTGAGTCTAAATAAGAAGGCAGTGAAATGTGGCCTGTTTCCCAGTTCGTCATACATAAACAAGGAGAATGTGTGTGTATGCAATCTGTTTGCTCAGCTGGCCAAAAGAAACGATGAAGACTTTATCACCATGTCTTGGTATTTAAAGGGTGTCTGTGAAGAAGAGTCGTGTGGGAAAAGCAAGAGGAAAGAGGTACATGTTACTCCTTCCAGTTGAACACAAGGAAGATTTTTCACGATGAGAACAATCAGCCATTGGAACAATCTCCCTGGGGAAGTGGTGGTTTCCTCGATGTTTTAAGATGTTGGTACTTGTATTCTCTGATTCTAGGATTCTCTGAAATCTGTGTCTGGACCCTACATGTTGGTGTGCTGCTGCACTGGGGGAGAGGCTTTGATATGAAGCAAATGGAGATTGATTCTAACACCTGCATTGCTTAGTGAAAACAAGGAGCTCCAAAAGTGGCTTTGTAAAATCAGTTCAAAATAACCGTTGGAGTGTTGCGTGTTGTTTGTATGTAGAGCAAATGGTGATACTAAGGTCACTATCAAACTGTCAGTTGATAAGCATAAAGTCATTAACCCTTCAAACGTTGCTGCTTTTCCAACTACTATTCTGATCTAGTGCACGTGTCTTACATGACCAGATGCTATTACAGGACTTGCCAAATCACAAAGAAACAACCCAAGTTGAGCCCAGCAGGGTTCCATGTATTCCCTATTGCAAATACCTTTGTCATTGCCTCTCTGTGACCTCTCTCCTGCCTCAGACATATTGTGCTTTGCATTGTACTTTGTAAAGCCTTTGTAAGACACAGCGAGCCTCTTCCTCTGTGTTTTCCGTTGTCTTTTCCTTGCCTTTCTGTGTTGCTGCCAGTATTCTTTGTTACCACATACCTCTTTTTATTGTTTTCCCTGGAAGGCATTTCTGTACAGTGAGTATTTGCCCTGCTTTGCCAATTGCTCTCTCTGTTTTCTTTCTTTCCACTTTCCTGTCAATCCAGTCATATTTATTCATAGCGATATCCATGCATATATGCATATCTTTGTCTATGTGCCAGGTCCTACGTACTGACCTGCAGGAGGGTCAGGGATGTAGTGCTAAGCAAGGGGTCTTAGTAATAAAAACCAGCACAAGTAGCTGTCTCAGAAGCAAACCAAAAACCTGGAAGCATGTACCTAGAGACAGGAGAACTCCAATTTGCTTTTCGAAGTATTCCATGTGTTTTACCCACCCCAGAGTTACAGTTGAGAAACGGCAGGAGTCACTGATGAATAGATGCAGCCAAAAGAGTGTTTGCTGTATTTAAATAATTGCTTTTTTTATTTAACTTCTCCATCCTGAATGCTACTAGTGCCATCATGACCTAGCTAAAAAGCGTATTCTCCTGCTGAACTCCAGTTCCTCTCATGCTTAAAATTTAGTAGCTAGAGCTGATGCAGTAAATAAAATATTGTCATCTTTGGGGGATCGACATTTATGGGATTATACATGGACTGGCTGAACTCCAGTGTGCTTCTGATCTATAATGTAGAACTACGTTTTTTTGACAACCTTAACGCATGTGGAATCCTTGCAAGCATTCCTTCAGCTTCAACCTACTATTCCTGTTCTAAGTGTGTAGTGTGGTTCCATAAATGTGGGACTCACTTAATGAGTAATTTATGATTTAGAAGTCTTCTGTGGAGTTCTTCATCCGGAGGTAGACTATGATGATGATGGTCTGCTTTAATCTCTTGTATAGTATAAACTGCCTGACTGCAGCTAAATAGTGGTGAGTGTCCCTGTCTCTCGTGCAGGAGACCAGGGATTCGATTTGTGCCAGGGAGGCAGTGGTGCTGTTTAAGAGTTGGACTCGATGATCCTTTTGGGTCCCTTCCAACTCAGAATATTCTGTGATTCTGTGTGATTTTGTAAATCCCTGCCTACCTGTGGAGGTTTGTAGAAAGGCACCCACCTTGGCACACATTGTGGCTGAAGTAGGAATTACCCTGGATAAACTGATCCAGTAAAAAGTTCTATCTTTTTTTAAGACTTGAGTAGGAATTTGTCTAACTACAGCTCTCGGGTTTGGGAACATAGCTCTTTATGTGCTACTTTAAAAAGAAGGATTCTAAGAGAAATCCTCTCTGCATATTCTCAAAAACGATGGAGTCTTTTCCACCCCAGAGGTGGGTTTCTTCACTTTGTTACTTTTAGACAAGTTTTTCAGACCTTGAATTATTTTTCTGGGTTTCCTTTAGCCACTCTGTCGTTATCAATATTGCCTCTTCAATGAGAGGCTAGGGCTGTAGGCAGAGTTACAACAGTGCTGTTAATATTTAATATGATAGCAAATCCTCCATCCTGTTCTGTATGAGGTATAAGACAGCCCCTGGTTTCCAAAACACAATCTGGTAGTCTGTGATTTATTATAAGGCAGCAGTGAATAAGCCAGCGCGGAGCTCAGTGAGGCTGCAGATAGATGGTTTCAAGCTGCTGGAAGATCTTTTTAAAGCTCTCCCAGGTGTCTTTTTGGTATTCTGCATCTGGTATGATACAGCAGAGTTAGTTCTTTTCATGGCCCAGTATTGCTGTTTTATCTGACAGTGATACCATGATCTGTTGACAGACTTGCCATCATATAGATTGTCACTAATTCTACTGGTGTTTTAAATGTTTGCCTGTAAAGCAACAGAGGAAATGCCACCACTCACCTTGGCAATTTGATTCTGGTCTTAATGGTCTTACTGTCATCAGTTGTCTCTCAGTTGGTTCAATTCCTTCAGGTTTCCCATGAAGTTGAGCGCGTGCATCTGGACGTGCTGCCCGAGCTGAATCCGTGCCGTAGCTGAAATGGTACCTCAGTGTTTTATAAGCTTCGCTTTTGTCCCATCATTTTACAATACTATTGGATCATGTTCTCTTTATGGCTCTCTACAATTTCTGGGTTCAGGGCAGTGGTATCACTGAGGGGCCATTTGTTCCTCATCCTGTGTTCACACTGTTGTCTGGTCAGTCTCTTGTCGCTGTAGTTCTGTACTTCTCTTTCAATCTGTTTTTTAATTCTGTTTCACTAATTCATAAAGCCCATTTTAAATTCTCTTCCTGCCCTTCAATTGCCTCACTGTCCCTCTCACCTTGGCAGCATCCACAGAGTTGCGAAGAATGATTTTCAGTCCATCAGCCCCAAATTAATGAAAACAGGGAGTATGACAGGATACAGTACATAAAGCTCTGCAGAGCCATGTGTGAGGTTTCTTACCCGTTTTACACTATTGCTATTCAGAATGTGATTTTCCAGCATTGTACTTACAGAGTATTAGATTAATCCAGACCATATTTCCTTAGCCTGAAAGATAGTGTGAAAGCTTTACTAAGGTCGACAGAATACCTGCCATTTCATCCCTATCCACAGCATCTGTTATCCTGTTACTGAAGAACATCAGAATGATTTCACACAGTTTGTTCTTGACAAACCCGTGGAGCCTGCTACTCATCTGCTTGTTATTTTCTGCTGCTTATAGATAATGTCTGTAGGAAAATACTTTTCCCAAAATAAAAATTTATGTGACTGCTGTGCAGTTCACTTTTTTTCACCCTTTCCTCCTCGAGCTCTCTTACCCAGTATCCTTTAGAAGATGCAATGTATCTTGTTTCCATCATTCCTAAATAACCCCATTGACACAAAAATAATTTCAAGTATCTCTTCAAGTTTTCCCTCCTTGTTGGCCAAACTTTGAGTCAGTGCCCATCGTAAAAAGTTTCTCTCCTTTCTTTCCCTTCACCCCATTGGTAATCTTCTATTTCCTGCCATTCCCTCTATTGTAAATTGAATATTTTTAGCGGTGGGCTTTCTCTGTGTGGCTTCTGTGATAGGTAATGGCGTTTCCCTTTATTTCTTGGCCTCTTCAGTTCATGTCAGATCTGCCATTCAACTTGAGTTTCTTGTTGCCTTTTAGTTTTTCTCTTTTTCTTACCTACTATGGGCTGAGTGAATACTTTTGTTTGGACCATTTGCATGATCTTTAAATTACTGTGTCTTCTAATTTATATGATATGCTGTTTGCTGTGTTGCATTATTTAATTCTCTAAGAGGTTTCGGGTAGTGTGGTTCATGTGTAGGACACACTGCAAAGCACAGCCGTGTTGTGTAGTCTCCATATGCATTTTCCTGCTATTTTCTCCTTGTACTTATTGTTTTGGGAAATGGCCTTTTTCACTCCATTACTTCCAGAATCATGGATGCGTGAAGGTGGTGCTCTGGGAACTGGCAGAGGTGTGAGAAGTGCTGAATCATTTGTGCCCTGACATCCCCATCCTGAATGATGCAGCGGGTACAGAGCAGGACTTGGTGCACTGGTGATGTTCTTACAGGGTACAGTACCCACTGGTGTGTGAACAAATAAGCAGGTCAGTTTCCTGTAGGGTTCCAGTAGTCAGACATTCATAAGTTCCTTAAAACCACAAAAACATAATGCTATGGTAGATGCTGATGTTTGCAGAACATGTGCGTATGTGCACGAAGAGTTATGCAATTATTCCTTCATGCAATCATGGAGTGGTTTGGGTTGTAAGGGACCTTAAATATTTTTTATGTGTTCCTTGTCAGTTTTATTCCAAAACCCATCTGTTTGGGTTTTATATAGCTTCTCATTAATCAGCAATCTATAGGCAGTATTGATGTACATTCTAAATAAATACACACTGCAGCAAAAAATCACCATGATCAATACGTTTTCCCCCTAAATTTTAGTGAGGTACCTGAATGTTCAGGCATTCCTTGCTTGCTACAGCATGACCCAGTGGAATTAGTAGAGGACCTTCCATTGATTCAGGTGGATTTGTACAGGTCTATGTAAAGCATTTAACCTCCAACTACGGGTCAGTGATAGAAATGCAGGAATCTGAAAATACATATTCCCTGCTCTGAAACAAAGAAACAGAAATGCAGGAGAAAGATACCCAGAACTACAGAGACATCAGCTACTCAAAAAGATAGTGGCTCACATGCACTTCCCTCTTATCTTTTGGCTCAGGGACAGTGCATGTGCACTCTGATGTTTGAAGTAGGATGGGTAGAATTTAACTTTTGGCTCCAGGGAGCTTTTAGTTTATTAAATATGAATGTTCTTGCAGGTAGAAACATGGTTTCTCTCTGCAGTACATCACTTTTCTTGAACGTATGCATTTGGGAAAGAAAACTCTGCTCTTCTGTGCCTAAATCTTTTCTGTCTGGACACGCCTATAAGAAACACCAATAAAAACTGCCAGATGGTAACAACTGCAGAATTTCTAAGTGTCCAGTGGTGTGGCTGTAACTGCCCTTCTACTCTGAATCTGTGAGTTCACCTGCCTGGTCCGAGGCTGGTCTGTGTGCAGCAGTGCTGGGAGTTCTCTGCCTTACCTGTAATTATCTGGGAGAAATTGCTCAAGTTAATGCCGCGTTTAAGTGCGGCACATATTAACATCTGCCTGTCCTGGCAGTAAGACAGATACCACAAACAGCCCATGCAACAGGCTGTCAAATATCCTGGCTTCTGCAGTAACTTGCTCTTCTAGGAAAATTTTTCCTACTGCAGTTACTAATCAGGCTGTGGATGATCTTTCTGAGCTCTGAAGCTATAGGATCTATCACTCATCCATCAGCGCCTGTCCCGCTCTCCCTGCGAGCATCCGCTTCTGCCTGGATGCTGCTGAGGAGGAATGAGACTTGCTGCTGAGCAGACTGGGGGGAGAGTGACAGTCTCATCCTAACAAAACAATCAGGTTATGGGCTGGTTTGCATTTCCATTCCTGCTCTCACAGGAACATAAACTGGACTGTTTCTCGCTGAGGCTGTGGGAAGCCTCAGGAGCAGTTTGCTGTTCTCTCTGCTTCCAGCCTTTGGTGTAGCCTCAGAGAGGCATGTTTCAAAAAGCATAACTTTCAACTGCCTGACACTTCCCAGTCTCTTCTAGTTCTTGTCTATAGTGCTATCAATCAAATTGTTCTTGTCAGCTAACTGGTTTTAAATCTCGTGTGGAAAAATTGTCAGTTCAAGATCGTACTGTGGTAAGGACAAACCTGGCTGCTCGTGTCACGCTAATTCATTCTTGCTTAAGACATGAAAATAAACTTATAGAATATCAATTTGGAGCTTTTAGACCTTGAAATGATTTAAAATCTCTTAAAGACTAGGCCTGAAACTTTGTCTCCAAGGCATCATTTTTAACTTAGCAGGAAGCTCTGATGGTCTTTTCTTTAAATTGCCTATTGTCCAGATGCCTACAAAAGAAAGTGTTTCTGTGGGACTGTTTGTGTTTAGTGCTGGCATTTATTTCATTTCATGTGACAGATGACTTGGCTTCTGGATCTAGTAATTACTCGCTCATATTCCGCCGGGGCAGGTTTTTGACCTACTGGAAGGCTGTGATTTGCTCTGGGAGTGCTGGCCAGGCAGAGAACCACAGCAGTGGCAGGAGCCCCATGTCCCCCAGGCTTGGATGGCTCCTGGAGCAAGGCTGTGGGTTTTGCTGGGTGTTTCTGTCAGGTGAGAGCAGTTGGAGCATGGAAACCTGCAAGCTTTACTAGTGACAGAGCCACCTAATTAAGATTTATATGTCTGAAAGACTTTCATCTCAGTTGTGATCTATAGTCCTTAGTTGTGGAGTGTCTTACCAGGTTAAGCTTCATTTTAAAAAGAAAAAAATTTCTTAGCCTAAGCTTTGATTGTGAGACACAGTTATGAATTTCAGAGGATTACTGGATAGAAGTGAATGAACTCTACTTTATTCTTCAACATAGTTATGCTGTTCATTCACTCACAAAGAAATGCCTGATTTCTGATTGAGGGAGTCGTCTTTTTTTTTTTTTTTAAAGATGGGGAAATTGAAGAACTGAATGCAACCTTACATTGTGGCAGTTTTATTTTAAGCAGATTTTCTTCCTTTTTTTTTTTTTTTATTTTGTGATATTATCATACAGCAGTAAAACTAATGAATATATAATTTTCTTTCCTTTCTGCTTGTCATGCCCTGCTCCATGTCATGGACCTCTCCAAAGGCTCAGGTTGGTGTTGCAATCTGTCTTCATCTTATTGTTCTCATTTAGTAAAATGGGGCTTCGATGTTGTTCTTCATCAACCAGCCTTTTCCCCCTTCCTCTCTTCAAAACTGGATCCAACATTATTACTGCATAACAGATTCATCCAGAGAGGTGCCACATACATTTGTTACCCCTGAAACTTCAGCTGCCACGAAATGTGCCGTTTCAGAAACAAGGGGCATTGATTTATTTGTATCTACTTAAATTTTCTGTGCTTGCCTAGGTTTGTGACAGGGAGCTGCAGCACCTTCAACTTGTGAAATCTGTAAAATGCACCGTAACTCTCACTAACAAGTTTCTGCCTTGCTTTAGACTCCCATATTTGACAGTGTAGTAAAATGGCATTTGTTAATATCTCACCTGGATTCATTATTTTCTTGATAGTCATGAAACATAATTTAAAAAATAAAATAAAAAGCAGAGGCACGGGAAGTGGCCGTTTGTGATTATATTCTCATATTCTGGATTCCCACTTTAACGCCTCCATTTTTTAGTATAGGTCTGAGACTAAATTGTCTTGCTTTAGTATTTCAGTTAGAAGTAAATGCCCAGTATCTCCCAGGCTATACTTTGTACTGTGTCCTGCTCCTCAGAGGCCACAGTGACAGTGAAAGTGACAGGAAAGCCACAAGTAAAACCAGAGAGGCAGGTTTGGGACCAGGAGCTGCATGTTCTCCCTTATTTTCTCATGTTCAGTGATGACAACTTGGTATTTTAATCTCTGGAAAAGAGCATTTATGCTTTACCGTATTACAACTTCGTCTTTCTAATGCCTGCACCAGTCTCACAGAACATAAACCCATTTACCATTCGTAAATATGAATTAACAAACCTTGCTGAGCAACATGTTAGTTCTATCAGAGTGAGCTGTAATGACTGGGGTTCAACAGAGCTCGCCTCAATTAACTTTTTAAACAAGGCATTTTCCACTCATTGCACTTAAGAACTTGAAATAAAGCAGTGTCTGACTTTGAATATTTAATTACCCGTTAGAAGAAAGTAAGGGATTTTCTAGGAGCATTTTGTAAGGTTCATCAAAAGACTAGATACAGTTAAGGCCATGGTGAGGAAAAGTGGAGGATCTACTTGTCTTTATAACAAGAATACCCTGCTGCTTTCCTAATTTCCCCTCTTTTCCTCATTTTATGGCCAGAATTTTACAGTGCTGCTTCCTTTGATGGCTTCATCCTGAAATGTCTTTATCTGAACTTTTCAGGATCTGATTTTAAGCTGAGATGTCATCCAGTTAATACAAGAAATCAGGCATTTCCAGATTCAGTCTCCCACTCCCTGAGGGCTCCGTCGCCAGCCTCTAGTAAATCTCTCGACTCTTCAACCTCAGTTTTCTCATGTTTAAATTAGGATTAAAGTTGGGAAGTTTTGAGGGTTTGTCTATAAATAGATAATCAAGAGAAGGGGAAACTTTTGAGGCTTGATAAGTGTTTTCACTCTCCCTGTTCAGAGGAAATGATTTTTCAGCAGTTTTTGAAAGAGTGATGTAATGGTGAAGGGTCTTTCTGGGACTTCCCTACAGACACTGGGAATTGATGCAACTTTCTGTCTGTCTTGTCATAATTTCTGCCCTGACTCTGAACTCATATTTATAACTTAGAGTAAGATGGATCCCATCCCTTCGCCAGCTACAACGTTATAGACAGGTCTGGGTTTTCTTGGTTCAGCGCCAGAAAAGGCTTTTCAGAACCTTAGCGAAGCTCGAATTGATTTTCTTTTTTTCTTCACCACAAAGGAGGTTAAAAAAAACAAACGCCTTTGATTTGGGTGTAAACGAAAACTAAAAATGCTGAATTTGCTTCACGAATATTTGTGCAGGTATCTGCTAGAGGCATAAAAAATTCAGGAATTCCAATAATTTCAGAAGTCGAACTGCGCAGTGATTTGTTCAAACTTTTGTGCTGTAAGTAATTTTGAGCAATTTAAAAAAAATTTTGGTGGCTCTTTGCAGCATCCAAATACCCAAAGCCAAGTATTCATCTGCTGAACTGCTGCTTTGCAAAATCCAAATTGCCTGAAAATTAATTATTCAACCAGTTTTAGTACTGGGTGAGTGGTTAGCATATTTCTGGCAATCGTGATCAATACATAAACTAACATGAAATAAAATCAATTTTATTTTAAAGAGAACTATTTAATGTTGAAATTTTAATGAGATAATTTCTGTGATGTAGTGTTTGTTAATGTGCAAGTACTTGTCCTTCAGATATACAGTTAATTCAGTGAAGCTTTTAAGTGTGTGCTTAGATCTGCGAAATCAAACATGCAGTTAAGGAATTAACAAAGCAAGTACTCCATTTTTAATTCAGTTCTAAAGAATTAAATGAAAGAAACTCATTGTTAGAAATTATCTGGTTTCGATTAAATGAAATGCAAAAGCAGTATTGGAATGTTACAAAAATTACTCAGTTACTGCATGAGCATCTTGCAACCAAATAAAAGAGATTTGGATGAACTAGATGGACTCAACATAGAAATCAAATTTGCGGATTATTACAGTGAACACACATTTTTAGAGATGCATTTGCACACCGTGCACAGCATCCATTCATGTCAGGCTGGTGACAGGGGAGGTGGTGGCGGTGGCTCAGATGTCACCCAGTGGTGGCCATAAGGTTTAAGAGGAGGAGAGGTCCCTTCTTCTCAGTGACATCCCACTTCTGCCTCCTCTTTCAGCCTGGATATGCAGGGAACATAAAAGTGGGTATGCAAAAAGTGTTGAAAGCGAGCAAATTGCTGGGCAGTCTCAGCAGGAGTGGTTTTAAAACCTGCACTTGATTTTCCTTACCAGCAAGTGTGTTTGCAGGCCAGAGCAAGTCATCTCTCTTTTCTGAATGAGATCTTTTCTACCTTTACTGTTATTCAAGGTGGTCTCTGTAGTTTAAAAATGGATTGTTGTTTCTTCAGTTCTAGCTGTTTCAGTGTATTAGGTCTAATGTAACCTTGGTATAAGGGCAGCGCTGTGAAATGAACTTATGTTAGCACTGAATTTAGCCCATTTGTATTAGAAATGAATAGCACAGAGCTAGTCCTCGGGGTCTCAGGCAACTGCTACAGTGATCAGTTTGGTTGTTCTAATATAATAAGCAGATATTGACTTAGTTGGAGTGAACACCAAGATTTACTGTCATGAAAGCTAAAATATCGACTGAGGGAAAACCAGAGTCAATATTTACCTTGGGGGACAATAAATCTTGATGTTCACTGAAATATGAAGTCACTGTGATTTTCAGAAGTGTTGAACGTCATTCTAGTTTACTCTGCAGGTGCTCATCAGAAAGGCTACCTGAAGTATAGGTATGAATTTCACTTCATGAATCACTTCAGCTGAGCAAGTGTGCTTGTTTCTATACATCCTTTGCAAGGTCTCTTGACCTACATTTAAGTAAGTCAGTTAGAGAACATGATAAATCATACTAAAGCTCCTTTGTGGTTAGGTATTTGGGCTTTTCATTAAAATGCAAGTATAAGCTATTAAAAGAGAAAATAAATAAACGTTTTTCTATCTTGTTGAAGTAAGTGTTGGCGTTAATGTACTTTAGCAAAGGCTCAGGTTTTGCACTGGAGTGAATGAGAACTGGCTTCTTTTGTTAGGACAAGCTTTAGCAATGTGTGTCTCTTGTGTCCTTCTTTCCTTTAATTTGCTAAGAAGTGTGCCCATCGACTTGATTTTAGGATTCAGGTGTAAAAGTGCTATTCCAGGGTAGTTGTGATTACAAGGAGTGATACAATGGTCCTGTGACAGTCAGCAGCAAAACTCCCCTTGGCATCATTTCACCCCGGGGTTTGTTGAGCCCCAAACCCAGCGTGTAAATATGAATAAAAAATGAGGAAAGCAGTTAATTTCCTAAAATGTCCTGAAACACAAGCTAAAGGATTGTGTTTCTATCTTGAGACACTAAGGGATGGAGCCGGGCTGGTCCCCTGGGTGCTGAGCTCTGCATCTCCTCACAGGTCAGGTGTCTGTAGCTTCCAGCATCTGTCTTCCTGCTGAGCCTTGAAGAACAACAAGACCTTGTGTCTATCACGTGGAATTAATTCCATTTCTGCTCTTCAGGAGGTGTATTGTGGTACTACAGCTCCATAGAGGTATTGGGGGGTTAAATCTGAAAGGGTTGATAAATACACTGTCATATGGATTTGCATAAGTTTGGGAAAGGGTGAGCATTAAGCAGTTTATTTTCAATGGACCTGTTGTCTTTGTGCTTTGGAAGAGAAGTGTCATAGCTGGACAAGAGAATTCTGTATCTGCAGCAGAGATTGTGGATGGGCAAACATGATGTGGGGCAGGAGACCTAGACTGTGTGTTATTTGAAGCTTGGCTGCCCTGTGTTACAGCCAGGGATCCATGGGAGCACAACCCAACTGCATCCAGGCTCAGGCACCTTGGGTACCCCGGTTGGTAGGTGTGAGGACACCACATCCCATCCTGGGACACAGGGGTGTTCCTGTGAACCCAGGAAATGAGAAACGAACATAGGTTGCTTTAAGGTTTGGTTTTGGTTTTTTCAAATTAAAACAAAAACAAAAAAAACCCCAAGCAACTGGAATTGGAGGTGATTGCAAACAAATTAGAGAGAGAAATGGGAGAAAAACATTGTCTTTTGGAGGAAAGGACCACATGCCACATCACTGTGGTTTTTAAATGCGAAGATGGAGTCACAAATTATATTCACAGCTTCCTGAATGCATACCCACAGAGCTTCACCCATGGTAATCTTGCATCTCTTTGAGACTCCCATTTAAAAGCTTAACAGCATCCACCAGTGCATGTTTTAACTTGCTCTGAAGAAATCTCTCCCTCCCAATGATGTGAGGTGGTTATTTACATCTCCCCAGTGTCTCAGAGGACTACGAGAGATGGCATCGCTCAGCTGATGCAGGGCAGAGGGAAGAGTTTGTTCAAAGCAGGTTATTCCTGTGCTGTGGTCTCAGCACAATAACTTAGAAAACAGGTTATTTGTAACAGGTTATTTCAGGGGTTTGGTAGTGAGTGTAACCTGGGAATCCTGACCAAAGTGGAAGTACTGAGCAGGTCAGGAGTTGACTGCCTGGGTATTGAGGTACTGCAGGGGTATGTGGCCAGTGCTGTGTGTCCTCCCTCCTCCAGCACAGAGTGGGATTGTCTGTCTGTCTGTGTGTTGGAGGAGGAGAGCTGGTGGGACTTTGTCTTGTAGTCATGCTGGTTTGACATGATCAGATGTCAGAATAGAAAAGCTCTGTTCACGTTTTTTTATTGTGATGCTGCCTGCTCTTGAAAGAGCACATTTGAAGTATCACTTTGCATTGTGTATGTGTTCCTGCATATGGAATTTCTGCTTTGACCTCCCAGGTTTCCTGAGATAGATTTTAGTTCATATGGTCTCCCATGCCTGCCCAACCCTGTCTGATTTTCCTATGCAGATAATACATCAGGTACATGCTGTGGGAGATTTTGACCACCAAAATACACTTATGGTAATAGCCTGATATTAAACCTCTGCTGCTACCCACAGGTGGGCTTTGCAGCTTCAGAGAGTCTAAGGTTTAACAGACGTTAAGGCAGAGCAGTCAGAGGTCACTGAGACAACGAGATGGGATTCCCAAGCTTTGACCTCATCCTGGCTGAAGGCAGCAGGGAGAGCACTGAAAGGCTGGAAGTGCTGTGAACCTGCAGGATTCACAGCAGTATCCTCTAACCCTGAGGAAAGGTTATTAATTAGAGCCAGGAAAAGACTCTTAAATCCACAAAGCCACTGTTAGTGCTGGCCTGCCCCTGCTGCCCTGCCATGCCTATGTAGGGAGGCAGGCAGCACCACACTGTCACCTTCCACCTGCTCCCAACCTTGCCTTCCTCTCCAGAAGTCTAAAGAGCAGGAACAGGCCGCCCAGCTCTTCATAAACTTTACTATTAAGTTTTACCATCCTTGACACTGCTCAGTGAGATGCCTCTTCCCTGGACTGCAGGTTCCCTGCCCCTGGCAGCCAGTTGTGTCCAGGTTTGGTTCTTTGCTCTCTCTGAGGCAAGGGAAACGCTGATCGTGTCTCAAGCACACATTTCCTTCTCACTAATCGTCTCCTGGGGACAGCAGTATGTTTTGTCAGGCAACACAGGCAGGCTGTAGTTTTTCCTTCCTCCTATGGAGCAGGGAAACTAATAAATACTCCTTGTCTCTACATCCATCTCCTGGATGGATGTCTGTGGGGAATGAAAAGGCTTTGCAGTGCCTGAAGAGAGATTGCTGTTGTCCCTGGTATGTGCAGGGATACGGTTGCAGGAGGCAGTGACTCTCTGGAGGTGACAGCCTGGTGAGCAGGATGGTGGCTGTGCACTGGGATGGTGAGTTGGACTAAATGATCCTTGTGGGTCCCTTCCAACTCATAACATTCTGTGATTCTGTGATTCTGTGGGCTCGACGTGCTGGTGCTGAGCCCATGTCCCACAGGATGAGTACTTCCTCTGTGTGCTCCTGTGTACACCAGTTAATGTTAACGAGCCTGGCTGTGCAGCACTTGTGGTGCTGCTTGCTCAGTCTGGGGAACAGCCTCTATATGCACTTTGTACAATGAAAGACATCTGCATATCCTGGTGTTAGACTTGGTGTCACCGCCACGGTGTGCAGACGCTTTTTGGCCATATCAAGTGTCTGAGGTGCACCGAGACCTATCAGAGACCTTTGTTCAGGCCCAGTAGAGGCTGAAAACATCACCAAAAAGTCCATGGGGTGACTCCACACACACCAGCAAAGAACTTATAGCAAACATCACCACTGAGCATAATGAATGCCTGGTGTAGCAGTGCATGTTCTCACGTGTTATTCGTGCATAGACCATGGAAAAGGATCTCACAGCATCTTAGAACCATAGAGGGGTTTGGAAATGGACCTTAAAGATCACCTTGTTCCAATGCCCCCCCCATACTGGGCAGGGACACCTTTCACCAGTTCAGGTTGCTCCAAGTCCTATCCAGGTTTGTAATTTGTGCTTAATATGGTACTAATTTTGCTGCTGCCTTTGCCACCTTTATTCCTCTACCTTTCCCCTTCCTCTGTGTGAAACATGATGCTCTTACTAGTGTTCTTGTCCTTGCCCTCACCAGTTTTAACTTCAGTTTCCCCTCTTTCCTGTCTTTTCTCCTTCGTGTATTTTGCACTTCTCAGCATCTCTCGTTCTTTCCTCTCTGCTAAACCTATGCACAGCGTATAGGCAGACCCGCAGCTGAAATTAGTTTCTGACATCTTCTACTCCTTAGGGGTTTTCCTTGGCAATTTATGTTCCTTTCATTTGGTATAAAGGTGATTCTCTGATGGGACACCAGTTTTGTTTTCAGACTGGCATCTCAATCTCCTTGTCTTCCCACCGCTGAAGTGTTGCAAAGAAGGTTTCTTTATTCCTGTGGCCACAACATGCATAGTTACAATCTCCTATTTTAGAATAATGCTGTAAATTAATAAACTCATGGCTGATTTTTCGTGGGGGGAATTGGGGAGGAAGGCTGTTGGTATTTATAGTTATTCTAATGGTAAGAATGAAATGGCTCCACAGCAGCAAGGCTCAGGAGATTTCGTTGTGCAGAAGAAGAAATTTTAGGTGCACTGTATTTTTCCAGGGCAGCACATTATGTTTCATGCAAAGCAACAGGGAATACTGTATCTTCAAATCAGCTTCTGCAGACAAACCAGATTCGAAATAAATAAGTTTTATTCATCACCATATAGAACTGTTGATGCATTCATTTATTTAAACCTAAAAATCTGCTGAAGTGTTATATCTCAGTGTTCTGCTTTTAACTGCCTGAATATCCAGCACCTTTCATCAGGCTTTTGGCTGTATTTTTCTCTCTACATAGATACCATAGTTCAGGTGAATACACTGTTGTGTTTGATTAGGAGATATGTTAGAAATAAGTCACTTGTAGGGAAAAAAAAGCATTTACAGTTTTTATATATAAAAATGGAATTTGTGGGACACATGAAATTTCATTATTTTATGGAGAATGACTTACAAGGCTGTGTTAGAAGCAAAGGTAAAGGAGTGCTGATTTTAAGTTTGTACCTTCTAAAACACGACAGGATGTGGTACATACTGGTGAATGACATGTGATAGATTATAGTGAGAGCAGGCAGAGCCAATGAAATTGTAATGGAGTTCCTCTTCTGGCTGCAGGAAATAGCTGTTATTTATCCTGTTTCCTAAGATGCTTCATGCATACTGCTGTTTATTATGTACTTAAAAATCCCTTGGCAAGTCAATAATGAATAAATGAACTTAAACCCATTGCAACACTCTTAAATAAGCAGTGTAAGGCAGGGCTTTTTCAGTGTGCCTTTCCCTGGTTTGGCTGAGGTGTTTCTGCAGAGGTTCTAACCTGGATGGTTCAGCTCAGCAGTTCGGTTCTTTCTCCTGGCAGGTGCACGAGGCAGTCCCATGCTACAGCGAGTGCAATCAGTATTCTTGGGAGGTAGAGCCGTGGTCTCCGTGCAAAATCAACAGTGAACAAAATTCCCTCCACTGTGGAGAAGGAATACAAACAAGGAAGGTCAGGTGCGTGAAGACAAAAGCTCAGATCAAAAAGAGCTGATATGTACTTGAATAAATCTGGAATATCTGACCATCTGACCGTGAGTACATTGCTGAGTCCAGTGTATTTCAAATTAGAAGAAACATGTTTACGTGCAATGGTTTACAGGAAAACCATCTCAGAGATGCAGCCTTGGTTTTTCAGGGAGACGACATGATATTTGAATTAGAATTCTTCAAGCTCAATGCCATGTATACATAAAGCTCCCTGAGGTGCCTCCATATTCTGGTTTTCCCCAAGTAATGGCCCTGCACGCACCCGAGTGGCATTCATTATTACTGAATATTCATTCCCCAGGCATGGGGAAATGCTGAGTTATTTCCAAATGTTCAGATGTTACTAGCAGGAGCACAAAGGTTTGTTCTTGGTGGTTGTCATTTTCTGTTTGCTCCTCTGTCAGCTGATCAAAGTTAAAATCCCTCTGTATGAAGTTTGAAATGTTTATTTAAACTAGTTACTGAAATCTATGAATAAAAAAAAGCATGTTGTGCATGTAGCTGGTTTTCATTTGCATTAACATGGTTATTTCTGCTTTTTGACCAGCCATGCTGCTTGTGGCTGTTGTCACGTCTAGTGTCCTCTACGGGGTTGAGCAGACTTGTTGATATCCGTCACGTCCCTCGTACTCTAATGAAAATGTCTTTTTTCTGTGTAGGTGTGTGAGTACTTCTGAGCACCACGGAGGGGAGACTGTGCCCAACGCTCTGTGTGATCAGGCTGAAGTCCCAGATACAGTGCAGAAGTGTAGCCTGTACTGTCCCAGCGAGTGTGCGGTGTCTGACTGGGCACAGTGGAGCAGTTGTCCACAGGTAGGCTCTCCTGCTTGTGTCACTGGCAATGTTCCTCTTCGCTTGCCTTCCCACCATTTCATGGCATAGTTATTTCCTAGGAAAGTAAATTATTTTCTGAGTGATGTCAGGCTTAATGGATCCTGCCAGCATGGTTGAATCTGGAGATATTTATATCTCTACAGAGACTGAGTTATAGGAAGTTGGTTAGTAAAACACATAGTTATTACTGTGACAGTTGATTCAACACATCGTTCCCCTTGGTCTATGAAAGAGGGCCCACACAAGTGGAGTGGGTGAAGGGAGCACTATTCAAGCTGCAATAAGGGCTTCCTGTCTGAGGAAACATTTGCAGGGGAGAGCTCTGTCAGTGATGCATGACTGCCATAACAACCTGCTGTTAAACTGTGGTGGTGACACTCTTCTGGACAGGTCTTAGTCCTGAGGGAATGACAGCTCTCCCCTCCCAACAGACACTATTTCTGTCCAGTGTCTCCTCCTCCTCAAAACCTCGAGGGAAGATTTGAGGCAACAGCAGCAGAAGGGCATGGCAGCAAGATGCCTGAACAATTTGTCATGTCATGAAATACTCAAAACTTCCTGAATTATGCAGGGATTGAAGCCACTGCCAAGTCCTCTGTGTTTTCCGAAGTGTGCGAGATGGAGAGAAGCTGCAAATTTTGTATTGTGAAAACTCTCTGGCCTCAAAGCATGTGATTTCAAACCTATTGTTTCTCCCTGATCTGTGTTGAAATAGGTGCCAAGTTTAATCTCACAGGGTTTTTTTACTAGACTTACTTGATGTATTTAAGTGACAAACATATATTCATTGCCCCTGTGTTAACAGGGCCATTATCGAAAATCTGAGTGGTTATTGGACAGGTATTTATACTACTGCTGACACAGGTAATTTCCTTCCATAATATTTTGTGTAGCGTATCAATATACTCAGTAAGAACATGTCAAATAAAATCTTGTGTTTCATTTCCTGCGTTCACCTCCTCCTGAGCAGCATAGCTTTGATGAACTGTAACACTCTTGCAACCCATACAAATGCTTGGATACCTTTCAAAGTCCCACTGTGGTTGGGCTGTTTCTTTGCCATTGAGTTTTTCAGACAGATTTTCTTAATTTTTGCGTGCGGTGAACTAATGCAGAGATTCTCTGTATATCGCCTCCATTGGGTATATTTTGGGTACCTTGGTGACAGTTGGTTCAAGTAGATGGACTGCCTGAAGTTTTATGCACCCTAGTATCCTTGAAACACCCCGACTTTTTACTTGAAGGCTCCTTTTTGGTGATGGTGAAGTCTCCATATCCCACAGAAGCAGGAAATGGAAGCCCAGAGCCTGTGGGCTGCACTCCATCAGGCAGCACAGCTCTTGGCAGGCACAGGGCTGCACGCCACAGTCCCTGTGTCTCCTTGTGCATCCTTTTGCCACAGTGGATGTTAATTCATAAATGTGAGGGCATCTGCATGCCAATGCAATTAACTGAACAATATGTTTTCACAAGCTGTTCTGCAATGCTTTGTTGTGAAACTGAGATGACTGTGTGCCGACAGAGCATGTGTTTCAACAGTTCTGTCCAGATACAAGGAAATAAACAGCTTGAAGTTTTATGGCCAGATAAAACCATCCCTTTGATGAGTTTACAGCAGTGATGTCTCCCTTTTACAGCTACTCTGGCTGTTCGTGTGTGGTTTTAAGAGAGAACCACACAACACAGTCCCTCAAGAGCTGCAAGGCAAGCACTGGGGTGCTGCCAGTGCAGGGTGATTGTGCTGTGCCAGTGGTGTGTCTTCACCGTGTGATGGGGCTGGGATGGAGGGAATTGTGCTGGCCAGGAGTGAAGGACTGGGAGCTCCAGGGTGATTAATGGAACCCTCCACCTCCTGAGTCACCGCTGGGAAAAGTGGACACTGAGAACAAGCACGAGTCTGTGAACGTGGTCCATGGACTTACAAAGTCAATTGAGCCTGTGGAGGATCCTGTTCCATCTCTAAGGGGAAAGCTACGTATGGTCAGTTGAGTAACTCCAATGGTTGTAAGAGCTTGGCTCTGGACCTTACACCCAAATACAGGAGTCTGCATCTGGAGATGCATCTGGAATCTCTCAGGTCTTTTGATCAGGCCTGTTGTGCTTCCAGTATGGGTCATATGCCTTCCCACAGAGCCCAAATCACACGTCAGTAAGTCTGCATATGTAGAACCTCTTTCTCATTAGAGTTGTCTATTTAATTGTGTTTGAGGGAATTATGCTCAATAGCTGGAATGTTCATGCATGGTTTCTGATTCATGCCAAACTGGAAGGATGCATAAAATGTTTTTTGAATATTCATCCAAAATAAGTTTTCTAAGTATGGATCCTTTCTCTTCCCCAAGCAATCTGAAAAATTTGAAATATCACATCATATTTCAATAAAAAAGCAAAACTGTCATTCCTGGCTGCTCTTTTTCAAGTGCATTTACATATCATACCAAAATAGTTGGCACTCTTTTATTCACAGCACTCTCGTGAGGCAATTGCCAAAGACCATTCCAGGAAATCTTCCTGTAGCTCTGGTCATGTTTGGCTTGCTGGAGATAAAGAGGATTTATGAAACTTGACAAATTCTAGTTTGTAAGAAATGAACAATCACTGTTTCAGCCTCATGTTTGCCCGAGGAGTTCTTTGATTTGAGATATTTACCTAAGATTTTGCTCAGGTGAGAATTCTTTTCCAGTCGTTTTGGTGTTCTGCTCATGTTTTATAGTGTTGATAATAAATTCCTCCTGATAGCAGCATAACTAACTCTTATCAGCTGAATATAAAAAAGCCTTTCAGATTATCCGTTGTACCTGTTGTCAATATGTCATTGTACTCTGGATACTTTCTAGGGTATTACTTGGTTTTATCATGTAGCAATAGTCTTCCCAAGAGAATTTTCCACTTTCAGGATGGTAAATGATCTTGAATCATGTTGAAATCAATGAGTCATAAAAGAGGCAACTGCTTTGTCAATGGGAAGTATTTTCTTCAATACTTTTTTCTGTTAAAACTTTATATTTTTCCTACCTTTTTTGGGGTGCATTTCCCTTTTGCTTTTAAATATTTGTGTTCTTTTGTAATTTCAGATATTCCCACGATTCTTTTATATGTATTTTTGTCAACTGAATTACAGTTTGTGCATCTTGATTATGGTACTATTTAACACAACTGTACACAGGTAAATTTAAATATTTCATCTAATGGCCATGACCCAGGAACGCAGCTGTCTGAAATATACGTAATACCCCAAGGTTACTTTGAGGTTTTGTTTCTGTACTGGATTCAAGAAACTCCTAGTTAGTAATTTAAAGCTTTCCTATTGTTCTCACTTTCTCTCTTGTGAGGAGTAAATTCAAAATGGCTTTCCTTCTGGTCAAAAGTTATTTTTTGGCTCATAAAGTTTTCTCTTTTGTCACTAAGTAACATCCACATAACTATCAAGCCTTTAAAGTAATTTAAAATAACAATTTGAAGCTTGCTGGTAAAAAGAAAATAAGCAAATTAGGTTGGCTTGCATTTTGCTTCAGAGATTTCATGTTTGTTCCAGGGACAATAGCATGTTCAGTCAGACATCATCACTTGATTGCTCAAAGACCCAGCTAAACAATCTGGAAACTGAAATCCTATCATCTCTGTTACATATTCAGTGATGGAATAACACACACTTCCTGCGGCGCCTCGACTTTGTATTCATCTGACTTGGAAATGTAATTAATTGACTTCAATTGAATTCATCAAAGCATTCTTAAAAAGAGTTAATATGCAAGTGGTGCTACAAGTCCCTGAAATAATTACCTCAAATCTATTTCGTTAGCTCTCTGTCGGGTGGATGGCTGTCGCAGCCCCGTTGTGGATTGGAGTGGCCTCCTTGCTTGCCTCAGCTGTTGGCATTTCTAGCAGCTAATTCCAAGAGGTCTAAAATTAGTTAATTATAGGAGGTTGCATGTCTAGCAAGTGAGAACAGCTGTCTCCGTTTCAGCGAGCATTTTCCTCATGGATCAATAGCGATGTACCATGCTCAGGACTTGAGACAATCAAGTTATTATTCCCTCAAATCCACGGGGGGAGTATGATATTGCCACGACTGATCGGATTAAAAGTGTCACCGAGCAATACAGCCAGCTCTCAGGTTTGCTGTGACTAGATGCAAGTCGGAGTCGTTACAGTTTGCAAATGCCAACTGGAACAGAAATTATGGACTCTTGTGGGCACTGGGAATCTTCATCACAGCTGGTACCTGTACACAGAGTGACAGGACGGGCAAGGTTGGAAGAGACCATTGGAGGTCATCTGGTCCAACTCTCTGCTCAGGCATGATTCCCTAGAGCACATTGCTCAGTGTTGTATCCAGAGGAGACTCACCAACCTCTCTGGGTTTGGCACGTAAGTTTGGCAGAGCACCTGCAGTGTGAAGGCTGGACTGAAGAATGAGGCTTGCACAAAGCTGTATTTCTAGCCCAAGAGATAATTCGTTGAGGTTAAGAATGAGAATTATGATGGTGCAAGGCTTTTAGGAGGAGCGTGCACTGCTGTGTACGCTGTGTAGCTGTGACTTGGATTTTTTGTTTTAGCTTTGTCAAAATTCTTGGTAACTGCTGTATTTTTTAGATTTGTTGTTCTATTTCTATTCATCTTTGTTAACAATAATTTTTGCCAAAGTAATGGTTCTGTATCAAGGCAGGTAAGGTTTCGGAACTCGGATGTGTCCGAAAAAGAAAATTTATGTAAATGTATTCTCGTTTCTCACGGCTGCTTGTGTTATTGTGAATGGCTTGTTAAATTGTTACAAAACATCCACACTGGCATGAACAATGTAATGGTTCATTGCTCTGTTAAAAATAGTCAAATTCTATTGCTACCTTTGCATTTACCTTGTTTTGAGGTTGTGTGTTTCCGTATGAATAGCCAGTTAAAAATAATGCAGCCAGCTATTTATAGTGCAGGATGCATTATAGAAGCCGCTTGATAAATTAAACAGCTTAAAGGGCCCTCTAATGGATTAGAGCCTTTGTGCTGTACAATTATGATGATATGAAAGCCTAGATCAATGGACAGCTTTTAAAATCCATCAGCAAGAAGGTCTAATAGTGTATACTAATGTGTGATATGTTAACAGCTCTTGCACTGGAACTTAGCATTCATAACCATTCGGGTTTATTTTGTTTAATACCCTTCTATTCCAGAAAAAAACTTTATGTGCTGTGTCTTTCTGTATTGTCTGGATCAAAGCCTGGATGCATCCTTTGTGTATGTTTTTGTCCCTCACTTTTTATGTTAGCTTAAAATAGTGACAAGTGGTCATGGTGAAAAAACAGGATTGACTAAAAGAAATGTTAAAAAATTCAGTGGTCCATAGTGCCAAGAAGCCTCCCATAGAATCAAGATGATGGCTGTTGTAATTCCTAAATGGTCCTTTGAGAAAAATTTTGATTTATTCCTGCCTTAAACATTTTATGTATTTCTCATTGCTTCAGAATATTTTGTTTCTGTTGTGGTTTATATAATCTGGCTATAGACCCTTGGCTCTAGCTCAACTGTTTCACAGAATAGAATAATGGAAATGGTAAGATCTAATAGTGTAAAATAGCCCAGGACAGTATAGTTATACACATAAAGAGACTGACTGTGGCCATGTATGACATCCTACTGCTGTAGCCTGTGGTCTCCATTATTATTTCCATCTAGAAATTAATTCCATTCCTGTCACCAATTCCAAAGGATCCATATGCCAGAATTACACACCCCATTGCATACAGTCATCAAGAAGGACTCTGGACCAAGAGCATAGTCTGTAAAACTGAACAGGAAAACTGACCTGGCACCTAATCTTGAAGGTACATATTGTCCTCCAGGCCTCTGGCCTTCTACCTCTCTAGAGGTAGAATAGCTGCTTCCATTTTTAGGACTTGTTTCCTCTCCTGTATTCATGGTAGTTGGCACCGTATTCATTGTCCTTCTTTGATCCCTAAATCTTAATTTCTAGTTTGGGTGGTGTCAGAAGTGGTTTTCAGTTGTGCAGAATAGAGGCAGAAATTGGAGAAATGTTCCACTTGCTAAGCAAGTACCAAATTCAGGTGGTCTCCATTCTGCAGCAGGAATTTCTTGTCCTGCCTGGTGGCAGCAGCTCTCTCTGACAGAGCAGAGCCTCAGTTTCCTTTAAGACCAGGTAAAGATGCCGAGTCTCCGTCATTGTTTTATGCATCTGCCTTTCTCTTAGCAGTTTCATTGGCTGCCCCTTTTCCTCTTTCCTTGTGCTTCCATTATAGAAATACTGGCTAATTCTGAGCACCAACCAGTTGTGATAGCCTTACAGGAGGTAATGGCTGACTTAATGTAAAATATAATTAAAAAAGCTTCATCTGTCATCAGTGAAAGCAGTAGTTGCTAATAGAGCAGCAGGAAGTAAAATAATGTCTTTGGAAGTATAGCATCCACTCAGTGGGAAGAGAGGAGTTGTAAATGAGGATACTCAGTAAAGCATTGCTGAATCACAGTGGGTTTTATTTATTTAAACCCTCTCAAATTGTAGGCTCATATATGCTTGTGATTAGAAACTTGGACTCCTAGGGCAGATCCAGTCTTGATCCATGGATCTGAATGGCACCATCACTGTTTTATATGGAAGATTATTGGAACAGTCAAAATTATTTTGTCATTTTCTTAATTTGTCAGAATATTCAGAATCAACCACTTTGTTACCTTGCCCAAATATTAATTAATTCTGTGGTAAATTCTTTTTGTACTCCAGTTATATTTCTTTTGCTGCCCTTTCTACAAGTTACTGACTGTTTCTGTCCTTCCTCCTAAACATGTGAGTTGCCATTGATGGTGTTTGGTTTTGCTCTCGGAACTTTTTTAAGATCCAGATTCAGGTCTAGACATGCACCGCTGGTATTGATGGCAGTGGAGACAATGGTGACATAGTATCTTCCTCCTGCTGTGCAGTTTACACGTCTCTTCTTTATTGCTTGTTAATGCCCTCAGCATCTCTCAGTGGAAGCAATCCCTCTTTAACTTTCACTGTTCACATCCCCTAATGACTCTGAGTCTGCCAACCCATTCCTCAACCTTTGTCATGTCATACATATTTAATTTTTTCCAGCCTGGATTTTTGGAGGGGTCCTGCAGGAGCTGTGCACCCAAGCCCATTGAGATTCCAGGGTAGCTGGATACTCAGCTCCCTCTTGCTGCTTTGAAAATCCCAGCTTTCATCTATTTCTTTGCAAGTCATTCCCTCCTGCCGCTTACTCACTTCCATATATATTTGGCTCAATTTTTTACGTATTTAACTTGAAAGAGTAAGGCCAGAAAATCAATTATAAAACTAATTTGACTTCTCAATTGACGTTAAGAGAAATTCAACAAATAATATTACAGGATATTAGTTACAGTTTGCCGACTTTGAATTTTTGCATGTTTCCCGTGTACTCAGCTTGATTAAATGAACACTTTTCCTACAGAGATTCCTTATTATTCAAAACTGGTAAAAGTGAGGAGCTTATCACATCAGCTCTGGCTTCTGAGCACTGTGGCTCATCAACGCAGTGAGAATTCCAGCTTCAGAGCAGCAGTAAACCAGTTGTTTGTTTGGATCCTGGCAAACACCAGCTAGATTTTGACCTGTTAGACTGGTCTGCTGTCCACCAGGAGGATATCTGAGAGGGAAAACAGTCCTGGCAGCCAGGAAATCTGGGGAGCTGTATGCCAGCACTGGGCTGCATCAATGCCATGTAATCAAGCACCACGGGGGGCTTGCTAGACAGGGGGAAATGCTATTTTATTAGAAGAATTTACTTATCTACAAATGATGCATATTTTCTGTCCTCAGGTTCTCATCTTGAAGGGAGAAAAAGCAGGTATTTCTGAGCTGGCACAGACAACTTCTGTCACAGCATCCCTTGATATTTTTTTTCCCTTTGGTAACATAATTCAGAGAAACATTAATTAGGAGTCGCTACTGACATACCTGCTTTGATTTTTTTTTTTCCTTACTCTTTGTGCTTTATTGGCAAATCATTTAAATTATTAGTGTTAGTTGTTTGGATGAGCAATCAGATTAGCTGAGAAAAATGCAATAAACTATTGGTAAACACTTAGCATAGGTTTAATTTTCAGATAACTAGAAACAATTGGGTATTTTAGCTGACCATGGGTATTCAAACAAGATTACCATTTAAAATAATTTGGCAGGGTGTGTGTCAGCAATAAGAACATAATAGAATTTCTTTCACATAGTATAAACAGAAGGAAAATAGGCCCTGACAGTGTATTTTAACATCAGAGCAGACTTTTTTCCCATTTGTCCTCATATTTATTCTGCTCAGTTATGCTATGATCTGTGCAACTAATCCAGTTTACAGCAGCCTAAGATCTAGATTTATGCTGCAAGACCATTGCATTTCCCTTTAATATTCACAATACAGGAATTATCCACACTTTCACCCATGCAGGGTTCAGTGTTTACAGGCAGTTTGTTGCATGATAATAAGCCTGTGGTTTTAAACTGTTAGTAATTTTTTGCAATTAAAGTACTCTATAGAAAAATCCAGTTTTAAATCCCCAAGCATTTATGAAAACGCACATATTTCTACATGCATTGGGTTTTTGTTTTCTTTGTTGTTCCTGGACAATCCGAATGAGAAACTGTTGGGAATTAAATAGGTCATCTTGTCCAATAAATGCCTGTGAATACCTTTAATAGGCATTTATTTCGACTAGGTTTGCTGTAACCACATCCACTCACCCATTTGTGATGTACTGTAATACCATAAACAGCCCCATGCCACAATACTAAGAGGGTGAAGCTTGAGGGCTGCAAAACCCAAACAGTTTTCATGACTACCATGCACAAACATAAATGAAAATCTGCCTCACCTGGGTTCATATTCACATGAAAATATGAACAAGCAAATCCTGGTTTATAGGCAGTCTAACATCAGTATTGGCATCGCATGATTTGAAAAGTCACCCCGTCTTGTTGTCAGCATCATAACTAATATGCAGTTATAAATGTCCTTTCTAGAAATGAAAGCTTTGCTGTAAATCAGTTATTACTTAAAAATGCATTAATTGTGACAAAAATCCTGTCCCGTTATCCAGCACTGTGGTATTTACTAGAAGTCTTGGAAAGAGGTGCAAAGTAGGGCACAGCAAAATTGCAGTCTTTAGCCCATTGTCCCCAGGAATGCTTACCAAAACCCATGGAAATAAGTAGTACAGGAGTGCCTAAAATAGCCAAATCAGGGCAGATTATAGATGACCTTTAGTGATATTTGATTCTTACCAGTGAACCGAGTTTCTTTTCCTTCTTTTCAAGTATTGTTAGAACTGGGATTGTATCACACCTCGATGGGGCTGTGGATGTGCATGTAACGACCCCGGGCTGTTGAGTCTGTGTGATTCACTGGGGTCTCTGTGCTGTCCATCCCTTCTGTACCCAGGTGTGTGACCCCAATATTATGCAAACCCGAACTCGACAAGTGCTGAGGTCGTCTGGGAGTTCAAAGCCCTGCCCTGAAGATTCACAGATGAAGCCATGTATTCTTAACCAAAATTGCTTCCAATATCAGTACAACCTAACAGGTAGGTACCACTTCCCAATATACTCTCAATATGTGTTTTTGGTTATGTTCCCTTGTGCTGTTGGTTAAAGCCTTGACGCTAAAAGAACTATGTGTAGATACTATTGGTTTCAATAAAGTTATTTGCATGTCTACATTTTTACAGATTAGTGGACAAATGCACAATTTTTGTATTTAAGTTTTCATTGCAGGTACACTGGAAATAAATCATCTTAAAGGGGATCTTCGATGTGTTATCAACAGAATTAATTACAAAATTCCAGTTTAAAGACTATCACCTGGGTGATTCTAGTGATGAACAATAATGCCAACAGAATTATACTCATATGCTGCTTTGAAGGCAGTATGAGTTATGTGGGTTGGTATAGGATATTCAGAGCAAATTGCATTATTTAGGACCGTAGAAGCAATTAGATCTGTTGCAAACAAACTAACAAAACAAAAAGTAAATATTCCTTTTGTTTTGACCAGCTCAAAGGAGGAGTTTGGGTGCTGGTGAGGAGTGAGAACAAAGCAAGATAAAATATCTGAATGTAAACTCAGCCTGTTTGTAATGAAAGCCCTAGAAACACACAGGCAGCAGAACGAGGCTTTTTTTATCATCACATTTCAGAAATGCACAACATTTATATGTTCATGTTTATCAGAGATGCAAGACACGAAGTAATAGGTTTTCTTCTCATCCTTCTTATTTATTGGTGGTGTATGGAAATTTTACTGGCTTGTTTATTTTTTATTTAGTGATTTTTTGTTTATTTTAAATGATGTTTTAAGGCTTATTTCAATTTAGTTGTATACTGACCAACATAATTTCAGACGCATAATAAGCTATTAATTTTCTTCTGCCTGAAATACTGTTTTTATTTCACTGGTGTTGGAGTTTAGTTTTAGATAATGAATAGCTTTGCCTTGAGACAAAAGCAGGTTAAACCAGAGTTCCCCATCAGAAATTTCCCCAGCTTCTTTATCAAAGTTAAATTTTACTTCAGATAACACAGTCTTGTAAGTGTGCCAACTGGATTGAACTGATACCCTTTATCAGTGTTCAACATGTGCACTGCGATGTGCCAGTTTCATAAAGGGATATGATATCAGAGTGATGAGCGAGTGGTGTCTCCTCTGAGACATTCCTGGTTTTAAGAATGACATTCTTTTGTGGGGGTTGTGCTTGAGTTTGGGATGCCTTGACTTGGGGAAGTGCTGCATTAGATGAAGGTAATACGCATGTTGAAGGCTTCAAACCATTCTGGACACGACTTTGACAAACCTGATCTAGTGGGAGGTGTCACTTCCCACAGCAGGGGGGTTGGAGCGAGGTGATCTTTAAAGCCCCGTCCAACGCACCCCATTCTGTGGTTCTGTGTTGAGTGTAAAGGTGAGCTGCAGCAGTGCCCCCTTTGCTTTGTTTCTGCAGGCTGGAGCGGGTGCCAGCTGGGTGCCAATGCCACCTGCGGACACGGGGAGCGGCGCCGCCTCCTGAGCTGCCAGCGCAGCGACGGGGCCACCGTCAGCATGCAGCACTGCCAGCGGGTGAGCTGGGCTGGGAAACACCCAAAGGCTCACTGTGCTTCCAGAAAGCTGGTGGTGCCTTCTAATCCACACCAAGATGTTGTCCATAAATGGTGGAGAAGTTTTGTTCAGTACTGGGAGAGCAGCAGTTGTGTGCTTTGGGGGGAAAAGACATCTGTGGGGTGGTAGTGGGTGGTGTCACTCCTTGACTTGAACACACAGGGTATGGATGCCAACCCTGCACCATCCCAGGGGCTCCAACAAAGCTGGTGACCAGGGAGATTGTGTTCTACTACTAGAAGTCTGGGATTGTCCTTTTACAATAAGACCCAAACACTGAGGGATGCTCTCATGGTTTAACCCCCAGTCAAGCCCCACACGGCCACTTGCTCACTCCCCCAACAGAGGGATCCGGGAGAGAATCAGAAGGGTAAAAGCTATAGAACTTGTGGGTTTTGATAAAGGCAGTTTAATAGGAAAAGCAAAAGCTGCACATGTAAACAAAGAGAAACAAAGAATTAATTGACTGCTTGCCATAGACAGTCAGGTGTTCAGCCATCTCCAAGGGTGCAGGGCCCCACCACAGGTAACCGGAAGAGGCCTTGGCTCCATGTAAGCACTGTTCAGCAATGATAAAAACATCTCTATTGTCATCATCACTACATTCAGCACAAATCCAAACACAGCCCCATACCAGCCACGGTGGAGAAAATTAACTCTACCCCAGCCCAAACCAGCCTCTGCACCCTTGAGAAAGCCCCACATGAGCGCGATGCTGGTGTCCTGAAGGAGTCCCTACTAGTTTTTGTTTTGGTGCTTGTCTGTGGCGGGAGGTGGCCGGGGCCCAGGGAAGCTGATGGCTGTGTTTCCTTGTCACCTCACAGCTCCGCCTGGAGAAGCCCGTGCAGACGAGCAGCCGGTGCGTGGTGGGCTGTGCCGTGGACTGCCAGCTCTCCCCGTGGTCAGCCTGGTCGCAGTGCTCCCACACCTGTGGCACCGGCGGTGAGTCCCTATCTGCCCTCATCCCCCCCTCCAACATCTCAACAGTGCAGCACAAACAGGACCCCCCAACCCCAGGTGGGCTCAGGGATAGCCCTGAGCCACACTGAATCCCTAGGAGGTGATTTTGGACACGTTCAGGGTCCTGTTTTGAACAAAGCAGGCTGTTTTCGTACTCAAAAGTGAAAAATGCAACTTAGGAAGCAAGTAGTCGGATGCCTGGAGGATTATTTATTAATTAATAAAAACTCTCACAATTCAGTCATAGCAAACGTTATTCCCTGAGATGGGGAGTATGTAGAGCTAGCAAAGAACTGGGGAGTGTTACAGGATTCTTAAGAGAGAAATAGGAATCCTCTGATGAAATGAATATTAGTAACATAATTGCATCCCATTGAAGAAAGCACACAAAGACTGTTTTTTATCATTTAGTGTATGCCTTGTCTCCATCCTGTGTCCACAGGTCCCTTAATACCTGTGTGACCCCAGTAACTTCAGCAAGATTTTGAGTAGCCATTAATGCACACTTGCATACAAAAAGTGAAAGGATCAGGACCTTTTTCAACTTATATAATGTAAAATAGCCTTTGAGTATTGACAAGAGGAAGTGTATTGAAGGTTTTATTCAAAATAAGCTTGAGACATTATTTCCCAGGCTTCTGATGTGCATTAGATGTACAACTAATGGTCTTTAAGATTCAAGAGCCATAATGTATATTTGAATCAAATTCACTTAAGGTCAAAAAGAAAAAAGCTCTTAACTTCCATAAAGTGATTCCTTCAGATGGATTCCACAGATCAAAGCATGTTACAGAAAAAGCTTAATATTTGGATTAGTGCTGTTCTTTACTGAGCTTTTAGCCCGTTTGTGAAGTAGTGCTTTCTTAACAGAAATGAATAATTCATGGACAGTGTTTTAACAACAACACACTGGGAGTACTATTAATTCCAAATTTTATTTTTTCTTCAAAATCCATTTTGGAGTGTTAATGCTCATGTTGCTGAATAAACTTAAATTAATTTTTTGAGTGTTCAATCACTTGCTAAATTAAACGGAGTACAGTGCAAAAGCAGGTTGTAACTTTTTTATGACTTTCAACATGCTCAAGGAGCAGCTCATCCTATATAATGCCTGAAGGCTTTTTCATCCTGAGCTCTTATATTGCACCCTTTGCAAAAGGATGTACTTGAGTGAAGGTGCGTCTTATTCTGTCCCTGGTCCCAAAATGCTTGTACAAATTCTAAAGACTGGTTAAAGAGCTGATGGCTGCCAGTGCATGAGAGGAGTTATGTCATGTCCTAAATCAGAGGAAAGCTGGAAACATCCATGCCCTGCCAAAGCAGACCTTCCAGCCAGTGTCCTGCTAGCAGCTGGGAAAGCTGTCTGAAATTAAAATTGTACCATAAAGGAGCCAAGTTTTCCTCAGTCCTTCTCTGCCATTCAACTATCAGGGGCTCAAGAGTCTTCTGAATCTCACCCCAAAGCAGGAGCATCAATGAAATAAAAGTACCTTGCATCCAAGTTATTCCAGCACATGGTTTATTTTCCTGCATCTTCAGTCCTGATCTGACTTTTGCTGCAGCAGTGGAGCTACCCCGGTACCAGACATCTGTGATGGAGGGACCTTGGCACATGTCCTGCAACCCTGGCCTTTGTGTGGTTCCAGCAGCACAAATACCATCATTTCAGTTTCTTCACTGGGTTCCACTTGGTTATAAATGCTACTTGATGATGGCAGTCACAGAGAGGACATTAATTATTCACTCATCTACGGGTGGTGCTTCACGGATGAATACAGAGAGGGTTTCCTACCTGAAGGTTCATGGACAGTGACACCTTTCAAGTCATGGATTGTTTCTCACAGGCATTTATGTGAACAGGATGAAACCTCAAATTAGACAGGAAACAACAAAGGATGACAATAAACAAGCTGTGGGAATTAGCTGTAGTAAACACTCATATGGCTTCCCTGTGCCAGTAAGTAATTGCCCACTGTTTGGTACAGCTGAAATGAAGGATTTAGGTACTTGAATTAGAAATAATTCACGGCAAGTTGAACACACCATTACTGGATCTACTCACAACAATATTTTGCTTTTCTGGCTTTACATGGAGAGCATGTGAAGGACCTCCAGAAGGACCGTAGAGGACTTCAAAGAGAAACATAATTTAAATATAATTCAGATCAAAATTTAGTGTTGCTGGATTTGCACTTCCATGTTGTTTTTTTTTAATCTGGCATTGTTGCTAACATTTTTATTCATTTCCAGTAACTGCTTGCTGTGATATATTTTAATGGATAGTCCCTTTCTCTTGCTCAGGTTTTATTTTATGGAATAATGCATTTAAACATGAAGTGGTGCTGCTGTGCATGTGGCACTGACATCTAATACAGCTCTGGTACACAGCAGCCAAAGGCGAATATATTGATTTTTATAAATGATGATGAGTAAAGTAGATCTCTCTTTCCTGCCTGTGCTGAGCCTACGGAGATGTGTAACTGATATTTGCCTGATGCTGCTGTAGTTCTGGGCAGCATCTGTTCAGGATGCTGGCTAGGGCTTTAGGCTGATGTTCCTCATATCAGCTGCTGTACTGCTGTGGAAAGATCTATAGCCCTGCCTTAATGGATGGTGCTTCCATGGCCTGAATCAAAGTTACCGGAAGGATGTTTAGCAAGGATAATCCCCATGAAATTGAATTTCCTTTGTTAAGGCAAATGAATAGATGAGGACGCTGAATTTTTCTCCGTAAATGTTTTCCAATCCCATATGGTTTCTCCCAAGTTCTCTGACAGGAATGCTAAATTGTATATCAAAAAACTCGGCCTGTCCCTTGCGAAGCTGACTTCATCGGATAGATGATGGATTAACGTGAGTTACCCGGTGTTAAACATGTTGCTGTGCCTTGCTCAGTCCTCAGAGCCCATAAGAGGCCATAGTGGGTTGTGGGGACGTGTATTCCAACACCAGACTGACCTGAGGGACAGAAAGGAGGGGGAACAATGACGTGTACAAATGAAAAATTTGGTGGTTATGTTCTTCCCTGATTCATCACCAATTTGGGGAAACACTTGTGGTGTTGCCTTCTGAAGAAGAGCTTTTTGTGATGTTTTCTTGCTTGCTGCACAAACTTGGCAAGGTCCAGTCTGACGGTGGTGGGGATGATGTTGGAACAGGGGCCACCAAGACCTGTCCCCAAGCCATGGATGCCCCAGTGCCTGCTGGGGGGACTGGCAGTGGGAAGTGGATGAAAATCCCTATTTATCACCTGTTGCACTTTCATGTGACAGGACCTAACCCAACATCCAGGACTTATTTAAGTAACTTGATCCCTGCTCTGGTCTCTCAGTTCCTTGATAGAGCTGTGTTTTATATGCTCTGCTCGCACTCATCCAACTGGTTATGACATGTTGACCATTTTGACTGGGGTGAACTGTAGCAGGAGTTTTAATCATCTTGGTTTCACCCATGATGCATCACTTTGTGGGGGTAAAGTGCAAGGAATGACAAGAATTTGGGGGAAAGGTGTCAAAAAATCATATTCTTCTGATTTGAAAATATGATACTATGTTTCTGAAATTCTGGCTGCTGTCACAAATCAGAATTTAAAATGACCAGCATTGACAGGAACAGCCTCTCTTTTTCCCTTTTCAAAATTAATTTGGGGATATGAAGAAATAACTTTTTTTTCAATTTTCAGCACTTTCTGTTGTAATTTTTGTATCATTTAACACTGCAAAGCAGAAGAATCAGAGATGTGGCCAAATATTTGGGAAATTAAAAAAAAATTCACTGGGAAATTAAGGAAACAACTAGGATTGCGTTGATTCTTGTAGAGTTTGTATTGGAAGCAAATTACTTTCAGATGCACTAAGATTCTGTTCTGCGTAGGGAGCAAAAGGGAGGGTATTTAAAAAGCAAAAACTGGGAGATTTTCCTGTGACTTGAGTGGTAATCGAGCACCTAGATAATGTTTGTGGAAGGAGAAAGAAAATCAGAGCATTAAGAAACTCACTGCAGTAATTGTGCAAAGAAAGGTTTCAATGAAATGCCTTTCTTCAATGATTTAAAAACAGTGTAAGAACAAAGTGATAGACTAAATGGGTCAAGCCCCCAGCTGACCACTGGGCCTGCAGTGAGTTTCAGTTGTTTGGTTAACCTGTTGTAGGAAACCAAAGTGGAAATAAATACAGAAAGGCTGTTAATTCCTCTTAAAAGGAAAATAGTGTTTTCTATTCAACAATCTCCTCATTTACATTTTGCTAGAAACATGTTAAGCAGAGTGTACGAAAGGAAATTATTTTGTTAATTAAAATAGCTTGATGAATGCTTCAGGCTTTCAAGTCCCTCTTAAGGAAATTGGATCTTTTAACCTTAGGAGACCTTCTTTGCCATAGCTCCAAGCAGGGAGTTGGTACCTGGCAGGGCTGCAGAGCTCTGTCCCAGGGTGTCCCCGGAACCCCACAGCCACAGGCTTCCCACCCTTCCCCAAGAGCCTTATTCCCATTGCTCTCCAGTCCTCAGCATTCAGCATTAAAAAGAATTTCACAAATTTGGTCACTGGAGAGGAAGGAGCAGCTAATTTTGGCCTGTTGGGCCAGGGAGGGCTGCTGTGGGTTCACTGGCAGCAGCCTGGGAGGTTTCTCTTCCCCTGCTCCGACTCATGGTGAACTGCAGGAGGTTTTTTCCTTCCCTTTCCTCTCAGCTGGTAGGATTTTTTTCCACCTCCTAATGTATCTGATTCCGTGATGGCTGAATGCACAGTCATGTGGATAAGAGCTTTTATCATCACTTCTGTTACCAACTCCCCAGGTCTAGGGGATTAGAATTGGAAAAGGAAGAAGTCTTAAAATTGGTGTAAATTGATTTAAAAATGGGATTCAATGGGTCAGAGCAAGGGAATAGCATTGTAAAGGTACGAGAGCTTGCTAAGGTATCTCGTCAGTACCTTTTTCGGGTGTGTCTGCTTTTAATTTCTATTTGCTAAAATATTTTTGGAAACCCTGTTCTGTAGATGGTCATATGACAGGGATTAGAGATGTGCTGTACACCTGCAGTAAAGGTAGCTGAAAAACGTGCATAAATAGCTGGGAGAAGGAGCTGGCTGGATCCTTCCAGCCTCCCCATTTTGCTGCCCCCACACTCTCCTCTGCTCAGCTAAAGGCTGTGATCCAAATGGGAGAGCTCCACCACAACACCTTATCTCTTCCTTTTCACTGGGCAATTACCACTCACCTCTGCCTTGTTGTCTGTGTCTGCCCTTAATGCTCAGACCTTTATGTTTTTAACTCCAATCCACACCTGTTGAAAAGACAAGGCAGAAATTTCATGTTCAGCACAATCTTCTGCATTGCATTGCGTAAGGGGTTTTTCTTTTCCACTTTTCTTTTTAATTGGAGCCAGAATTCTAATTGAAACATTTTGAGTGAAAACATTCCTGGACATAAATAGGCAGCAAAGGAGACGGAAATGGAATTGCTGTAACTTTAATGAATATATTCAGTTTTATTAGTTCAAAAGTAGTAACATAATTGCTTTTTCCATTCAGTGGCTGAAGAAGTTTTCACCAATAATAAATAGGATTTTAATGGAAATAGTAGAAGTGGTTATGGACGGTAATGGCCACTACAGTGTTTGCAGTTTTCAAATTAGGTCCACATAATTGCTCATAAAAAGAAAATTTCATTTGTTAAAAATCTCTGGAAACATATTGAATGTGGAATGGTGGAAATGCTGCTGCCATAGGAATTATTTTCTTGTCATATTTAATAATCAGGATTTTGTCAAGTATTTAAATGTGTTGCATAAACAAATGCCATACTTGGAAAACCTGCAAAAGTGTGTTTTAAAAAGTATGCTTGAAAATATCAGTGACTGCATTACTTAGACTTAGCAATCGCATCCATGTTATCCGCTCTTCCCAATTAATTGGGTTTTTTTACAGGTTTTAGAGGTGGGAAGTGAGCTGGGAATACTGCTAAATTATGAAATCTGTCTTTCTTTCTCCCTCTCGCTGTCCTTCACTGTGCCCTGTGCTCTCCCCTCTCCTAGGCCAGATGGTGCGTGGGCGCTCCGTGGTCCTGCGGGCAGCGGGCGAGGGCAGACCCTGCCCAGAGCAGCTCACCCAGCACAGGAGCTGCCCGGTGAAACCCTGCTACAGCTGGTTCCTGGGGCCGTGGTCCCCCTGCAGAGTCCAGGTAGGGCTTTCTCTGGTGCTCCCCGAGGTCTCCAGGGGCTCGTTGTGCTTTGGATAAAGACAAACCCCATCATTACACAACAGGACTAATTGGGGCTGCTGTTCACTGTGGCCGGTGCTGGTGCTGATAGGATCCGTAGGGAAGCAGGGGAAGTTCAGGAATGGTAAATCCCTGCACCTCATCTTCCAGCCATCAGCAGCTATTCATAGACAGCAGTGTGGGTTCAAGTGCCACGAGGTTATAGAGCTATTACAGGGGATTTATGGAGTGAATGTGTTTGAGTGGGCATAGTCATGGTGACCTCTAATTTAATTATATAAAATATCTCTTAACAAGAAAATAGATGCACTAGATATCAAGAGAGCTTAGGGGTTTTTTATTTCCTTTTTCTTTTTAAATGCAGTATAGCAGATCTCCCCACGCCATGTCTCCAGTACAAAAGTGCAAGTTATTTTATGAAGAGCTGGTTTCTACTTGCTCCTTACCCTGGCTATCTTTTTAATGATCTAAAAATGTCTGGATTCAGTTCTGATGTGCTGTCCCTGTGCTCGGCACCTCTGCTCAGCACCGGAGCCATCATTTTTTCACTGTCAGTGAGTTGCATCAGGCTTGAATTGACTTTTTCTTCCCCTCTGTGCTTTTTCTTCTCTCCTTATCTGTTAGATCACATTTCCAATATTAAAACATATTAGTCAGTAACCCAGTTTAAGCAGAGGTGAATCTTCCACAGTGAGGTTTATCAGGCAGCTTAAATCTGGCTTTGTTGAAATGGAGGTGGGAGGTGTGATTGGGTGGAAAAGTGCCCTGTCTGGTCCCAGGGGACAGGACCTGTGCCACATCTCTCACTGCTTCTCCACATTATACCTTGTAAGAGATTGAAGCAAATAAAGCACATAAGGACACACATCCCTTGTGTTTTTTGCTCTGCCCTCTCCCAAGCTGCCAACGCCTTAAATACCTGTGTAGTTTCTGATGTGGTGCACAGATGTATAATGAATATGAGTGGCACAATACATACTTTGAATTTTTCCAAGTCTCCACATATGAATTGTGGAGCATGACAGTCTTTGGATATCCAAGATCAGAGAAACAGAAATATATTTACATTTTCTATAGTCAACAACAATTCATTGCAGCTAGTGATGTGAATATAGACCTTCTATGTGCTGCATTCAGTGTTTATCTATCTTTTACATAAATAGAACAAAATGATAGCATCAGCTGATAGCTAATGTAAGCAAATTCTGTTAAACCTCAGGGAAGAGACCTTCAACCCTAGGAGCTAACACAGCTGATAAAGGAATTAGTAGGGAAGCTGAATTAACCCAGTCTTACTCCAGATAAATAACACATTGTGCAGATTAAAAGTGAGTTCATCCAGAACCCAGCTAAATTTCAGCTCAGAGCAAGTAATAACAGCCTCCCCTAACCCAGATATCATCCCCACATTTCACCGAGATAGAGCCTGCCTTCCCTCCTTAAATTACCACAATGCAGTTTCTCTACCCTTTGCTTTGTTTTGGAGAGGAGCCATTCTATTCGTGTTCACTTCTCTTTAATGAGGTGCTTAGGAATTAAATGTAGTTCATAAATGCAGGGTGATTTATTCCTGTGCTTTGCTGGAAAAGAAGCTTAAGCCTGTGTTCCAAAGAAAGCTTTCAGAAGTCCTGTTTTCAAGGATGCTTTGTGAAATAAGGTAAATGTATCCCTGTGGTAAGACCAAAATGCACAGTGTGAAAGTGTCTCCCTGCAATGATAGAAATGGGGCAACTAATTATAAGGCTAAAATATTTTCCCTTGTATTACGAGATAACTAAGACTACATTTCCTAGTTGTAGAAGGACTATTTTATGCTAAATTGACTTCGTGTGAATAATTAGAGGTATCTGCATGGTCAGGAATAGAGCCTGCTAAGTGTTCTGTATCGCTGATTGTCACAGTATGGAAATCAGTGTGTTGCTCTCCAAGTAATTACACATGTCCCAGGCACACCTGTTGGTGGCATGGGGAATTTCTGCTGCATTCAGAGGGATGCAGAACTTGGAAATTGGTCAATACACCCAGTCTTAAAGGATACCAGGACATTAATCATTTTCCTCCTAGACTTGGTTTACCCTGATTAGCTTAAAAAAAATAAATTAGCAGTGGCTGACACCGTTAATCATTTTTTCCATGAAAAAATATAAGTAGCTAAGTATTTTCAAACACCAGCTGGCTGACATTCCTAGGAAGACTAAAAACCTTTCCCTTCTAACTTGTTTTAAAAACACTGCCTTAAATGTGATCATAAAATGTTCTCTCATTAGAGAAGACTTTGACCTGATTAAATGCTCATCAACCTGTGAAAGCTTTGCCCAATCAACTCTTTACCTAAAATAATGGTGAACTCATGAGCCCCAGTAAAAGCCAAACAGGGAAAACTTTTCTTAAAAGCACCTCTGGCCAAAGCATTTCATAAGGGCTGTTATCTCCTCTCTTAGTGGAGTGGTTTATGTGGGTGGTGTGAGAGGTTTGTGGAGATGCTGCCTGACGTTGGTGTGCTGCTGAGTTCCAGAGGTACCTCCCTGGGTAAACCTTCTCCCTATTTTACCAGTGGTCGATTGGGGCAGGGTGGGTGAGAGGTGGAGGCTGGTGGAGGGGCACATACATCTAGGCTGGATTTAGGAAACCCAAGACATGTTCTGCATCCTCTGTAGGGTCAGCATAGGAATTTTTGCAGCCAGACGGCAGGAGTCTCCTCTGGAAGTCAAATTCCCACATGTTTCCAGTGAGGAGATCATGACTGGAGGCAAATCATTGTTTTAGGCAGTCCTCAGAAGATCACACCTTCCAGGGAAGAGCATTTACAATACAGATTTGTTCTCCTGAGTTTTGAATATGTGATGGTTTCCCTGGCAGTTCTCCTCTGAGCAGCAGCTATTCAATCTGTCCTCAGTGTGCCATTACTGCCATGAACTCGCTCTGGTTCCACACCTATTAATTAGATCTTCAAATGCATAATTTTGGGGACACAAATATTCTTGAAGATGATACAGAAATTAATGCAGTTCTCCTGCATTGCTTAAGACCTTGCCAAAAATACCAAAAAGCATCTCCTACTTTAAGTGATGGGGTGACATTTTATCTTCTAAGTGCGTTCCATTGATTGTAAAAGATCTTGAAAGAAAGAAAGCAAATGGAAGCCACCTTTAAAAAACAAACCTTGATCTCTGGGATTGTTGAGAGTTCATGGTTTATATTTTTATTGTAAACATTGGAAGTTAAGAATGTAGTTCCAATATTACATGGGAGAATGAAAAGTGTTGCATATGGACTTTAATAATGGAAACAGGTGTACTGAAAAAATGTATTAATTGACCTATTTATATCTCAGTATTCTTATTACTCTTTATATATTTATATGTATATAAATGCTTATATATTATTTATAGAAAACTAAGTGTATTTTTTAAAAATTATTTTGTCCTCTTCAGTCATTTTGCCACTCTTTGAGCCACTTTGAAGTGGAAATGCTGCAGTTTGATTAGTGCCCATTTTGCCCAAGAATTTTCTGTCATCACTTCTGTTTCCACCAGCTATTTTTAAGCACTCTAACCCAATTGACAGCTGCATGAGTTATTCACACACCATTAATCTCGGACCACAATAGAGGTTTCAGCAGTGAAGCAGTAATTTAGAACAGTAAGTTACATGCTGTCTAAAGTGAAACATGGTGTTAAAAACTTGGAATCTGGCTGCATATAGTAAATCTGCACTAATACTTCTCTAAGATGCTTTTGATTAGCAACTGTTCTAAATCCAGCTAGTTATGCTCTTATTTCCATTTCATTGTGGTTCTGCAACAGAAGGAATAGAGATAATGAAAAGCTGCCAGGTGTGTGCAGGAGAGCCATTCTTGAGATTCCTGCTAGCAAACCTGCTGCTGGGTGAATGCACTCAGTGGGAGCCATCCTGTTCTGCAGATGAAGTCCATTATTTTAAGAGAATCCACTGCCAAGAAATCCAAAGGAGCATGTCCCTTGGTTATATAAAAACAATGTTTCTTCTTCTTGAGTTTTGTTTACTGGATTTTGTAAAGTGCCACTTCTTCAAGGGTTCGGGCGCGTGTTCGTAAGCCATCATGCGGGTTTAAGGCATCCACCTCAACAGCATTGCAGCTCTGTGTATCACATGAGAATGAAACAATTCCAGCCTCTAGAAATAGACTCAACACTTTTGCTCTTGCAGCACTCTCAGCCCTTGATCGTAGCTTTAGCCAAGCTATACTGGTTTTCCAGTAAAGGAGGTCGTCTTCAGCAAGTAGTTTGGTGTATGACTAAGTATTTCAGAGCTGGGCTGACAAGCATGGAGTGGCTCAGCTGGAGCCTCCTTTTGCTTGTTCAGATGGGGTTTAGTGCTGACAGGTGATGGCTGGCTTGGGTTGGTGTTTTGGTAGAGTCTGTGGCATGAGTTGGTGATCTCTGTCTGCTCCAGAATCCACCTCTCTCTTAAGAACATGACACAACCAGTCTAGTACACAGTAACTCTGGCAGCCTAGTTAGGTGTGCTGGAGGATTTTTGCTGTTGCAGGGTTTAAAAGACGTAAATGCTCTTCTTGGACTGTGGGTAGGTAGAATATGTCCGATCTTTACGGGCACGCTCTTCTCTTGGCTTTTGTAGAGAAGACAAAAATTTCTGTGTTCATGTAACTGGGAATTAATTAAGAATCAGTAAATTCACTAGCTGACCCTCCAAAAATGTATTAATCCTATATGGTACCCACTTCTTTCCTCACCTTTGTTTCCATTTCCCAGACTTTGCTGTGTGGCTCTGCGCCTTCCTCTGGGATTCTGTAGAGATGTGTACAGAAATCTCCATCTATCCTCTCATAACTGAGGATACTGTTGTAGTCCAAAGAATAAATTTGTATCTTTGAGGACTTTTTGGGTGGAATCAACTGTATTTCTTCTGTCATCTGCTAACATCAGTGCTGTGTGCCTCTGTTCCTTTTTATCATTTCATAGGGTGGACAGTGTGGAGATGGATTGCAAGTCCGCAACCTCACGTGTCTGGTGCATGATGCGTCTGTCTCTGCTCCATCCAAACCAGTAGAAAATGCATTATGTGGTGATCTGCCATCAAAAGAGAGTGTGCTGCAGTTACCATGCTCTGTGCCTTGCCCAGGTAAAGTCTTTGGGAAGCCATGGTGCATTTCTTCTGGTGATAGCTGTCTGAGGTGGACATGCTCCCGTAGCTCCGAGTACTGTCAAGATGTTGTGGTTCAGGAGATCGGTAGATGCTCAGTTTGCTGTTTCTAGACCACCTGAAAAAAGACTTCCTTTGTTTTCTGAGAAAATGAGGCTCCCCGTGAAGCAGAAAATGTGAATATTGCATACCACTGGGTGATTCACTGGGAATATTTCACTGTTAAAGCTGTTGTATGCTTAGGTGGTCTTTACCCTTCAAGGCTTATTTGTTCTGCAAACCTGTGGTTTATTCTTTGAACGTGCAGGTGACTGCCACCTGACAGAGTGGTCCGAGTGGAGCTCCTGTGAGCTCACCTGCATCAATGGCAGGAGCTTTGAGACAATGGGGCGCCAGTCTCGATCCAGGGCGTTCATCGTTCAGTCTCCAGAGAACCAGGAGAGCTGCTCTGGACAAGAGGTGGAAACACGACCTTGCTCAGGTAGCTTGGCCACAGCGCTGCTTCCTCCCTTTAAGGAGTTTATTCTGGATTTGTTGCAAGGTGAAGACTAACTGGAGTTGATATTGCAGGAGGGAAGTGTTACGACTACCTGTGGAAAACCGGCCTTTGGCGAGACAACGTGCGCACAGTGTGGTGTCAGCGCTCAGATGGAATGAATGTCACAGGTATATCCCCAAATTGCCTAGCATGTTTATGAATGAAATGTCTCCATCCAGGTTTTAATTCTTCTGCATCTGTTGCTTGGAGGGAGTTGGACATCCTTCCTCACTCTTCCAGAATTTCAGTTTAGATTTGTGTGTAGGGAAGACAGATGGGAGCTCACCAGCCTTGATGTCAGATCAACATTACACCTTTATTGCACAGGAGTATTTGGGCTAATCACCTTTGCTCTTGGGCTACTCATGGGAAGGAAAGAGTGGACACATACTGAAGTGCAACCTTCCTGTGCTGTGGAGAGCAGAAAGCACTGCATGCATGGGAGAGACCCCAGCTTCTGTACCTCTTCTTCTCAATACACAGGAATCTCAAATCACCCTGTGACCTGCACATTCTGCCTGTGAAGGATGATAAGGGGAATTCGTGGTCAGAACTTTGAAGCTCCGTGAGAGCTTGGCAGAGGCAGTAGGGCATTCACATCCATGAGATCTCTTTCAGTATGCACAGGGTGAATGAGGAGAGAGTAGAAACAAAAGTGATAAAATGTTCTTATCTGGTTCTATTTATAATGACTAGTTAAGATAAAAACAGAAGTCTTATATGCAAAGGTTGCCAAGTATTTAAGAACTCATTAACATGTTTTTATTCCTGTAGAAGCACAGGCTTCCCCAAGTGAGGATGGGCAAAGGCATTATGTGGATTATGGTTTTTTATGTGGATAAGACATTAATGAGGACACACAAGATCTGCATCTAATTCCCCATTCTGTCCCTTACTTCCTATGTGGCCAGGGGCAAATTGCTTAAATCTGTATATCTCTGTACTCCATTAACAAGATGGGTATGATAATAATTCCCTGCCTCGTTAAGGCAAATTAATTAATACAATGCCTACAGATATTATGCTAATATGTTTAATAGACTAGTATTTAACTATATAAAATAAGCAAGCAAGCCCTTCTCACACTGTGGTAATCCAAGTCAAAAAACATGCCCTTGAAGGCACTCACTACTTTCTTTTCCAGGTGGGTGTCCTCTTAGAACGAAACCTGCAGAAGTTCAGCAGTGCAGCCCGGAGTGCAGAAAGCCATTCTCCTACTGCACACAGGTAATTGCTCATTGCAGAATATGGTTAGGAAATTAACACAGCAAAATCTAATCAATTAGCTTCTGGATCTCACATGCGTTCCAGGACTTAGGAAACAGTTTAGTGTGTCCCTGGTACCACCTCGAGGAAGTTGTGGGAATTTCATCCTGAAAGCATAAACCTGCACAGACGAGTGATGGAGTTTTGATGTGGTGTAACAAGTTTGGGCTTGTTTTGTGGTGGGGTTTGGGGACCTCTTGGTTTAGTTTTTATTGAATGTTATTGTACTGTCTCATAGAAAATGGTCTGTTTAAAACTTGTGTAAAAGAGGAGATAAAAGGGTATCCATCACCTGTTTGGAGCATAATCAAGTGTATAAGACCCTCGGACTGACATTATTTAGCAAAGAAAACGTTTTAAAGTAGAAATCCATAAAATGGAATATCTACTTAGCAAACCACAGACTCCTAAAAAACCTCTTGAACAAACTTTTTAGACTTGGTTTAGTCAGTGGATATTTGGCCAAAAGAAAGCTTCATTTCAGATAGCCCAGTGAAATACTGGAGTGGACATATGTGAGGAGGGCTTGGGTCTGAAGGGGAATTTTTTCTGGTTCGTCTCTTCTAATGCCCAGCAGTGGGAAAATTGTTAACTGATGAGAAGAATTTGCCACATATTCCTGTTATTAAATGGGATGAAAATGTTTGTATGTTGGGCTTCTCTGTAATTACAGACTCTTTTCCCACCAATGCCCCAAATATATTTGGCTTTTTGAACAGAAATGGGTGTGCAGGCACCAGTTCTGGGTGGTTTGGTGTGGTGGTGCTGGAGTTGCTCATGAAGGTTATACCTGGCGGTTTCTTTGTGGTTTCCCTACAGAGTGCACTGTTCTGTGGGAGGGCACTATCTGGTTTAATACTGAATTCCCTTTTATCTCCCAGAGAGGAGTCTGCGGTTGTGAGCGAGGATATACAGAAGTAATGAGATCAAATGGTTTCCTGGATTACTGCGTGAAGGTACCAGGTTTAGAAGATAAAAAAGCTGATGTTAAGACCATTGGTGGAAGAAATAAGCCTGTCAACTCAAAAATGCACGACATTTTCAAAGGATGGTCTATTCAACCTTTTAATCCAGGTGAAAAGCTTAAATATGAATGGAATAAATTGTCTTTAAAACATTTCTGTAGAAGAAAGGTACAAGCTTTGTAGATGATAACATCAGACATTGTGTCTGGGAGCTGCAGAGTAACCTCCCAGTTTCCAACTCGTGCGCTGCCTTTCATGCCTTTGTGCCTGTACAGAGGAATCACAATCTCTTATGTTGAGAGATAGGGGAGACAGAATGAAGCAATAATATTTTGCAAAAGTGTACTCAGATGTGATTTGGGGCGATGCTTAGAACTATTATCTGATGATGTTTCTACAAGTAATATGTTTGGACTCAGAAAGATATTGATCACTGGTGCTTCAGCAGATTCAGAGCAGAAAGGTTTCATTAAAGAAAACAGATTGTTTCTTTTCATATTTCAAAACTATGTGAAAAGAGTTAGGGTAAAAAGTGTAGAGTTTGGAGTTTTAAGTGTTAAAAGTTTTGACATTAAAAATACCCCACAAAACCAGGCAAGATGCTGTGTCCGAGAAGCTCATCCCTGGTGATCTTTGACACCCACATCATAAAGTCTGTTGGAACTGTCTATTGGATGTGCTCAGAGTGGTCCACTGGACAAGTGCTGTATGTAATAATAGCTGATTTCCATTTTGACTGTTGTTTTGAAGATTAATGAATTCAAAATAAATTTCTCATATGCAAATAGGGCTTTAAAATGGGAAGCAAATGTGTTAGGCACATCAGGTTCTACTGAAATACACTTGCTCTCCACATATTCCAAAATACTGGCAGTGCACTCTTCCCCCTCTTCTGTTACCTGACATTGCATTTGTTTGCAATTGTAGTTCCTAATGAACACAAGACTTTAGAAAATATGCAACAAAAAGGTTGTGTTAGGGGGATTCAGGGAGCTGTAATTCTGTCTGATATATGTGATCACACTTTGAATGTTACATTTACATATTTGATCTGCATACAGTAGTTAACCTTTGCGTTGACAGTCTCTGGGCTCATAGGGCTTGGCCCAAAGCCTTCTGAAATTGTCTGGGTTTCGATCAAACCCTTCACCCAGGAGCCCATGCAGCGCAGCAGCAGTTTGCGTCACAGGTTTGGGGTTAATTGCCTTTTTGTCAGCATCCCTGGTGCTCTGTAGGCTGTCTCACTTGGGTCTCATCTCTTTGGCTGGTACCTTTGTGGGTTTAGAAGAAGGGAGGGAGGTGTAGGTGGATGCTGCAATCCTCTCTTTTTAAATCAGCAAACTCGAATGCTGAAAGCTTCTGGTGGGCTTGACCTTGGAGCAGCATCTGTGACCCAACTCTCCCCTGGGAGTGTAACAGAAATAGGGACTAAGGAGCTTTTAGAGAACACAGTGTTACTTAATTTTAGGGCAGAAATGTCATAGAAACAATATATGGGAAAGGAATAAATGTGCTCCATGTGTGCTAAGTGGATCCCCAACCCCATGGCATCCTGCAGTTACCTCTGGAGTCTGTATGTGCTCTTCAGATCCCAGCTCAAGGCTGGTGCTCTTCAAATCACTCCTCTTTGTCTAATTTCATGACAAAGTATGTAATTATTCCTCTTCAGAGTCTTTGGGGTTTGCAGCAGTTACTGCTGCCTGAGCCAGGAAAGCAGTCACCCACCAGTTCTGCTCTTGATAGCAGGTCTGTGGTGAGTGCTCCCTGTGTGGATGGCATTTAACACCCTGCAGCACCACAGGCCTTGACATTTGTGTATGTCTAAGGAGTTATATCTGTCAGTAAAAGCAGTCTGTCTTTCTCCAGCTAGTCTGTGGTTTCCCTTCCCCTTTACAGTTTGGAACACAAATTTTATTATGATTTAATGAGGCTGATGTTTTTGTACTTCTAAATGCTCTGCAGGAGTGCACAGAACTGATTTCAAACCAGGCTGTGTTTTTCCTCTCTTTACCACACTCTGGGAGGCCAGAGTTCAGGCGCAGAAACTTTTTTTCAAGTAGAGAGGCAATTTAAATAGCACTGCTTAAATTGTCAGATAATATGGTCCAGTGCCTTTCTGTTGAGGATGGAGAGAAGAGCTGCTTTCATGGCAGACATGCTGTGATGCCTTTTTGTGGCTGTGGCTGTGACAGTCACATTGTAAGACTGCTAAATATTTCTTGGCCATGTCTAGTTGAGGGGGCAAAACACTTCATACCTAGACTTCAGGAAAAAAACCCCAAACCAACCAACCCCAGCCTGACAAACAGAACTTTTCTCACATGGAAAATAGTCTGCACGTGTTTCGAGGAGCAGAGAAAATCTGTGAAAGGTACTCAGCCTTTCCACAAAGCCTGGAAGAAAAATGAGAAAGAATGAAATCTGCTTAAATCTGTTTCCCTTTGTCATTCAGACATAAAATGTAAACCAGGCTCAGCAATTGTCCCTCTCACTTGACTGAGTTTGAAATGGCCTCTGACAAACCCTGTCTGTGGGCACAGCACAGATTCCTATTCGTGCCTCCAGTGTGCATTAGGAGCTCTGGTGATGTGGATCAGCTCAGACTGCTGCCACATGGAAAAATACCAAACCTTCTCCCTGCAAGGAAATATGTACAGAGCAAGAAACAGAATTACTGATCTTTTAACAATTGTTATTACTAATAACAATTATTGTGATTAGTGACCCGTTCAAATAAAGTGTTCTGAGACAAGGGAATGTTTCCACAGATTGGAGCCCACATGTGCATGAGGGAGTTCCTCCAAGAGTTCCTGGTCATTTCAACCCAAACCCAAGAGATTTACCTTGTCCTAAAGCCAGTTATGTCTCCTGCTCCTGTGGCCCAGCCAGAAAGCTCTTTAACAGCTTTATCCCTCTTACTGTTACAAAGCCTATTCTTGTTTTTATTCTAAGCTGAGTTTATTCCCATTTGTTGCCCAAGTGTTTTCCAGCTCAAAGCAGCTTGTCCACTGTGCTCGCTGGTGGTTACCACAGTTGACCCCCAAGTAGAACAATCCCATCCCTTCTCAGCCTTTTTTTTTTTTTTTAGGCCAAACACATCAAGTGTTCCCTGTGTCTGTCTGGGTCAGTTCAGGATTGAGCTGCCTCTGCCAGAACAGCCACTGGGGCTCCAGAGTGAATGTACCCCAATTATCCCGTGTTGCTGCTCCTTTCCAGTGGCAGGAGCCTGCCTGGGTTGTGGTTCTGTGCTGCACAAGCCCAGGCTGCCTGTGATGAGCTATGGGAGCTCAGCCAGAGGGGGTTAGGCAATAACGCCGCTTCAGAAAACTAAGACAAAGAGTTTGGTTTCAGTTTTCATTGAGGAAAATCAGTGCTCCTTGCCAAAGTTACATTTTTTCCCTGAAAATTATTGATTTTTAGAGAAATCTTTGCTATCAAAAATACAGGGTTTATGGCTTTTTGCCAGTCAGTCCTTGTTGTGTTTCCTGTCAATGATGCTACTAAATTCTCTTGAATTAATCTCTTGAAATTTTGTGTATTTCAGAATAAATTATTTCAGTCTCACCTTTTCTCCCTCTGTCCTTTTTCCTCATCTTCCAACAGACGGTAAACTGAAAATGTGGGTATATGGAGTATCAGCTGGTGGGTTCTTCATCATAGTTTTCCTGATTTTTACTTCCTATCTGATGTGGTGAGTATGACAGGTATTTTGTCCTTAAATAAAAGGGAGTTTGCTTTTACTTAAACAATCCAAACTGTATCACAACAGTGAGATTTAATCCTCAGGGCTTTAGGGGAGAATGGAGATGGGATTACCTAAGTGGCTTCATTTGGCCCCTTCCTCAGAGTAATTAAAACTCTCCAAATTGTAGCTGTTAACAGACATTATTGTGCAGACGTTTGGTGGTCATGCAGGGAAATAATTCTTTTTTGTTATCAATAGGACTTTATATTTATTCAGACTTCTGCTGGGATTAGAAAGAGGGGTTATTGTATTCTTAAGAAAAAGATAAAGTAAAACTGAAGAAAGGCAAGGAGAGTGATTGGATCGAGGAGCTGGCTTCTGCTCAAGGAGGGACTAAATAGAATAGGGGCATTCAGTTAGAAAATGATGTTTGATGTGGGAATACAATAGAGAACTATGAAATCATGAATGTGGGAGAAAAGGGTGCTAGGGAATTTTTATTTCCCACAATAAAAGAAGTAGGAAGCATCTGATGAAATGATCGTTTAAAATAAACAAAAGATATTATTTTTCACGCAGTGCATTATTACCTTGTGAACTCACTGCTGCTGGGGACTGTGCATGCCAGGAAGATAAATGGATTCAAAGATGGCATAACAGTTCACAAGAGATTGGGTCTCATGGTGTTAATTGTGGTTTTCTGGATGTATGCTCCAGCTCAGGAAATCCCTAAATAGGTTTTTGCAGTGAGTCCGTCAGCTGGAAACGTGTCCTGTGTCTAAAGCTGCTGTTACCAGCCACTGTTAAGGACAGGGCACCAGGTCCTGGTTTACACCAGTGTGTCACTGGTGGGGGCCTTTACTGGGGAGGGGGAGTGTGACAAAGTCCGTGTTGCACTCCCTGGTTTGAATATTTGGAAAGGCACTGCCTTTGATGCCTCTCAGAGGACAGCAAGGGAGAACCGAGCATCATCCGTGTGCCCTGCAATGCCCACGGATTTGGCCTGTAGTTACAAACATTAATGGTGCAAACTTCCCCAACCTCTGTCAGATCAGGGCAAGCAACCAAAGAGTCACAGCTCTGTGGCCTGACAGCATCACTGCCCTCTTTCGTCCAACATCAGTTTATTCCCTCTCGCTCTTACAGTCTTTCTCTCAGTGTCTTTCTTTGGCTAAAAGCTCAAGTAACAACGTTTGGATGCTGCTTAGGAGTTGCAGCTCCCCTATTTTCCAAGCCGTGTAGCTCCATTCCTCTGTGGCTTCACAGTGGAGGATACAGAGGATTTTTTAAATAACATTACACACTTCTCCATCACTCAAAGGCTGGTGTTGAAATGTATTTCTCAATAATAATTATTGTTGCTTCAATAGCGTGCCAAAGAAAAATGAGAATATCCCACTCCTAGGCGGCTCGTGTTCCAATTTTTCTGCAAGGTGTTCCTTGTTTTGTCAGCTGCGAGAAGGGACTGGAAACAAATGTGCTTTATTTCCTCTGCAGATGAGGAGCACAGTTGGCTGCCCATTTCTGGCAGGCTGTGTGTCCCTACCACACACGTGAGGGCACACAAACAGGTCCACATGAGACGTGTTAGAAGCAGTGACTGTACGGCTGTGTCACCCACTGACAAAATGAAATAATCTATGTGGGAAGTTGATTTTTTAATTGAAGTTTGAAGTTTGCTGATGTTTCTGAGCTTACTGCAGTTTATAATTTTTTCTTCTGAAATACTTTTTTTGCAGCAAAAAGCCGAAGCAGCATCAAAGCCCTCCTCCCCAGCAGAAGCCTCTAACCTTGGCCTACGATGGAGATATTGACATGTAACGTAACAAAGAAATCCAAATCTAGACATCAACTGCCTTAACTGCTTTCTTTTTTGGAACTCTCCGACTTCTCAGTTTTTTGAGGAATCTCCTGATGTGTAATATACCAGGCAGAACAGAAATACTGCAACCTTAAAACTTTGCCACTTCTTTACTTAAAAAAACAAAATGGAGTCGAAAACTTGGATAACTTGGATCTTGTGAAACTTTTCTGAAGAGACCAGAAAATACATCTCTCTTCCTATTGAGCTATGGGAATAAAAAAAAAAAGGAAAATCTACAGACATCAAAAGGAGTCAGTTTGAAAAAAAAAAAAAGGCATGACAATCCCAAGGAAAATGTGACATTTACTGTAAATGACAAGTTTGACACAGCATCATTATGCACTATATTAGTGCAGGGTTCTTTATTCTTCACATACTTCAACAATGAGTTTTCTAGTGTTTACATTTCGTTCAAAGACTTTAAAACCAGATCATGTATTTTGAGAAATGCAAGGAAGAATGAGTTGAAGTGTCTGAAGTTATCAGGTTTTTTAAAGTTTCTTCCTTCTTATCCTGTTTTCTAGTCTGGAATATGATTTTGCTTCATTTCCACCTACAGGACAGAATAAGGATTGTTATGAAAAAGAAGAGGTGGTTTCGTAACCAAGAATATTTTTTAAAGAGTTGAGTAGATAGGTGTTTTAATGAATGGCTAGAGGATTTGATTGTTTAAAAATATTTTAAATTAAATTAAACCATGTAGATACATTATGGCCAGTTTAAATTGTTATTCAGTTTAATTAATACAAACTCTGCTTTTGTATTTAAATTTTCTTATCTGAAATATTTATAAATTCCTTTTTTTGAATTTAATTACCTGACCTCATTTAATATACATCCAACACAAATGCAGTTTGTAGAAGGTCTTGCTTTTTTAAATGTTTCAGAACCACTGAGAAGTTACATGTAAAATTCTGGGAACATTTGAAGAGGGTAAGTGTTTATAATAGTGTGTGTTGCAAGTAAGAAAGTGCCATCTTGTGGTATTGACTTGTATTTATAAGCAAATAAAATGCTAAAGAGAGTGAGAAAATTGCTTCTGGTATGTTGAATTAAATGTGAGTAAGCAACATGCATTATTAGTCATTTACTACATCTGAGATTCAGGTATATTTTGTGCTGTAGTGATTAGGGAAAGAAAGACAATGGATAAGGACCAGTAGAGAGAGTATTTGCAGGTCTGGAGAATGGTTGGTCTAATTTTTTAACTCAATGCTGCTTCTTACTCTAATGATCAGAAGAGAAAAAAGAATTGTTTCCAGCCCAGCGCCTGTGCGGTCCTTCCCAATCCACAGTTACCTGGATCATCACAAAACATGAGCACAGCTGGGGCAGAAGGCATTGCTCTTGTTATGTTGCTATTCACAGCTTTGTAAAGTGATTTGAATATTATGGTTTTATTGAAAAAAAGTATGGAATTTTAGGTAGGTTTCCTTCCCCAGCTCAGGATCTCACCAATCCAGTGTTGCTCCTGCAGCATCGAATTGAGATGGTGTTTTGTCACGAAAGCAGGGTCAGGAATGTGCTTCTCTCTTCCCTCGTTAGAAATAAAGGCTGATAGAATTGTAAGGGGAGGTTGTCTCACTTGTTTCTGGCTCTGAAGATGTTCTGCTGGCCTGCTTTCCACTCTCAAGCTATAACTGCTTATGGCATAAAAAGCAGGATCTGGTGTTTCCACGTAAGGTGCTTCAGTTTGCTGCCCTTCAGCCATTCCCTGTCCCAACTTGAGCACCTTCTGTCCCAAAGGGACTGGCCACAGTTCCCTCTGGAGCTGGGCACTGCTTGAGGAGCCATGGGCTGTGCAGGGCACTGGTGCAGGGGGCGAGGGGCAACACCTCCTGCAGAGCTGTTGCAGTTCAGTAATGCCCTCTAGGGAGCCAGGGCACCTGTGTGACTTTGTGAAATGAAATGCCACAGCGAGGAAGGCTCTTGAGGCTGCTGGTACAGACAGCCACTGCTGGCTGTGCACTGTCTGCCAGTGCATACAGGAATCTGTGTCTGCTCCTTGTCCAGCCTCGACAGCATGGTGATTCAAATGTCATGAGGTAATTGCATGTATTTGATAATTTGGGATTGAATTAAGCTGTGAAATTGAACGAGGAGCTGGTGGCTGCGAAGTCCATGAGGCTGAGAATGCAGCCCAGTACAAAACCAGGGATCGGTTGTTTAGACAGATACCGAGGTTATTGCTGTTCGTAGGAGCCCTGGATATCCTGATGGGGGAAATGCCCAGCCTCCTGTGGGAGCACTGGATTCAACTCCTGCCTTTCATTGTTCAAGGTGAGTCATGACATGGAAAGGGGATTACTTCTACTTCTTGCTTGTTTTAGCTTTCTATGCTTTTTACTGAAGTAGCTGGTGCTGTTCCCTGCTGAAGACAGGACAGACATATTGGTCCTATTCAGAAAGGTAATTCCAATACTCCCAGCTAGGGCATTGCATCAAGACACAGAGGTGGATGTGAATGAAAGCATCTGGGGACTGTGAGTGAAAGTACCTGTGGGTGAAGAGTTTGCCAAATGCCCTGGCCCTGTCTGTGTAGATAATAACCAGAAAACGAGAGTCTGCACTTCTTCATCATCTATTTCAACACTGTGGATTTGAATGTCCAGTGCCAGGTGTGTCCAACTTTGGTATTACAGCTGTAAGACCTGCAATTGTTTGGGGTTTTTTTTTCCCCCATGCATAGGATACTTGTATGCACAGTTATGATGTTTATTCATATCGTTGTGCCTAAACACTGCCACCATTGGGGCTTTTGTATGAGATATGTAAAATCAAACTGCTTTTTTCCCTGCAGAAATATCCTGAAGTCTTGGGAAGTTTTCCTGTTCATAGGGCTGGATCCCAGCTGTACTCCCCTCCAGCAACTACACCAGAAGGACATTTGAACTTCAGGTGTTAAAGTCTAGACTAAAGACTAATTTTATTTGCTCTGAAAGCTGAGTAGTGTAAAAATTTCTGTAAGAAAAAGTAGCTAAAGACTTGTAAATTATCTTGTGCTAATTTAGCTAATTTGTGTCAAAGAAGAGCCTAATTGCATCGTTTTCTTTGCCTGAGTGCACTTGCATTCATAGGCAATTTCACTAAGAATTGAAGAAAGTATTACCTTGGGAGGAAAAAAGTTGTTTGAGCACTTCTATTTTGGATTAGTCCTGCTGAGTATGAAGTTATTCATATAGATGGTTTCTTGAAAAATGATCATAGAATCTTAGAATGGTTTGGGTTGGAAGTGACCTTAAAGATAATTTCATTCCAACCCCCTGCCGTGGACAGGGACACCTTCCACTATCCCAGGTTGCTCCAAGCCCCATCCAACCTGGCTTTGAACACTTCCTAATATCTAATCTAATGCTGCCCTCTGTCAGTTTGAAGCTTTTCCCCCTTGTCCCTTTACTCTGTGTCCTTATCCAAAGTCTCTTCCCAGCTCTCTTGTAGCTGCTTTAAGTACTGGCAGGTGCTCTAAAATCGCCTTGGAACCTTGTCTTCTCCCAGCTGAACAACCCCAAGTGTCTCAGCCTGTCTCCACAGCAGAGGTGCTCCAGCCCCCTGATCATATTTTTTCTAAATATATAACTTAATTTGCCCTTAAAAGTGGAAGGAGAAACGTAGTTTAAATATGATTTCGGGGCTTGTTTTCAATTGGGAGGTAATAATGCAGAAAAAAATTATCTAACTCAAGACCTTTTGAAAGATGGATCGGATTACCTGATGTATTAACATGCCTCAGGACAGATCATAGTTCTGTCTGGTTTAAAATGTAATTTAAATGAATTAACTTCCACATCTTACAGCTGTGACATGCACCTGTCCTGGACAGGAGCTTGATTTATATTACCTTTATGAAGATCTATCTTGAGCACAGGCTATTACGTGCCATCAATATGTATGTGTTACTTGATTCCCAGAGCCATGACCTGACAGGTGACTCTGTTACTGTCACTTAACTGCTGACATGACTTGTGCCACCAGCTATGCCATTATGCCATTGAGATGTGACACGGCCTGATCCATAATGCTCACGATGGGCTGTGCCTCCAGCTTCTGTCAGACGTGGAAGTTGCACGTAATTCCTCCTTGTCCTGCTGCATCTGCAGGGCAGGGCACCCCCCTGGGTCACAGCCAGCAGCATGGATGGGGTGGGATGGGTTAGGGGCTGGTGACTGGTCAAGAAAGTTTTACAGCAGTGAGATTGTCTTGAAGAAACCTGTCTGACCCACTGGGATAACTAGGACCAGAAAAATGAGTGTAAAAATGAGGAATTCACATGAACAGACATTAAATAAATGGAACCGCGCAGTCATTTCTTGTTCCTGCCTGGTAGAAATGAAAGAAGTGTCGTGCTGTGAAGTCTGATAGCAAGGGACCCCGCTGTCCCTTGAAACAAGTTATTATTTGGCCACGCTTTGTGATTTGGTTATATTTACATCTTAGGAGAAAAGACTAGATTTGAATGAATATTTGTAATGGTAATCATGGCGACAGGATGCTTTCTGCATGAATTTTTATGTGTACCCTTTTATCTTCCAATCTAATATAGTTTATTTGTGGGGTTTTTTTAAATGTAAACCAATGCTAAAATGGACACATATGGAATGTCTGAGAAAACCCAAGCCCCCATATTTGCAGGTTTTGGTAATTATGCTCATTTACTTTGATTATGTGTTTTGTTACAATCGTGTCTAGAATGGACTGTAGGTGGATACGTGGGTTAAAGGACTTTGTGGGGTTCATCCTGTCTGCGAAGAGATGTTTTGATGGAATGACAAATCACTCTCATTTTCCTCTGATAAGGAAGAACTCTTAATTTTTTCCTCTGCTTCGTGAAAGTTCACCTGCATGTTATGAATATTGGGGTTGTTACATGTCAATATGACATTGGGAAAAAACTCTTGAAACATAATAACAGTGAAGAATCTTCTGACAGTGCATGGGGGAAGTGGAGCACCAAGAATTCATTTTGCAGATGAGGAAGACTGCACTTGTAATTTATATTTTTGGTGCAATCTGGCTCCTTCCCTGTGTGAGCAGGCTTCAAGTCGCTTTTCTTGCAGAAGTGTCTGACTGGATGAATGCAGCCCAGAAATGGTGTTTCCATTGCCCAGTCATCACAACACTGTGCAGCAATGGGATTGGGCCAAGGACGGATGCCAGGTTTCATCTCTCCATTAAAAATAACCTCTGGTAACTGTGTTCTGGAGCTGGAGTTTTGTTATAATTAACATACTGTTAGGGTCTCTTCCTTGTCACTGTTGTAGCATCAGGCTCTACATCAGGCTCCTCTATTTGGAGGTGGCAGAGGAGGCGTGTATCTGATCCACAGTCAGTAAATGATGCTTATTGACTTCATTTAGAGATGATCAGACCATTCAGTGGTTGTTAGCTGCTGCTTCCTTAGGGTTTTCCACCTTCACTGACCTTTGTGAATATGAGTGCATTGATCCTGAAATGCCTCATGTGGAAAATTAAGTGATTTAATTACACAGTTTGGGTTTGCATTCTACATTAGAAGTCAATTTACTTCAGTGACTGGATTAGAGACAAACGTACCGGCAATTGATGGGTCAGACCAGTGAAAGATCAAGTGTCCCCTGAGAAATGTGGTCTGTGGTTGCTCTTCTGCAGCAGAAGGGTGAGGTTTCTTGGCTTGTGTGTGTTGAGTAGACCAAGTGTAACCAAATTTATTTAAGTGAAGTATCTGGGGTTTATCTAAGGATGGAAGTCTAGGAGTGTTTCAATGACAGGATGCAACAGAGATTTAATTTATGATCATCCATGCTTTGAGAAAAGCATTTGTGTCAGTCAACAGCCACGTTTTTCATTTTTGTAGTGGATATTTTAATATTTCCTCTGGTAAAACAGAAGACTTGTCCTCAGATAAACAATCCAAAGCAGGACTTTGAAGAAGAGATTCCACTTACTGAAGCACCAGTGAACTGTTTGTTTTGAGAGATGTAAGAAGGACATTTGCTGAAACCTGACACTGTCTGAATCCTCTCTCCCGGTGACAAACCTGTTGAGAGCCTGCCAGGAAGAGTCACAGCAGAGAGAGGTGATACCAGGGCAATTTAGGGCAATCTCTTGTTTTCTCTAACAGCCCCACACCACTTTTTTAACTGGGTAAACAACTTCATCTTCCACTGTCTGACAGTCCTGGAGCAGAGAAAATAACTCTTTTATAACTCTAGTCCTGGCTCTGGTTTCTACTGCAGTGGTCTGTGCATGATGGGCTCAGCAGAGGAGCATCAGACATACATCTCTATAACCTGTACCCTGTGCCTGATGGCTGCGCTCTGTGGTGACAGCGATGACATTCAGGCAGGTTTCTCATTGCAGGGAAGCATCAGGAGATTGCTGCTGCTCCATCAGGGATGGGTGGAAAATATCACTTCATGTACTGAATGCAAGCAGCTGATGGAGCCTGTGGAAGACAGAATTGAGATGAAAAGCTGTAGTGCAGATGTGTCACATCACAGTTGTGTTGTCATTCTGCTTCTTTGTGAGATACGGCATATCCACAGCAATTAATTTTAAATGCAGTCTCTATTATGGCAGAGTGGTAACTTGAAATATTTACTATTTTATTTCCTTCATGCCAAGTGGGATTTCACTCAATTTGTCAGTAAAAACACTGTCTCTTCTGAGGAAAGAGTATATTTACATAAAGTGCTCTCTCCAGTAATTCTGTGTCTCCTGCAGGAGAAGATTTTGTGCACAAAAATCTGTGCTGATGAGCCTGTGGGACTGAAGACAGACGTTGGGGAAAGGAGACCAGATCTGTTCATTGCCCTCAGTGAGCTGTAGAAAGGCCAGAGGGATCAAACTCCCATTCCTTTGTCACTCTTCTATATGCAACATGGATCATCATTGACCAAAACCCCCCTAAGGCCAACAAAAAATGCCACCTCTTCAATATTGCAAAGTTATGCAGTATTTTTGATGTACCAGAACATGATTTAGGAATGAAGACCTGCCATCTATGATGGGTCTACTGGATCCCTTCTGCAGGCTCTAAAAACCAGAAAGCTGCTGATCTTGCCTAATCATGTGGTCCTGAGAAGTGGATGTGGGGGGAGGGAAGGTAGTGGAAGCCAAATGCCGTGAAAGTTGAAGTGAAATGAGAAGTGTTTCAGCCCACAGCACAGAGGATGTGATGCTGGCTGTAGGACCAGCTCCCTCCTAAGGCTCAGCCATAGCATGTGGGACTGAGTTGAAACTTGTTCCTCATGTTGTTCTACAGAAAAAAATGTGTTAATTTATCAAGTCTGTAGAAATACAAAATACACACATAAACCCATGCCTTCGTTAAGACCCACTAATTTAGGTGGGATTATTGATCTGCAGAGGGATCTGGAGAGGCTGGATCGATGGGCCAAGGCCAACAGCATGAGGTTCAACAAAGGGAAGTGCTGGGTCCTGCACTTGGGTTACAACAACCCCAGGCAGCACTACAGACTGGGGGAAGAGTTGGCTGGAAGGTGCTCAGCAGAGAAGGGCCTGGATGTGCTGGTGCCAGCAGCTGAACATGAGCCAGGGTGTGCCCAGGTGGCCAAGAAGGTCAATGGAATCCTGGCTGGTATCAGCAATAGTTTGGCCAGCAGGAGTACGGAAGTGATGTTTTTCTCTTCTCTCCAGGTTTAGACTGGCTATTAGGGAAAATCTCTTCACTGAAAGGGTTCTCAAACACCAAAACAGGCTGTTCAGGGCAGAGGTGGAGTTGCCAGCCCTGGATGGATTTAAAAGACCATAGATGTGGCACCTGGGGACATGATTTAATGGTGGGCTTGGCAGTGTAAACAGTTGGACTTGATAAGCTTAATGGACTCTTCCAATCTACTCTGTCACTAGTCCTCCTTAAGCTGTTTAAGGCATGAGCCTCTTTTTAACCTGGAATCAGTCCGGCTTTATTTCATGGTTGCAATGGATCCATGGGTGTCACTGTTTGGGTACTGCCTCCAGGGCTATGTTAAACCTAATTTAATCAGAAAAGGAAAACCTGTTTTGTGTTTGGAGATAAACCCATCTGCCAATGCAGGGACCAGTGGCTGGCAGCTGCAGGCCAGGGACAGCAGCAGCACTGTCCAGGCCACTGCTGGGAGCTTTGGGAAAGAAATCTCCCTAATAAGACGGTGTCAGGGCTTGATGCAGTCAAGCATGTCCTGTGTTTCACATTTTGTTTAATATTAGACACTGTGTCTGCTGTGTACTTTATTAATTATCTTCGATTTTCTTATCAGCTTTGCATACTTTTTTTCTGTAAAACTTGGGATCAGCTTTCTAAGGGAAAAAAAAAAGGGGGGGGAAAAATTAGTGGAGCTCTTTTCTCCCTTGCAGACACTGAAACAATGAATATGGATCAGAATTTTCATTTCCTTTTTTTACCACATCCATTTGCTTGATAGAGCAAGCTTGCCAGCCTAGTTTTACTTTGATAAACCTAATAAGGAAAAAGCACTTTCCACCTCCATATTATTTTATGCCTTGTTTGTGACTTCAGCATCCCTTATACAGGTTTATAGACAATTTATTCTTTATTGCCCTTGAGTCATTTCAGGAGAGCATTTGTGTTTTTCCCAACATAAAAACGTCCTCCTATAACATGATGAATATTAAATAGCTGCTTGAATGAAAATGAATCGGCGTGTTCTGACCTGACAGCTCCATTTATCGCAGCACAACTGGGTGAGAACCAAAATGTCAGTGTTGTCCAGCTGTGGATGTGGGGCCGTGCACCTGAATTACTTCATCAAATGACCAGTTTCACGAATGGACCCAGGTGATGTGAAGACCCTTCTGTCCTGCTTTCCTAAGGAGTCATTTGCTGGTTTCAGCTCCTCTGCTGCCACCTGCATGGAGCAGAGCTGGCCCAGGATGCCCAGCAGACATGAGGGGAAACATCTGCATTCATTTGTGAGGGCGATGCATTTCTCACAGAATCACAGATCCACAGAATTAATGAGGTTGGAAGAGACCTTTGAGATCATCAAGTCCAACCTGTTACCTAACACCATCCCGTCAACTACCCTGTGGCACTCCGTGCCAATCCAGTCTGTTTTTAAACACTTCCAGAGACGGTGGCTCCACCACCTCCTTGGGCAGCCCATTCCAATGGCCAATCGCTCTTTCTCGGAACAATTTTTTCCTTGTGGTGAGATTGACTGATGGTTTTGCTTTTTCTATGTGACCAGGGAAGAGGGATCAGACCCTCACTGTGCGAGCAACTCCCTAAATCACTCATTTCTCCATGTGAGGGGACCAAGAAAGAACAGCTTGGGAGCAAGCAATATCCTGGGGAGATTCAAAAGCTAAGGCAGGGAAGGGAGAATCTGCCCATGAGCAGAGGAGGAATTGATGGGTCCCTAGCAGGGCTGTGCTGGCTGCCTCATCCCATACCTTGGCAATCCACGTGAGGGTGGGCTGTTGGGAAGCTCATGGTGATGAGATGGCTGCAGGCAGGGCTGGAACCCACTGCCTATCAGCTCTCCCCCTGTGGGACAGCTCAGCTGCCATGTGTCATGTGTCCCCCCATGAATCACCTCTTCTGGACAGAAAAAAGGACTGGCTGGGATATTTTCTCCTGCTACCAAGACAACAAGCTGACACCCTCCTACTATAAAGAAGAATTATGGGGAGGTGAAATCCTTTTTCATTCCTGTACAACAAGGACAAGGAATGTCCAAGGAATGTGAGCACTGCGTGGCAGCATCAGCCCTGGGTGGGGCTGGCATGGCTGGGTTGCACACACCTCTGTGTGAGATCATGTACAGGCTTCACTGGCAGCTTTCTTGCATCCTTTTTTATTTTCCTCCAACACTTTGCCACTCAGTGATTTCAGTGTGGATATTTTACATGTGTAACTCTGGGCATATTTTTAAGTGTTTGTAAGGTCAGAAGGGAAATGCAACTTGGTTTTAGCTGTGTGCTCCCTCCTTTAGCTCATGTGTGGGTTTTGCTGCTCACCTGCCAGATGTACTGACTCACTCCAGATGCATTCACTTCCCTGGGTTACCCCTTTTCCAGGTCCAGATGCAGGTCTTGTGTCAGTGATGATGTGAGTCATTGAATGACTAAAGATGATGGTGTCATTGCAAAGATGTCTGAAGTGGCCTTTCTGTGCTGCAGCTGGTGATGAAGGTGATGGTGTGGTGCAGGCTGGATTTATTACTCTTCTCTCTCCAGGTTTGTCTCTGAATGCTGTATTCCATGAATTCATACTGCATTTGCTTCTGTTCCATTTGGGAACTGGTGGAAGGATTGCTGTGCTGAGAGGGTGGAACACAGGTGTCATTACTGAGTCAAACATGCTCATGTTATGCAAACTGCTTTTCCATGCGGGAAGTATTCCTTTTTAAGGAAGAGAAAAATTATCTGTACTACCTACAACTGCAAGGGGGATAACCAGATTAATTATCAGTTCCTTCAGCAAAAATGGCTGTGTAATGATGCAGAACAAGTAGCATAAATCTGTCTAAGATTGTTTTAAGTAACACATTCTCTTGATTGAAATAACCCTCTCCCCCGTCATGTAGGGAAGCTCCTCGGCCACCCAAGGTAGCAAGTGTGACTGCCCCAACCACGCTGCCCATGTCTGCTCTAAGACTTCCTTGTGCTTGTCCCTGTCTATCACCTCACTCACCAGGCAGTTCTGCATTTCATTTCCTGGGGATGAGAGAACTGGCAGTATTCTTACTGTTCCACATTAATAAATAATTAAATTCTGTAGAAGTGTTAGGCAATGATAGACCTGACAGAGCTAATGTATTAAGATCTAGATGAATGTTAGCGAAAATAGTGTATATTTCAGAGAATGACAGAATCACAGAATGGTTTGTGTTGGAAGGGACCTTAAAGATCATTTAGTTCCAAGCCCCCACCATGGGGATTTAGTATTTTAAAAAATACAGTGCAATAAAGCCAGCAAAGAAAATGAAGATTCATGGTGATTCCCCACACCAGTCAAGTCTACAAAAAAGAAGCAGTGCAGAATTATCCACGCTCAGTAGAGACACATCCGATTCCAATTTGTCAAGACTGTAAAAGGTAAGAGCAGCTTTGCTTTGCCTCGAGGCCAGGCTGGACTCACACAGTGCCTGTGCGCCTGAGCTTGTTTGTCTGCCCTGATGAATGGCTTGGGTTTATTTTAAAAATTGGCTCCCCAGATCTTCCAGAGACCACTGAAGAAGTCGAGCCCTGGCACCACGGTGTGTCTCATCATTGTGTGGCTGTGGGATGAGGGGGGGGACAGCAGCCTCCTGGGGGTCACATGCACAGATGCAATTGTGGAGCAGGAGGTGGAGATGAAGCCAATGTGAGGTCACCCCCAGCAGCTGTGGAGAAGCCCCAGTCCTTTGAGGAGTTGTACTGAAAGCAGCAAAAAGGAGTAGCCTCAGAAGCAGACAGTGAATAAGCATCACTAGAAGGGTGGCAGAGCTCAGCTTCTGCAGAGCTTTTGGTGACGTTGGTTTTTCACACCTTTTTCAAGCTGCTATTTCTTTGTGAAGCATCAGTCTTGACACATGACAAGACCCATCACAGCTGCCTCTGAGAGGTGCTTATTGCCATATCCTGTCACTGTTGAGAGGATGAGACCTGCCCTCCCAACTTGAGATGCATTTACTTTCTAAACTCTGCCTTTGGGCTGCATATAAAGGCAGGGCAAAGCCCAAAATCCAGCATTAATTGCACCCAAGTCTGTATAGCTCGTCACAAAACTATAGGACAGCAGTAAAGCAGGTCCCTTCTCTATTTTGATGCCCATAAGCCCTTGCAAAGGTGTTTTGCCACCTTGCCGTGATGGCAATAAGCCTTGAAATGAACAAATTGATCCTGAGATACTGGAGTTTGTACCTTGTTTGCTGCTGCCTCTCCTGCTGTTTCCATTCTGGCTCTGGGCAGGTACAAATAATGAATTAACTGCTGGATAAGCCCTGTGCTCCCCTGAGCAATTATTCTGGCTTCTGCCATAGCAGACTCAATTTGTCCTCAATAAGTACAATTTTCCGAGAAGTTAGTTCTGGTTCAGGTGCTAATCACCAACATGTGTGTGGCACGGATATTTTTTTGGGGGGGAGGAGCCAGTTGTGAGTCAAGCTGTCAGATTGGAACGCATAAAAGCACATCTTCAGAGTGCCGCGGTGCTTTTGGGATGCAAATGCACTCCCAGCTGTGTGTGGCATTGAACTCAATTAGAGGAGCAGCATAAAATGTGCAAAGATCTTAAGCACTTGGGTACTGTGTTCACAACCCATCTCGGGAAGGTGAGCACTAATGATTTAACATGAATTTCAATCTCAAACATGTAACATTTATTTGCAGGAAGTGCTGCAGGCTGGGAGTGGAGGTGCTGGTTAGAAAGGTGGTTTCCTACATCTGCTAATTAGTTCTGGGCGAGATTTGATACTTAGAAAGCAAGTCATGCCAAATGCTGTATTTGAGCAGCTGTGGGCACAAAGTGGACAGGCACCTGGAAGCCTTGTATGCACCTAGACACCAGCTAAGAGAGGAAATCATGGTGGTGACTGGGAGACCCCAGTGTGGAGACAATGACCTGCTCAAGGCTTTGCTCCCTGCTCAAACACAGAGTGAAACAGGACAGGGACAGATACAAGTTCCTTATTTTGCTGTTTGTCACATTTATGGACAAGGTTTATATACATTAGCAAATAGACTTTACCTACTTTTATGTTGCAAAGAAATGAACGAGATAGAAAGCTGGGGTTATATAGCCTCAAGAAGACCTCAAGGAGACCTTAGAGGCCCTTCTGGTAACTAGAGGAGCTCCAAGAGAGCTGGAGAGGGACTTTGGACAAGGGAGTATTTAGGACAAGGAGGGAATGGCTTCAAACTGGCGACACTGTGGGCAGTTTGGGCAGGTCTTGTGCTTGACTGGGAAAAATCCCTCACTTCAGTCTGTTAGCATGAGCAGCATGAAAACCTTGACCCATCTTTTCTCCATAGTGTTTGCCTTGTACAGCTATGGTGGAACCTGTGTGCACAGCCTGAGGGTGGTCAGGATCTCCCAGACACGTGCATCAGCTGGGAGGCCTGGGCATGGCTGGGGTGAAGGGAATGGGCACTGACTGATGTTTGGCTCTTGGTCTGAGGTGAGCTGCCAGGAGTTTCCTCAAAGATCACCTCAGCATCAAAGTGTACCCAGACTGCTAACAGCCTCACAGGGGAAAAGAGGAGAAAATAGCTATTTCAAGTCTTTCGTCAGAGACCTAAGGTTAGTGATGGGATTCAGTCTTCCCAGCAATGGGAAGAAATTTTCAGGGTCCCCCCTGGAAAGGAATCCACAACAGGTGTACTAATCCCACTGTTTTCCTGCCCTGGACTAGTTGAGAAACTTGGCAAATTGCCACTGCTGGCTGTGGTGAGGTTTGTTAGAGCTTCTGCACCAGCTCCATCACTGTAACCACGTTCCTCCTTTGCATAATGTTTTGATGAGTCAAAATTGCCTGGTGTGTTGAAACAAATAATCTCTGCACACAATGATAACTATCTGCATAATTGGTGTTAATCACTGCTGGAACCTCTGAGCGTCTCTAGAATATAACCAATGTCTTGGGTGCATATACCAATGTTTTAAGTCCACATTCTCTGTATAGAAATGATGCTCCTAGTGTCATGTTGTCCAAAAAACAAAGTCAAATACTGAAAAGCTTCAGCAGTGAAATTTTATGGTCTCGTGCCCAATCTTCAAATAGATGCAGAATGACAGTCACTGTTACAGCCTATTTACTAACTTTGAATATATTATTAAGTGTTTATTGGTACCGAAAGAGCATAATTAAATAGCATGTCAGCTACAAATCAACACTCTATTGATGAAGGTTTGTGGTACAGGAGATGTGTGAATTTTATTAAGTTGTCATTTCCAATCCCCAGCATCATAAAGGATTTGGACATTTCCTATCGCAGTTGCAGATCTACCTTAACATTGCTAAAGCGATCACAGTGTGGGAAATTAAGTATAAACTGAAAGTAATTAAAGGCCTGGCGACAACTTGATAACACTGAATAATTGATGTGTTGATAACAAATCTTGAATTCTAATTTTCTCACTAGTAGTTGATACTAGTAATTGAGATCAAAAGAGACTTAACTGCTTTAGGAAAGCTCACTCACACATGTAAAGGAGGGGAAGGAAAAGAGATAGAAACCATAGTTCTGAGTTAGGTCTGCTGACAGCCCAGAATCCCACTAAATCCTGCATATGGGAATGTGCCAGAGCTGACTGAGCTGCTTCCCTCTGGTGCTTTTTGAGGAGCATTTGGCTGCAGGACGTACCTCCAAGAGCCCCTGCAGTGTTGTGTATGTTTAGGATACACTCCTTAGGGAATACAGGAGTGCAAGAGATCAGATGCATTCACTTCAAAGGAGATGGCCACTGCATGGGAGCAAACGAGATCTGCATCATGGACAGGGGCTGTGCAAGGACGAGCCTGATGGCACAGGGCACAGCTCAGTTCAGAGCTGTTTGGGTTTCACCAGAGGGGCTTTATTTGCTTGTGTTTCCTGGGATTTCTGAAGCAGTGATGGTCTGGATGCATTGAGGTTACTGAGATGTTTGGTGCTGGTCCCTCATGACTCCTCGCATCTGCCTGGAGCTGTGGGTCACTTCCCAGCTCAGCACTTGGACTCTTTCTGAGGGAAGTAGTTAAAACTCTGGTTGGGAAGAAAGGAAAGGAGATTTTGTGGCCACGTAAGAGAGCAACACAGAGGAGGGAGCTGAGGCCATCAGGACCTGTCATCACCTCTGTGGCCATGAAGGACTTACGTGCAACAAAAATTACAGTTTCTGTAATGATGACGTAAACAACATCTTTGTATGAAAAGATAGTAAGTACCTTTATGTTGCTAAGAGTTCATTCCATGCATGTTTACCAGTGCAGGTAGCCAGGGCTATCTGTCCACGTGAATACAATTCTAAAATTACCTCTTTTCTCTCTATGCTGAAACTAGTCATTCCAGTACTACACACCTGACACCTGGCTGCACTCCCAGAGACTAGTGGATTTTGGGATGAAAGAAGTGTCATGGGGAGAGCCCTTTTTTTCTACTGTAAAACTTTTATCCTTTTTACTGGAACAGACAATAGGTATCTCTTCTTATCTCCCCTTCCCTCCCCTGAAAGGAATGTGGCCAGGGGAGGAGCTTTCTCCTGACAAACAATGGAGGATGCAGCATCTTATCTTCCCCTCCCAGGTAAGGCATGTGGCTGGCGAGGAGTTTTTCTCTTTTCTACTGGACAAACAATGGAGGATTCTTTTTCTTATCTTCCCTTCCTGGCAAGGCATGTGACATGGGAGGGGCCTGAGGCCCTATAAATGCAGCTGCTGGGGTNTGGCATGTGAAGACACACCCACAAGGCATGTGACATGGGAGGGGCCCAAGGCCCTATAAATGCAGCTGCTGGGTTTCAGGAGGGGAAGTTCGTGGACCTTCTAGAATAAGGACACCTTGTTTTCATCTCTGATCTCTACTGCTGCCATTTTGCCCAGGACCACATGGACCTTTGACTCCTCATCTCAGCACAGCTTTTTCCCCTGCTGACTGTTGGATCTCCGTGCAGCCCATTGGACATTTCAGAAAAGGATCACTGGCTATTACTCCACTGGTTTGCCTACCCTGAACCCTATTCTCCTGCCCCTGGAATCCTGGAGGTGCCCTGTTTTTTTCCCTTGAACTAGGCACCCCCTTTGTGCTTGTTTATTTTCCCACTTTTCTACAGTTGTCATTGTTCCATTTTTGGGGTTTTTTTGATACTGTTATTGTTGTTGTTCAAACATATATATGTATGTATATATTTGTTATATTATTTTTTTTCCTTTCTCCCAGTAAAGTTATTATTTCTCTCTCCATATATATGTTATTGAAGTATTTATAAATTTAATTCATACTTTATCTTAATTGATCCAGGACAAGAAGGCACAGACTGTGCCCCAAGGAATTGATATCCTCAGTAAGCACAAGCAAGAGCTCTTGGGAGGCAGGAAGGAAAAGGAAAAGGACTTTGTTGAGGTCCTGCAGTGGAGACCAGCATCTCCCCTGCTGCATGGCGTCCCATCTTCTACCAATGTTTAATGAGTTTATTAAATGATCCTGTAATCTTAGCAGTCTCAACTAAGAGCTGCTGCTGGAGCAGATGGGACAGGGGATGCAGGAGGCACCTGAGGCCATGGCCCCACTGTAGTGAGAAGGTGCCCACCCTGGGCACATTGCAGATGGGATCAGTGCCCCGTGGCAGGACAAGGCCCCGCAGGCACTCCCTGCTGCATTTCAGGGATACCCACAATGCCAGGGGGACTGTGACCCGAGACGACCAGGAGCAGTTGGGGATGGGGGGCACATCCTTCACATCATCAGCTTTGGGTTCATGGCTCTTGTCATGGTGCAAAATCAAGGGCAGGAGGAAGGTGTGTGTTCCAGGCAAGGGTTTTCACAGGGTTTGGCTTTGCTGGCTCTGTAAGAGCAGCACAACAGCAGATTGTAAAGGGACGCAGGGCCCTGTAACTCTATCAGTTTTGATCAATTTCTCAGTCGAGTTAGTAATACACCAGAGAGTGTGTCAACGTGCTTTATAGAGGTCTGCAAGTGCCTACCATGGCTAATCCATAAAGCTCAAATGGTTTCCTGGAAAACAGACATTTTGTTGTCACCATGAGGAGACTACTAAGCAGTGAGGAAAAATCACAGAAGAAAAATAGATGGAATCTGCAGTACCTGATGGTGCTGCTGAGACCTCCCTGGCAGGGGTAGTGGGCAGCACCTGACGGTCTCCAGGCAGGTGCCCGCAGTGTCCAAGAGCCAGAGGGTGCAAGGACACAGCCACTGCTGCCATCCCAGTGCTCCTTAAGCCCTTGCTCTGCAAGCCCTCCGCCCTCTTGCCCAGGAATAGCAACTGCTCTTCTGTTCATGTCTAATGAAATGTAGCAATCAGTTCTTCGCAGTTAATGGAGATGCAGTTGAAAACACAAAACAGTCCCACTGCCTCTGGACCCAATCCTTGAAATGTGGATTGCCATGAACTGGCAGCATTAGCTCCATGCTTCAAGCATATGCAGTAGAAAAGACATTTCATCGCTTAAATATTTGAGTGATGCTCCCAGTTTTCTCAATTTATCATTATGATATAAGGTTAATTTTCTTCCAAGGTATTTACCTTTTCTCTCAGACTCCCCAAGACACCCTGACACCCACTCCCGCTCCCTGCCAACCACTGAAAGGTTTCATGAAATTGCTTTAAAATTAATCAGTTTTTTTGTGTCTTTCAAAGTATCTTCTATGTTTTAAACCCTGGAGTGCATTTCGGGTACCTTAACATACCCGTGAAGCTGGAAATATACTGTTAAAAATTTGCTAGAAGAGTTCTTTTCACATTCACCTGACTTCAGGAGCTGGGAATTGATACAAGCACCAAATATCCTGACACTCGAGATAAAATAGTAAGAGTGGGTGCTCACTGCAGAAGCCCAAGGTTACTGGAGGTCAGAACTGACAATTACTTGTAAAACTGGAGCTCTCCTCATTCCTTACTCCCATAGCATTGCTTATGCATTGCACGGGCTCCTGCAGCCTATCTGTGCTCATGGTGTATATCTGTGGAGTGCTTCTGCCCCAGAGAGCAGGGCTGATCCTGCCTACATCTCTGCCAAACCAATTTTCCTCATTTTATCTCTCTTATTCATACGAGAACTATGGCTTTTAAAGCAGGAGAAACTAAAAAAAACCCACCCCCCAAAAGGCCCAGAGGTTTGACTATTGAGCCTGAGGAAATCTCCTGGCTTTTTTTTTTTTCTCACAGTAACTGTTCCAAAGTATGGACATTTTCAGAGATTACCAGTTTGCTGAATACCCTTTTTTCCCCCCACTGTGTTCAATATAAAGTACTTTTCCTTTCCACAGCCTATAAAAGAAGAGTAATCCGCAAACTGAAAGCCAAATCCGTCACTCTTCCCTCTGCCGAGTCTCGGCGCAGAGAATAATATTCGGCAAGAAATAATTGCACTGTAACTGCTGCCCAAGGCCTGATTCCTACAGGAGGAGAACTCAACGAGTGATAAGTTTCCAAATGACCTCTGTCAGCTCCTAAAGAGAAAAAGCAAAGACAACAGCCCGTGAGCGGGAAAGACCAGCTCGAGCTCGAGGTAATATCCAAACGTAACAGGGATCAGAAAAATGTCCTTGCATCCCCACCTAGTGGCTTTTGGTAAACTCAGTCTGTACTTCCTTCATCTGGACAGGCTCTCTTCTGCTACTGCAATCTGCTGAACGATAGATACGCAGCTGTTAAACTCGATTATCCAAAGCTGCTCAACTCGATTATCCAAAGCTGCTCAGCTTTATCTATTTTTATAAATATACCTCAGGGTTTGAGACATGGCAGAACTTACCACCATTGGGGAGGAAACTTTAACCCAACTTTCAAAAGAAGTGTTAATTTACCTAAGGATTCTCTTTTTAAGAGATCAGAACAGCCAAATCTTCTGTGGAAGTTGAGCATCCCCCACTGGAATGTGTACCCATTCTCCTACTATTTTTTCTCTCTGTTTACACACAGAAGGAGGCGGCTCATCATCTTATTTACATTCCAAGGAATTTTCCAGTTTTGTAACATATTTTTGCCTTGGGAGAGTGGCTTCTCCTGGGGTACTCTGGCTGCTCAGAGCAATCTTGTCCCCTCCTTTCAGAGGTGTCGTGTATGCCATGATGGCTGGGCTCAGCCTTGCTTTAAGAGGAGGTAAGAACAAAGCATTTAAATCGTGATCCTTCATTTCAGGTGCATCAATTGAAATGTGATCAGTAACAATAATTCAGTGCTTCCTCTGTATTAGCTGCTCTCTGAGCTCTTCATGGTCTGTCTGGGAGCAGAGCACAGATGGTCCCTGCATCACTTTGCAACATGCCAAGATTACCATAACTGCTCAGCTGTACTTCTTGCACCTACAGATTTACCTGCTCCCATTGTCAGGCTGGTGGATGAACCCTACCAAAGCACAAGAGCAACATTTTAGCCCAGCAGCACTGTTGAGAAACCTTAACATAAAGCCAAGCTCCTGAGGCACTGATCTCCCTGGATGTCCCTCTTCACCTGTGAGGGTCCCTTATCATGGCCTTCTTACCAAAAAATCTCCTCTTCCCCTTAGTCCACCCTCTTGAACCAGAAAACCCTCAGGGACCAGTCTCCAGACTTTACTTACTTTCACTGCTGCCTTTGAGAGGACAAAAATCTCCTTTGCTGGCAGTTCCCCACATTTTGGTACAGCAGGGTTTGCGAATACCCCTGTTGTGGAGCTGGTGTGGACCTGTTGGATGTGTTTAATCCTGCTGACGCTGCACTCCCAGCACATGCTACTGGCAGCAGCAGAGGTACAGTCAGGGAAATTGAAATTCTGGATGTGTTTTCCCAGATGTAGACACGTGAGCTTTTGAGGGGTAAAAGGCATATTTTACCATAGCTGTCACTGCTCCCAGAGATGATTTCTTTGAACACTGTATGGTCTGTAGAGCAAAACTGGTCTTCACCTGGAATCAAAGAGCATTTTCTGCAGGCAGTCACATCAGATTCTCCCTCTGCCCTCTCCTTGGCTCTATAATTACAACTACATGAATTATGACCTCTAGTCAAATGGTTTGAAAAGGGTCATCTTAAAAGGTCTGGAAGAACTGTACCAGCAGCCAGGCTTTAATAAAGAGGCAGGAAGGGCTGTGTTTAAAAAAGAAAAAAAATTGATCTCGAGACCTAGATACTTTGTGGCTTTTTTAAGATTGCATTGGAGTATTCAATATTCTGAAGCATAGCAGCTCTTGCTCCCAGGGAGGGGTGGGTTCTGCTTCAGGTTTTTTTCAGTATTTATCAGAAACCATATTCTCTTTCCTATAGGAAAATATTCTGTATACACATGTAAAATCAAATACTGTTGCCCAAATTCTAAGATCTACTGCTTCCCAGGAGATATTAAATATTTAATAGGATTAAAGCAGAAAAAAAATTCCTCTGTTAATGAGAAATCTTTAACTATCAGGAAGTCGCTAGTTATCATTCTTTCTACCAGAACTTGCTTGGTGCAGAATAACACGTTTGCACCAAATATTTCACTTAGGAGAGTGCAAAAACTCCTGGCTGTACTTTAGAAGGTTTGTCTAGAAAACTGAAAATATCTAACTGAAAATATTTTCATTGAAAAAAGAAACACTGCTGCAGAAGAGAAGAGCTCTGCTCACAAGTAAAACAGAGTCACGTTAAACAAGCCTTAATCAGTTGCTCTAGGTAGAGATGGAAGGGTATAAAAAAATAAACTAGTAACCACAGAGTAACAGACTGGTTTGGCTTGGAAGGGGTTTTAAAAACTATCTAGTTCCATGGACACTCCATAAAAATGCCAAGGACCTTCCTGTCATTCATCAGCCTAAAAGCTGCTCACTATTTAGAAGATAAATTCATTGAAATTTGATTTCTGAATACCCAGGCTTTCCTGCCTGGAGGGCGCAGGTCCAAGCTTGTGGTGGTCTGATGGGGATGGAGCACTGAGGGGCTTGGGTGATACCAGCCCCTGACAGGGTTCCCCTGTAGAAAACAAACGACCTATTTCTGCAGGATCAGCCCAAAACTGACCTCCAGAGCTGCAGCATGCGGGGGAAAACATAGCTGCTTTGTTTTTCTCTCCCTGCAGCCCAGCTCTAGCTTTAGCCACCATCTCACTGATCAAAACCCAGCTTTTTCAATGTTCATGGAAAACGGAGTTGAGAGCGGATTTAGTCACGAGTTTGCCAGAACAACCGAAAACACGGCTTGCAGAGCGTACATCCTCCAAAGCCACCCTGCTGCCAGTTCCTGCTGGCATGGGCAGCTGCCCACAATGTCCCCTTGTGTCCAGCACCAGGGAACAAAGGCTGTTGTTGTAGGCTAATGCCGGCTCAGTTGTGGCATGCGCCTACGTGTGCTCTTGGGGCTGGGGGGGTCACGAGGGGACAGGGAGGGGTGTCAGCACCCTGTGGATGTACAAGGAGATTTCCAAGGGCTGTGCAGCTCCTGGATGCTGGAGATTTCTCAACAGCTCCTGTTACTCCGGGCAGGTATGGCTTCCTGCTGGGATCTTCAGGGTGTCCATCCCTGGCATTCGGAGGGAGTCATGGAGGGGTGGTTTATCTGGGATGAGGCAGAGGTGGCTGGGGGACATGAAGCATCTGCAACTGCAGCATGTGAGGCTCAGCTGAGGCATGCCAGATGCATGGGTGGTGTCTAGGGGGTGGCATCTCTGGTAGAAATGTTTAGGGATTGAATTAACGTGTGTAACATCACTGCCCAGGTTGTCAAATGGCACCAGAAGCTACATCTGTGCTTTAGACAAAGCAAAGAGGTTCTGGTCTTTCCTCACCTATTCAAAATATTTAAATAAATATTTTGAATATTTTGTTTAGGGGTAGCAATGCAGTCATTTCTAGCTTAATGTGTTGCTGTGGACCAGCCTTGGGGTGGATAACTTGAATCCATTTGGAAGCCAAATCTAGTGTAAACCAAGGCAGGTCACTTGACACCTGAGGTCCCTGGGGATCAGGGATCTGTGCAGGGCAGATGGTGTTTTGGGGAGCTCAGCAAGGAAGGAGACCTTATCTATCATCTGCCAAACCTGTTCTACACACTGCCCAGAGGGAAAGGGAGTGACAAGGATCTTAATGATGCTCTTTTCACAACCTGACCTCGCTTGGAAAGACAGTCTCTAAATCCTTTATTTTTTACAGTTGTGTTATTAGATTTTAGACAAAAGGAGCATCAGTCCTGTGGATCTGGGTAGGGGAAAAGGTCGATGCAGGTGCAGGGGGCACTCAGGATTCCCTGTATTTGGAACAGCGACCACTGCACCTCTCGCTGTATCATCCCTTCCTGGAGAACTCAGGCCACTTCTGCCTTGGACAGCTGTCCCAAAAAACGTTTTCTTGCTTTCTAATCACTGCGGTTTAGCAAGTCGAGAGGGGAGATAGCCCCCGTCCCTTTGGTGAGGTTGGACCGGGGGGTGCCAGGCTGCCCGCGGGGCTGCAGTGCTCGCTAGGGGTACTGCCAGTATGCCCCGTTTCCTCCTGAATCGGAGATGGGAAAATCACTTGCTCAGGTCTCTGGGCAGTCAGTGAGCTCCTCTTCCCCCTGGAGAAAGCAGGGATCTCTCAGTGCATGCCCCATCCATCAGGCAGCAGCGCGGCAAGGATGCAGAGAGCAGGGCGGCGAGCAGGGCTCACTGCACGTTAAAACGTGGAAGGAAATTCTCCCCGGTCTGCCCGGCGCCAGCTGACACCCCTCACCGCTTCCACTCAGGCTTTAGAAGTCTGGGAGTCTCACCGTGTCCCTGTTTCTGTTTCTCTCCCCTTGCTCGCAGCGCAATGAGGACATCCCCGCGGACGTCAGGCCCCGCGCACTGCCCGCCCCGGCCCCCCGCTCCTTCCCCGCGGGGCTCGGGTTTCCCCCTCTCGCCCCAGTGACGCTGCCCTGTCCCGACAGGTGCCGGCAGAGCCGTGCCCGCACTCCCGGCTCAGTCCCGGGGCCGGAGCGCTCGGGGCAGGTGGACATGCTGACCTAGGGGCCACACGCCTGGTTGACCCCCCCCAGCCCCGTGCCCAGCTGCCGTGTCACGGAACCGCAGAATATCCTGAGCTGGAAGGGACTCACAAGGATCATCGAAGTCCATCTCCTGGGGCCCTGCACAGCATCCGCCCCGACGATGGACCCGACCCCAGAGATGAAGAGGTAAGTGGGTTTTTGCAGGGAGCGGGATGTTGTTTCCCCACCATCCCACTCCGTGCCACAGGTGGGTGTGGGAAGGTGGGAGCAGCAGCAGCCATGCCATGGTCCTGGGCTGGATGAGGGTTAAGGGATGAGACCTTTAGCCACTCTGCTGCCTGAGTTTAGCTATAATGAAATGTATGAGTTATGAAGATGTTCTTGCAATTTGTGTTCCTAGAAACAAGTTTTTCAACTTAAAGGGGATGCATCACTTAAAGTAACATTGTGAATTAATTCTGTGCCCTGCACCTGCAGTCCTGCTCTGTTCATGGAGGGAAGAGGTTTACCCTTGCTAAGAACAAGCTCTGTTTTAGCTGGGAGCTGTGGCAGGACCAGCTGCCCGTGAGCATCCCCATCCCTGGCAATCACTGACTCAGTCCTGCTCTTGGGTATCGGGATCCTGGGGTGGGCAGCACCAGCCCAAAATGTTCTATTCAAATTTTAGGATCTAGATTTGGGCTAGATTTTAAGGCAGATTCTAGAGGAAGTCCATTTGTTCCTGTTTTCACCTTCCCAGCAAAAAGTGTTCATCAGTCTTAGAATCTAACCCCTGTCTGGGGAGAAATGGCAGAAGAGGGAGTGTAAGAGTTATCTTGGCATCATCTATCCTGGTGAATACTTGTGCTGCAGTCTGCCAGGTCATCTGGCAGGTCTCCTGACATGGCTGGAAACGTTTGACCGGTCAGAAATGGAGTTCATGCCCAGAGTTGTTCCTCTCCGTGCAAGGGAAGCCACGCTACCCCTCGGCATTTTAGTGGGAGATTTGTTCTGAAAACCATCTTGCTGGCTTTAGCCAGCTGAGGGGACAAAATAGTCTTCTGTTTTGATGGGCAGAGATGGAAGAGGTCAGAGGGTTGAATGGAAATTGGAGGGACTGGCCTGCAGCCAAGCTGGAGCTTATGGAGGTGAGCTGAGTTCAGAGTTGTTCCTGCTGAACTTCTGTGAGGCCTTTCCTGGGAAGAGGTGAGGTCAAGGCACTGGAACCAAGACCTTTGACGTACCTCATGGGAGACAGTTACGTGACTTTGGCACTGAGCTCAGATGAAATCAACTGCTCTTGCAGGACTCTGGCAGTGCCCCGGTGTCTCCCAGACTTCTGGATATCTCAGTCTTGTCTTGCCTTCATTGCCCAAAGCTTTGTGCTATTTGCACTTGTGGCCACTTCCTTGCTACCTGCCAGCACAGTCATTACATATTTGTATCTCAAAGCCCCATTACTTGTCCACCTCCTGCCTTGTTTCTTCTTCACTTTGGTTTTTTTTCAATGGCAGAGGAGAGCTGTGGGTTGCTGTCTGGTATCTAAGACTGCTTGTCATGAAGCATTTTCTAACAGCAAATTTTGGGAGCAGTGGTGTGCCTAAACAGAGATTATACAGGAATATCACCCCTAAGTCTTGCTGAAATGTGGTTACCCAGGAGGTGACTATTCTCTTTGCACAGACAGCCACAGCACAACAATTTATTCACAGAAGTGAGGTCCTTGTTCCAGTTTAATTTCATCCCTTCCTTTTGCCACTGGCACCTCATCCCTGTTTTACAGATAAGGCATGTTTTCAAAGGAAAGAAGATGTGACTCCATTGCTGTAAGTCTTCATGAAACAAAGCCTCAAAATACTAAAAATGAAACCATGTGACTGAATGAAAACATTTATAGCCAAACGCCTTCTTTGATTTCTGCCCTTTGAGCAAGGATCTTCTATAAGTTAATTGATGTAATATTTGCAGCCAAGAAAATCTGAAGTTAAAAAAATACCCCCCCCCAAAAAAGCAAACAAACAAAAAAAACCCCAAAACACCAAACTACAACAAAGTAAAAAAGGTTCCTGAAACAACAGGCCAAGCCGATCTTTTAGGACTTCAGATGCTGAAGCTCACTATAACCTTCTCTTGATTTCAGTGCTATTTATTCGATTCCATCCATGATTCAAGGTTTTGCAGGGTGTGTAATATCACTCTAATGCCTTCAACTGCATTGACTGGCTAATAATTCTACAGGGGTGTGAAAACTTGTTCAGTATGTCTCAGACACACACTGGTGCAGGTGGCCAGTTGTGGCTGCCCCATCCCTGGAAACGTTCAAGGGCTGGATGGGTCTTGGAGCAACCTGGTGTAGTGAAGGTGTCCCTGCCTGTGACAGGGGGGTTGGAGCTAAATGAGCTTTGAGGTCCCTTCCAATCCAGACTGTTCTCGGATTCTATGATTCTGTGATCAGCTAACAAAGATGTTTTGACTTTCTTCAGTAAACAAGAACAAAATCACTGACTATCAGGAGAGGAAAATTCATCCTCAAGCATCTTCCCTTTGTTCTGCATTTTCAATGCAGCTTCAAAAAGCATACAGGTTCTTCAAATAACTGAAGTGCTATACTTTCCTTACAGGAATAGTTTCCCCAGCATGAACTTTGAAGCAGAGATTCTGACAACTCCACACGATAATTCAGGTATTTGGGAGAAAAAAAAAAAAAGGAGATTAAAGTAAAATGCCCATTCAGCTTGCTATCACTACAAACATATTTTAATTCTTTTGGAGTTAGAGATTGGTAAAAAAAAGAAAAAAATAAAAAGGAAGGTCAACTGACTGCAACTCAGGTGATTTCAGGTATATGTTAGTGGTTAGTTCAAAGTGTTAAGGATAGATATCGATATTTGTCTGGACCAAAAAACCAGCTGTCAATGACATGTGGTTTTGGAAACAGTGGAGACATTAAATTTGAGATGGCACCGTACTGGACAAGACATACCTAGTTTTCTTATTAGTTGCAACTAAAAAAAGATAATAAGAAAGCAGCTCCCTAAAAGGCAAAATTGAGGATAAAGATGTTCTGTTGAGTCCTGTGTTTCTCCCTCATTTCATGTAGGAGGAAAAGCTGATTTTTTCCCCACTGAATGATGCCTTTCCAATATTGACCTCACAGGCTGAGGCTGGCACAATGACTGCCTTCCTACTGTAGTCCTCCGCCTGAGACGGACTCAGAGCCAGCACCCAGCTGCAGGGCATCTTCTCATGAGTCTCAAGCCTCAGTCCTGTTGTAGCTCCTCAGATCCAAGAAGCTGGCCAGAGCTTGTGCCCTGGTAACAGTGCTGCCATTAGGATGAGACAGCAGGAAACGGAGTTTTTACTATAACTTCTTGCAACCCCTTGAGTATCTCTGGGTTTTGACTCAGAAAGAGAAATCTTGCTGTCAGCCAACAACAGTTGACCATGAGTCTCTTCAGATATTTGGTATCAGTTGCCCTCCTGGCCATGAGCTGCAGTTTCCAGCAGGAAACTCCTCCACCTCCCTGGCAGCCTATTTCAGACCCATGCTGGTGAGAGTCAGAATTGAGGTGCATGGGGTTGAGTATTTTTGCTTCAGCTGCAGGTGGCAGTTTTTGTGTTGCATCCCCTCTCCTAAGAAGTGTGTCCATAGCTGCCCATCTGAGTTATCCTGTCCAGCATGAGTGACGAGCTGCCCCCCACTCCCAGATGTGGACCTGCTGTATGATTCCCTTCACCTTTGTTTCTTTAGTCTTCCAGAAAAACCCTCCAGTCACATCCCTTTCTGCAAACCCCGTATATGTGTAAGGATTTTGGATTTTGGATGTTTTCCTCAGGCTGACCTGTGGTGATGAGGCACTTAGCAAACATGCCAAGTCAAAGGGTATCTAAGAATAATTTTCAAACCCTGAGCAGGTTCAAAAGTGCATCCTCTGCACCGTCTTCCCAAATCTCTGTCTTCGGTTGGGTTGGGTTGGGTTTCTTCCATGAGGTAAGTGCTTTGACCCTTCACTTGCCTTGAAACCACTAACATGCAATCCATGTTTGTCTCTCAAGAGCTATACATGATCCCTCCTATGAGAAGCCTCACGGCTGAGGAGTATGTGGAGGCCTTTAAGTCATTTTTGGATCATTCAACGGAGCACCAGTGCATGGACCAGTTCAACAAGGAACAAATGCCCAACATCATGGCTGGGTAAGGAGCACTTCCACCGAGCTGGGAAACCCATCTGTTATCCTGGGAGGGAAACCTATGTACAGGGTCATCAAACATGTTGAAGGCCTTTTTGGGGCAGGGATGAACTTTTAATGCTTTTCAGTTTTAAATCCTCTAATATCAGTTTTTAGGATATTCTGTTTGGTGACTCCAGAGTACATGCTGTTTTAATTAGTACACGGTGCTATCTCTCAGCTTATGCTAAGGAAAGAATCAAGACCTCATTTTCATTTCCATCTCTTTTTATTAGATGATTTTCCAAGGATTAATTTGGGGTTTTTTGGTTGTTTGGGGTTTTTTTTCCAAAGAAAGCTCTCTTGTGATTCCTCCCTGCTTTTGGGACTTTATCACATCCACCCAAACAGAGGTACATCTCTAATTCTCTTCCAGTGACTAATTCTTGGTTTTCTCAATCCCCTAAGACCTCCTTATTGCTGTCCTAAGTTGATTTGCATTGCTTAAGCACCAAATGATAATCAGTTTTGTGAAGTATTGATGTAATATATTAAGACTGGATAACTGCAGATAATTTCAGAATAGCCTAGATCCAAACCACAAGAAAGCCCTTTCAAGTCTGGGTAATTTTTAGATGTTACAGCAGCTGTATTCTCCATTGAGAAAAAAAGTTTAGGCAAGCAATTTTTTTATTCTCCAGATCAGACATACATAAAAAGTAAGCAATAAAATAATAATTAAAAGACTGTATTGGGAAATTTTAATTGTGAGTTTAAACGATGAAAACATTGTGGCTTTCTATGATGTTGATCGTAGGTCTGGCAAAGGGTCTTGACCCTCACTAAGGTTAAGGCTCCTTGACTGGCTTACAGCCTTCAGGCTTTTCTATTCATTCCACTCTTGTGGAATCATTGCTGTGGTGTCTCCTGAGACTGTGTATGGGAAACTCAATCCCGCAGCATAGTCTGCCTGAGAGCAGAATAAAGCCATAAAGCATGTCAGAGCATGGCTCCTCATCCTTGAACTAGGCTCTTGTTAAATATTCTGCTATTAACTACATGACTGGAGCTTTTTAATAAGTAATTTTTCTAAGATAAAAGTTATTGAAAATTTTGACCTTTCTCACAATTTCAAACCAAGATTAATGTTGATGAGATATGATTTGTGAGTCCCTTCCAACTCAGCATATTCTGCAATTGTGTGATTCTGAGATTCCCAATCACCTGGATAGCCTGATGGTTTTGCTTTTTCTGGGAGTTTATATCCCATATTGTCTCCTGAGGGTGCAGAGGTTCTCCCCAGTTCACCTTGTCCCTGCACCCCCAGCAATGTCCATTCCAGTCAGGAACAGACCCACTACCCCTGCAAAGGGAGCCCTTTGCCCTGGGGTTCCCCAAGGCTTTTTTCCACAGTCCCAGCCACAGCCTGAAGGAAATTCTCTGGCAAAGTTGTGAGAAACACTACACCCTGGTGCCTACTGTACTTTGAAATACGAGCTTGCTAATACAGGGCTGGCTCCTACCACACTGGCTGTAGCTTGGCTCAAGAAGAGATGCTCAAATTTCTATCTCAATTCATGTGCATAACCTGAACATTTCTGGAGCGATGTGCCATTCAAGATATGAGAATGAAAACAAAAAATCCTGTGACATATTGTGTTTAAGTAATGTGTCCTTATCTTTTCCAGTCTCGGCCATGGAAAATCGACTATAAATGTTCTGGGAGTTGGAAGTGGCACAGGTGAGGATTGTGGCAGCACTGCTGATGCTGGGGGACACGGGTCCCTATGGGTAGCAGAAAGTGATACTGAAATTTTTGGCAATGAAGACAACTACTCAGGCATTAATGAGAGTGTTTCTCACTGAAGCGGAGAAGGGCACAAGGTAGAGTGGAGTAGGGGTGAGAATAATGCTCCTTCCCTTCTCTCCCTCCTTCCCATTTCCCTTTGGAAACACTGCTGTTCAAACATTTCTGAGCAGGGGGATGTGTGTGATTTTAGCTTAGTTTCTGCCCCTTGATGACTCTCACCTGACTTTCTGTGCCTCGAAGCAAGGACTCTTGTTTTTCGTTAGGAAAACCAGCATCTTCAAACCTTGTCAGAGAGACATCAAAGAGGTTCCTTCCACTCAAAGTCCTGACTTAGACTATCCCACCTGAAGGGATCTCTCTTTTTTTGCTTTGCTTTTAGGGATCCCAGAGGCCAAGGCTGGGCAATGCCCTGCTGCCAGTACTGCAAACCCAGCCACAACCATTAGCATGGAGTTGCACCAGCTTTTTCAAGACATGTTTCTTTGTTCCTGCTGTGTTTTTATCCAGTGATAAGTGGGATTTAACTGCAAATGATATTTTTCCCCAGAGGGAAACCCATCCTTTAGAAAAATAGCTTTAAAGCGGTTCTAAATGCATTTGTGTTTAAAAAAACTCCAAATCAAAAAAGTGGTGAAACAGCCAACTTTGTTTCTAGGGAAACTGGGAGAAAATAAAAAGTAGAGGAAAGAAGCAGCAGTTTGACTTGTCAGAGTTTACTTTTGCTTTGAATAGTATCTTCAGCTGAATTTTAAGTGCTAATACTTTCAAATGAAAGTATTTTTCTCACTTCTTTTTTTTCTTGTTTTCCTGAGTAAGAGAAAATTAGCATTGGATTGTTTTCCCCAACTGGGAATATGTTGGAGCATATGAGAAAGCAAGCAGGAAGAAATCATTTACTTCTCAATTACACTCTATTTTCATTAAGTAATACAAAACAGAAATTCTGACTCCAAGTAAACACAAGGGGAAAATTAACTTTTAGCACCATCCTTAATTTTCCTTACGTCCTCTTCAGAAGAGATTTTAATGGAGAAATAAACCCTCTAAAATTTCCTGTGTTTCCTTGCTGACTGCCCATCACAGATGACAGGACAGGGGTGCAGACCTTCACCCCCTCAGCTTGTCCATGGCCGTGAGAGCTGAACTACAGCTGGGCAGGGGGTGAGCAAGGATGGCACTGAGCAAAAGGTTATATCTGATCCCTGACCTTTCCAGGCACGGACTCTGGTTTCACAGGGCCCCCAGAATTAGTTTAGTTGATGAATATATTAATGGCAGTTAGTGGCAAACTGCACATCCCCAAAATGTTCTGGTCCAGATCACATTTTCTCCTCCACCCCACGAGCTGCTGGTTGTCAGAGGGGTTTCACTCCTGTCCCAGCCTTGCTGTGGTCAGTGCTGGAGGGTTCCTGCTAGCAGGGCAAGCTGCAGCAGAGCAATTCCTGCTCTGGGGCATTGTATTTTATTGCTTGATTTTGCAGGCACCCTGGGGATGTTATTACCAGCTCTAGCAAACACTGGATTAAGGGATTTCACTCCAGAGATGGAGTGAAAAAAACAGCTCACAGACAAAAACCCAAACAGCTTTTCAGATACCCACTTGCTGTTGATACACCTATTTGCCACCATCAGTGGCTCCAGAGCTTGGGGCAGCGATGCTCTGCCTCCTGCCTGCCCTGAGCTTGCAGTGAGCCCATGTCAGCACCTCTAAGGGCTGCTGCTCCCTACCCCAGGCACTTTTGGCATTTAGGACTGCCTGAAATTATTCAGCTGCTTGCTAAAGGGATCTTCCTTCCTGTCAAGAATATTGGTCCATGCACCTGGCTTCAACCAATGCAGCCACAGCCTCTTTCCTCGTGCCTTTGGCCAGCCCTGCACTGCTGCCATTGGATTCCTCAGGAGCCTTTGCTATTTTTTCTCCAATTTCAAAAGAAGCCTCCTTCCTTGGATGTCCCCTGTAGTGCTGGCATGGGTGGTATTTCCCTCCTGGAAATCTACTTACTGCATCATCTGCCAAAGATGATGACTTTTCCCATGGCTGGTACATCAGCTGAAAGGGAAGGGAGGATGCCGTATCTTGTATCAACACCTCTCCGTGTGACATTTTCAAGGGCAGGATTATTTTTAGGCCCCACCATCAGCTACAGGCAGGATTTTTGCAGAGAAACGCAAGGTGATCACCTCTGCTGTTTATTTACGTAGTTCCAAATGAACCAGCTGGACTTTATACACGGCATATTTTTATCATGGCATTTCTGGGAAAAAAACCCACCCAAAGTAACCTGGATCACCTCAAAAGAGACTGGAAATTTCTTAGCACAGGAGGACAGACTGCTGCTTGCTTCTCCAGAGCTTAGACAGCAACAGAAGAGCACCAATAGCTAAATTCTCAGGACACCTACACACAAATTTGTGAGCCTCTATTTGTATTTCCAAGACAGCAAGCCACAAGTTGAATACTCCTCACTTCTGCTCAGAGGATTTCCTGGCAGTAGTGGTGGCAGATGCACTGGCATCCTTCCAGCACGTTTACCGACTTTCAATAATGAATTTCTGTTTATTGAATAGGTGAGCAGGATTTGAAAATGATCAGGATACTGCAGGCTGTGCACCCAGGGGTCCTTATTGGCAACGAAATTGTAGAGCCCAACCCGCAGCATGTGGCAGCTTACAAAGGTAAGGCTGTACCTGCTGCCTGGGGTGCAGTGAAGACCATCCATCTGAACGAGGAGTTTCTGTGCCTTTTCTTGAAATTCGTATTTGTTTCCAATTATTAAAACAGAGTTGGTGAATCAAGCTCCAGACCTGCAGAATGTCTCTTTTATTTGGCATCAGCTCACTTCCTCAGAGTACCAAGAGCAGGTGAAAGCGAAAGGCACACAGAAGAAATTTGACTTCATCCACATGATCCAGGTAAGAGACAATGCTTTAACACAGGAGGATTAGCTTTAGCTACTTCTTTAATTTCTGCTGTATGTGTGAAATTAGCACAGGTCTCCCATGAGCAATAACTTCTGCAGGAGCTCCACAAACACCAAAGCTGGTGATGCTCAGTCCTGTGAAGTGTCCCTAAAAGTGTGTGTTGAGTCAGGACAGGCTGGGAGAAAACTGGACACAATTAAAAACAGCTCTATAAAAAATGTCCAAACTGTTGGAGGGTCCTTGTAGTGTGCAGGAAGAATAATGGCTGTATGTTACTGTCTCTTCTAGATGCTGTACCGTGTGGAGGATATTCCAAATACTATCAAGTTTTTCCACAGCTGCCTCAACCTTCATGGTAAACTCCTGATCATAATTTTATCAGGTAAGGAGGATCTTCTATTTTTTACTGCAGTGCTGGAATTTTGAAGTGTTTTGATGTTTGAGAGCCACAAATGTTTATCTGGGGATTTCAGTAGCATTTATTCTATAGTAAATAACTAAAACAAATGCTGTATTTCATATGAAGCATACAATCTTGAGTTTAGCCCCTAGGACCACACTGATGGGACCTTTTAGGCACAGCCTTTGTGCTCTTACTTCCCTGCTTAAGAAGTAGATGTAGACAGAAGTGTGTCTCTTTATGAATGAGGGTCAATCCTTCCTGGTGACATCAGCACTGTAAAAACTCAACGAGAGCTCCGGGTGGGACCATCTTTGGGGCTCTTATCTCTGAACAGTGATAGCCAAGACCCCAGCAGGACAACAGAGGCTTCCAAGAGCTGCAGGCTTTATGGCAGGACAGGAAAAAGAGGCACTTCCAATACGGTGGCACTTATTAGTAGCAATAGAGTGTTTGATCCCTTGTGTTATTCATGACATTATTGTGTTATCCCTGCTCATGGTGTGGTGGATAAAGAACACTTTCCCCTGTTTCCCATTAAAACTCCATCTCACATTGCCTGTAGGTTGTTTACCTTGTTATCTGGGGCTGGTTTTCCAGATATATATGCTTTGATGCGCATCTAAAATTGATGTTCTTCTAGCCAAAGGACAGTCAATAGGGAGCATGGAGGTTCACCTTCTGGGCAAATCCAGTATGGGAGACCATCTCCCAGAATTTTCCTTTAAACAGGAGAGTTTTGGAGGGAGAACTGAGAGCCATGATAGTTCTACCACTCTCCAGGAAGAGACACTTATAAGTGGACTCGCGCAAGCAGAAAACTCTTCTGCTCTGTCAAGGTCTGGCCCAACACTGAGGGAACAATTCCAGCTCCTTTAGGAGTTGCATTAGCTGGTGTTTGACTGCCTTGACTTTGCCAAAGTAACCTTCCCTCCTGCCCTGGCAGACAGCAGCGGATGGGCCAGTTTATGGAAGAAGTACAGAGACTGCCTGCCTTCCACCGACCGCGGCCACTACGTCACCTCCAGCGGCATCACGGATGTTCTGAAGAGACTGGGTGTTGAATACCGTGTGTATGAGTTCCCATCGGGCTGGGATATCACCGAGTGCTTCATCGAGGGGGACGCAGTTGGTGGCCTCATGATGGATTTCCTGACAGGAACGAAAAACTTCCTGGGCACGGCTCCGGCGGCTCTGCGGCGGCGGCTGCAGGAGGCTCTGTGCCAGCCTGAGTGCAGCAGCACCAAGGATGGCAGGATCATCTTCAGCAACAACCTGAGCATGATCGTGGTGGAATCCTAAAGGCTGGACCGACTGCAGAAGACAAGTTGGGGTGGGTATGGGGGCGGTGCAGTCACAGGAAAGCGTAGCTTAGAAAGAAGGTGACAGGCAAGAAGGCAAGAAAGTGGGGCTCAGCTGCAGTCTCCCAGTCCCAGCCAGTGTCAGCAGAGGCTCCTGCCACACTGGGATGAGCTCCTTGCCCTGATGAGGTCAACAGGGCCAAGGTTTCACCCTGGCTATTTAGTCCATCCATAGGAGAATATTTTCCAGAAAGTAAAGAGCTCCATCTCACTAAAAGCCTACATAGACTTGTTTTTTAACAGTATGCATCCTATCCGTGCTTTCCATGCTGGGAATTTCACTTTTCTATATTGCTGGCATGTCTGCACACCTAAAGACATGTCTATAAGAACAGGTGCTGCTTTGCAGCCAGGAGGAGGCTGCAGTTCCTGTGCTGGCTGTGTACGGACTCAGTGCTTTCATCTGTGCTGCACAAAATGAGCAGGATGTTCCTGCTGCTTTGCATCCACATAATGACACTACACCCAGATCTGAGCTGTAAGCTCCTCTGCACTAGGCTATTTCACCTGTTTTATCATTGTAGGTATTTACCACGCCAAGCCTCTCAGCATCTTGCAATATGGACATGTCTTAAAAATTTATCAGCCTTTTTTTTTTTTTTTGAGCATATTTTGGATCTCAGGATGATACTTTCCATGTGCTTTTTCAGCCAGATATTAATTTTGTTACTTTATTACTACCATTTGTCTCCATATAAAATAAAAGCAATCTTGAACCAAGAAATCACATCTTGTTTCACACATGTGAGCTTACAGAAAATGAAGAGCAAAGAGGTTATCTAGTTAAAACAAAAATAAGTATGCAAAATACATCCTTTTTGGAAGCATTAAGGGTTTCTTCTAAGTGGGAAAGATGTGCCTGACTATGTGGAAGAGTTGCAGCTTGTCGTTGTGCTGCAGCCCTGGGAGGCAGCTTGGCTGTCTTAGAGCAGCATCACTGCAGCACAGCAAAACAGCAGCTATGGTACTTAAATCTGGTGTATGTGGTTAAGATGTTAATATAGGTAAGTTAAGACTATTTCCATTGGGTCCTGAGTAGTTCAGAGGGTTGAAGGAGATGCCATCAGGGCAGTCAGCTCCAAAGGGAGATGCTGCTTAGGATGCCAGTGGGGTTTGGCTCTGCATTTAGTCTCATAGTGACGTGCAGACCTCGGACTGAGCACCTGGGGAAATGCCTCACTGCAAGGATCTCTCACGGCAGGAAGCACCAGCTTAGATGGAAAATACCTGCAGGCACAGAACCCATTTCTATGAACTGATTTTTTCCGTGCTCAAATGAGATACCACACACCTGTGTGAACATGAAGGGGCTCAGGCATCTCTGCCTTATTGATAGCTGGTATGGGAAAAAGGGCTTGTTCCAGCATCATGAATACATGGGTCAGCACATTGGCTTGCAAAACATTAGGTGTCTTTTCACCCAGAGTGCTGCTGATTTCGCTAAACCTATCCCACCTCACCCACTGTCCATCTGCCCAGACACAGTTACTGCCAGGAGCAGCATCGTGCTGTCTGAAAAGGTAATTAGCCCATGCAATCAGTGCGGCTCCACTCTGTCCTTTTTTTTCAGGGGGGTATTTTTTAAAGTTTGGTTTGGTTCTTATAATATTTTTTTTGAAATGCAGGCATTTCTTCTAAAACAACTGTCAGGAAAAAAAAAGAAGAGAAAAATAATGGGAAAACAGTAGCATAATATCATCTCTCCTGCAGGACTGTGGCACCCTGGTCTGCAAGTACTGTGGCTGTCAGTTCAAGAAACATCAATCAAAACTGGACAACCTTCTCCAGAGTACCCCATACCTATGTACAAGCTTTCCCCTGTGATTAATTCTATTGTTTATTCTATAGGCATCTCGTTTGCTTGTGTTCCATCCCCCCCTGGCCTGGACAGGGAGTGTAGAGCTGGGCTGTTGGACAGGCTCTCAGCAGTGCTCCCATCAATGTTCTCCTTCCACTATGAAATCCCATTGTTTATTCCCAACTGATAGTGAGATCTCTGTCTCTACCTAGTAGATTAAAAGGAAAGAACAAAATGTACCAAATCCCAGGCTTGCTTGTCAAGCTCCAAAGAACAATCTGCCTGTTAGTCTTTGAAATTTGACAGGTTCGCCCAGATCTACCCCAGCCCAAGAGGTTTCTCACCCCTCCTTGGAGTTTCCTGAGCAGACACATTTCCAATAAACAGGTACTCAGCAAAACACATCCGCGAGCACAAATTTTCTCCACGCCATTGTAAATCAATGTGCAAACAGTAAAAAGAAAAGGAGTACTTCAAAGCAGAGTGTTTAGTGACATCCTGGGGAGATGAAACGGAGTACCCCATTAAAAACACGGCTGCTTAATGCTTTATCTGTATTTTTTCTTTGGGCTCTTCAAAAGCAAGTAATTTATCAACCACTCTGCTTGTACACCTGGAATAAACAACATCCTTACTGTCAGTTCCATTAATTTGTATATTTATTCTTCGGTGAACGTGCTATTTACTAACTACTGTATTTGTTGTGCTTTCTAGAAGATGCTCTCCTCCCACACGGAGTTTTTGGGTTGTGCGTTCCCAGCTGCAGGAGCACGGTGGGGTCCGTGTGGCCACGAGAGGGCTGCAGCAGCCAGTGGAATAAATTCGCCTCCCAAAACGTTGGAGATGCTGAGCTGAAAAAGCAGAATCAGGTGGTTAGGCAGACAAATGCGTTCAGGTTTCTTTGCTGGCTCATCGCATCCTGACCCCAGCTGTGGGGATCGTGCCTTTTTCTACTGCAGAGTCATGGGCTCTGACTCTGATGCCGCCGTCTGGGTTATAAAAAAGTCAGGACTGCACAGCACAGGTGCCATCAAGGGCTGCATAAAATTTGTTCCTGAGCTGTTTTTTTTTTAAATTTTTGGTCCTACTGAATGTCTGAAGTGCTGCAGGTCAGGTTTGCAGACAGCGGAATGGGGAGGAAAACTCAAGGAGGGGATGTCAAGAGCAAGAGGTTTCTCCTGCTTTAGCTTTGGGCCCGATTGAGCTCAGTCCAGGGCGAGCCCTTCTGTGCAATGAATTTCATGGCAGTTCTTAGTGCTGTAGTTAGTGAGGAGCTGGTCCAAGTTTCCTCGAGGGAGCTGTGCCATTCCAGCAGCAAGGGTCTGTTGGCAGCCCAAAGTAAATGCTTTTGTGGCTAACCATGTGGTGAGCTGCTCTGTGTACTCTGCAGTAGAACTGACATCTGCAAACCCCAAACTGTATTGTTTCACATGGAGCAGTTGCAGATTTGTTTCTTTATTTCCAGTTAGCAATAGGCCCATTTCAATGTACAACTCTGATTTTGTGTTACAGTCCCCTAAAAAGGAATTACAGAGCACAGCTCTTTATAATATCAAGGATGGATAATTTTGTTGAGCCTGTACAGTCTTGGGTGCTGAATGGTTCACCTTTTAAGTGAATATTAAGGCTTCTCTACCCATGAACACCACTAGGGGAATGAAGGCAGCATAGGAACTGCAAACTGTAATAGCTTGATTTCTGAATAATCCCATTAAAAACAAGCTCAGTAAAATACCAGAGCATATGCAGAAAAGATTAAACCTAATCTCAACTGGGGGCAAAGCATAAAAAACAGAAGCTGAACTTTCCCCCTCCCTCTTCCATATTTGCCCACAAGAATCTGTCACGACATATCAAGGATGCAGAAAATCTTTGAGTACCACGCGCATTCTTCACAAATAAATGCACCAAATAAAGGTACAGTTGTAAGGTGAAATGGCCAATAGCCAGATGCTGTAGAGTGCATTAAAACTATTACTACTTTTCATTGAGACACCAGGGACTTCAGATATGGGATGCTAGTTGTGGAGTTCCCTTTGGCACAGGAACTTGAGGCAGGACCTCGATGAGGAACAGAGGTTGCCACTGGTTTTAAATAAGGCAGCATCTGTTACAGAATGCAGGAAGTGTGTTGCTCATCCTCCACTCTCCTTTAATTTCTTCAAAACAATAAATAAATAAATAAATAAATCAATCCCTCCAAGAGAAATGTTTGGAGTAGAAGTTCCAGCTGGAAAGACCCCGTGCCTGAAGAGGGTTTGTGGAATATGTGAGATGGCCACGTCCCAGCAGGGCTTTTCTTCTCATCTCTGAGAAGGAACAGGAAGAGCAGAACAGGAGTTTCATTTCCAGTAGCCACTACCTGATAGGCTGATGACACTTTCGATTAGACCTGCCAGCAGGTTGGTAGAGAAAACATGTTTTGTCATACGTTGTAATGATTCTACCTCTGCTGAATTTATAAATGTGATAAAGAAATTTTCAGAACAGTCTCTAAGCCCCTATTGTTTTGTTAACGTTTTTTAGCATCCTATTAATCATTTCATATGTATCTGTCAACAGCTGATATTATGGATTAAGGAAGATTACAGCTCATTGCTCCAGTGGCTGTTTTCTTTTGGATTTAACTCTGTGGGCACTTTGCCATTGACTTACCTGTGACAAGACCAAGCCTTTTGTGCTTTTGTCAACATTTTACAGAACATTCTTGACTCAGAGTGGTTTTAGCTTCTAAAGTATCAAAATGATCATCTAAAGGATAAATGTTTTGATTTTCTTATTTCTGGAAGAAGGGCTAATACACTTTCAGTGCTGAACAAACAGTCCCCAGGATCTTGATTTGCAGATGATTCTGTGTAGATAAATGTTGACTTTGGTTGGTCTTGCTCATGCAGATCATGTCATTTGATATTTGGGAAAAAGGGATGATATTTGAGGGAACTCATAGAAATGTTCTACACATTTTGTAAATTTAACTCGTAAACGTTCTCTGTTATTTACTATCAATAACAGGTTGTTCTCCAACCTTATGTACTGCTTATCCACTTTGGAATGCAAGGAAATACTTGTGACTCCTACGATCCAACACAAAGCAGAAACAATTAACACCAGAGAATCAAACAACTCAACTGTGAATAACCTTCAGACTAAAAATTATTCACCCAACTTACCCCCTTCTGCCAGGACTTGTTTCTATACATAAAAATAACAACAAAAGTACAAATTTTGGCCTCGACTTCCTTCCAATTTAATTCTTACAGCTTTTCTCCAAGGTCTCATCCTTCCCAGGTGCCTTCTCTGTTAGAGCATCCTCCTGACCAGGCCTTATCTCAAGGGCAGCCAAATTAAGAGAAACTTTCTTCATCTGCTCAGAGCACGGGAGGTCGTGGCTGACCCTGGTCCCGACTCACCTGCAGTTCCTGCCAAATGTTAATGCCGGTTTCTTGCTTCAGAGCCTCAGGCGACACGAAACAAGGGGTGTGCGTCCTCATCTGGGTGTTCTACTGGGAGCATCTCACCCCATTTCAAATGTCTTAATACAACAAGCACTGCTAGATTGTGCCTTCACTGCAATTTGTATAAATTATCCCTGAGCCACTGCTTAATGTTTATTAATATTTCTGATGTTTTTGAAATTTTACACTAAGGGTAATAATGCAACCTATAGTACAAAGCCAGGTAAAGGGGTTAATTGGAGAAGAAATTCTTGCTTTTCTGTAGGGGAGAGCTGTATTTTGCTCCCCCACAGCAAATATAATCCCCTTATTAAATCTTGTTTTAGTGGGAATTTAAATAAATCTTCTAATTCCATCTCTCAGCCAGCCACAAATTGCTTTTGAACATAATTAGCATTTATACTGGTACTGGAGCCTTGTTTATTTATGTCATAACAGTCCCTGGAGAGCGTAGGAATACATAAAATTTCACTCAGGCTTAGACAAAAACTCCACCTTGACCAGAATCTTTACTTTCAAGGGAAGGAAGGAAAGAATGAATATAGGAAATAGTCAATATTCTACATTTTTCTTATACTTCTCCCATCCTCCACTACCTTTTGGAAACCTATGGGTTGAGGATCTCCTGTGCTGAAGGTTGCATCCAGGCAATTCTCTCTCCTCCTGCCCTCATTAATTTCCTTAATTTCTTCCCATGTGTTTCCCAAAGACAGGCAACAAATAAACCCATTTCAAGTGCCTTTGCACAGTCACTTTTCATCTTTGTGAAAGATATTTTTTTCTCTTTTTTTTTATAACTTCCTCTAATGTGAGGACCACCTGGCCTTCACAAACGTGACAGCTCAGCTCCCCTCTTCGTTTCAGAGCTGACTTTACCTCAGTGCTACGTGATCCCCTAAAGCCCATGTTCCAGGTTTGTCAGGGCTGTTTGGGCCTCCTGCTTTCCCACTCTGCTCCTCATTCTGACATTAATTTTCATGTACACCCTGACTGCCAATTGGTCTGTCATATTCTGCTTCCAAACTCAGGCTATAAATAATGTCAGAGTTAATCTCTCATTTGGCTATTCAACAAGGGAACATTTAAGACTGAGAATGCAAAGGGAAGTTAATTTTTGCAGTTAAGGACTGACACTGTTCCAGGGTACCTGGATTTTCACAGGGCCCTGCCATGGGCTTTCCCAGGCTGGCCATGATCACTTCATCATGCTGGAACCCAATTTTCCATCTTTAAAACCTTCCTTTCCTTTCCCTTCCCTGCAGGCAGGTCATGAGGCTAGATCCCTTACTGTAAGTGAGAGTCTTTATTATTGAGGTGATAAGTGTCATGCCAATACAATAGTAATAATAAATCACTTCTCCAAAAGTGTAATAGGTTCTGATATTATTAATTGCATTTCAAGCACCTGCAGTGTGTGTGGACTGGGGTTGAATGCAGAACAGACTTAAGGCTTTTTTCTTCTCATATTTTTGCTTGTTGGAAAGAAATGGCTTTTCTTCAGGTGAAATGTCCTCAGTGCGTTGACCCTGCAACAACCCTCTTCTCTGTGCAAGCCCCCATCACTCCATCGGGGTTCAGATGATCCTGCTGGGGTGCAGAGGAGGAGAGACCTGAGAGACAGGTAAGGTCTTGCTTGATCCTGCAAGCTTTTCTGTTTGAGTGCTTTCAGAATTGCAGAGATATAACACTTGCACCAAACCGTTCCTTTTACAAAGAACTGGACACTTTTTTTTTTTTTTTTTACGTTAACAACAGATGCAAATGCTTAAATCTTCTTGACCCTAAGTAGAGATGGTGTCGGTTGACTTGAACATGAAGAAATGCTTTTAGATACTTATAAAAGATGTGATTTCCTGCATCTCTTCTGAGGCTATTATGCAGTGATGAATGTGCAGAGGGCCTCACAATGCCCAAAAAGGGAATAAAGCTCTCTGTTAAAGGCAGAAGTTGGTCTCAGTTGCTGCAGGACTCCGGCACAAAGCATTGCATGAGGCTGCAGCCTACCTTGTACATCTGAGTTGAGATGCTCATAGATAAGTTCACTGAGCCAAAGCAGGTCACATCAGTAGATTTAATGTGTCCTTTGAACCTCTGGTACCTCATTTTCTGTCCTCTACTGTAGCATTTATCTTCTTTTGATCATCTAGTAAAGGGCGGGTTTTTCATTACAATGGAAATAAAAATAGTTGGCATGAAAGAGTGGTGTTTTGCCTATTCAGAATGACAGTGGAAAGTTGCACTCCTGAGTTGGCTTGAATAGAGTGAACATTATTAAGTGCTGACATGAAAAAAACCTCCCAAAGGAGATGCTGCCTTCATCCAATTAATCCTTCCTAATGAACTTACCCTTCGGAGGTGGGTAGAGCAGTTTCAGCATGAAGTTTGCTTCCTGTGATCATTTGTACCAATAAAAGTCCTGTGAGAATCCTGATGAAAACTGATATGAATGTGCCTGAAGTGAATTTATTTTGATATTTGACTTGTCAGGAAAAAAAAAGTAGTTTGTACTTTTCAACCCAGACTTCTATCATGTTCTCTCCTGATGATTCCTATTCTTTAATAACTCCTCAAATTATAATAAGGCTACTAGGTATCTGTTCCCCTTTGAATCTGCAGCTGAGAGAATCCCAGGTTTGAAATATTTGGAAATGGGGTTTTATTTGATAACCTGTATTTTCGAGGTGGATAACTACTTTGCTGAACACCTTGATGGTTATTTCAGTAAGAGCAGTCTGAAAACGCTCATCTGGCTCCGAGAAATTTTGACTGAGGAAAGAATCAAGCTATGTTATAATGATACTTTGCACTTAGGCGGGTTCTTTTATTGAAGCATGTTTTATTCATCAGTGCACCAGCCCCTCAATTGGTTTTGTTTAATTGTGACTTTCTTTATACCACATAGGCTTGGAAGTCCAGCCGTGACAGTTTTTTGCTGCTTTCCCCCGTGCTTTGAAGATCTCAAGAAGGAAAGTGCCAGAAAGGGGCAAAGAAGTGTGAAAGTTCAAAAAAAGTAGAAGACTAAAACAAATCCAGAGGGAGGAAAGAAGTCAGAAGAATTGATAAGAAGATTTTTAAAATAATATATTTATGACGCGTTGGTTCTCGTGTAAAACTGGGAGCTCCTGCTGATCTGCAATTAAAACAGGTTCTAGGTGGCCTAAAGCCATCTCCAAATGAGGGCACCCAAAGCTATCTACCTACCTCCTACTTCTATTTTAGGAACTCATACTAGTGATCTGATTTCCACACAAGCCCGTGAATATTTTTGCAGCCTTGTAAAAAGAAAATGTGCCTGGAAATTAGGACTTAAATTGATAAACTGAAATACCCAAATTTTAAATGTTGGCTACACTAACTTCTCCGCTGCTATCAAAAGATTCAGTAAAGTCATCGTGAATAGCAACTCTAAGTCCTCCCCCTCTCCCATTTTACAGCAGAAAAAGAGATATTTAATGAGGACAATGGAACTAATAGCTGGGGAGAAATTATTTTCCAACTGCTTCACAGTTTTGGGGTCATGATAAAATTAGCCACTTTGAATTTGTGCAGCACAGTTTCACACCTGAAACGAAGAACTAGGACAATTTTTGATCACTGCAAGCTGCTCTTACTTCTCATGCTTCTTGTGGCAGGAAGCAATAGTTTTTAAATTGTAATTTGTTAAATAAAGTTGTGGAAAAGCCAGAGTATCCAGGCTACTGTATCCAGGCGATGGGCAGTGAATTAATATTTCTTTCCGTATTCCAGAAGAGTCTCTCAATCAAAGTGAGTCTTTATGGCCTGTTTTTAATTTCACAGTTATAAAGATGGACATGCAACTTTTCCAAAGAAATAATTAGGTATCACAGAATAAAGCACTTCTCTATCAAATAATAATAATACATTTAATTAAGTGAAAAAATATACTGTCTATAATTTACTTCTAGATTATTGAGGATTTTGTAGGCCACCAGTCCACTAAGTATAATTTGTGTATAATGATGCTTTTCATAGTTATTTCTGCTTGTATTCCATTTGACTAGCAACTACTACATCCATTCTTTTCAATTAATGTCTTAGTATAGATTCCTTTTAATGAAAACATATTTCCTTTCCTCATTTTTTTTCCAGACATTTAACTCTGAGGCTAAACCAGTCAAAATGCATCTTCCTTTCCCTGGTGGTCCCATTGATAAGCTCGGGTTAGTGAGGGTGGTATCTAAAAAGAAAACATGTATAATTGCATGTAATTGCTTGAAAACTGGCAAGAGGTTAATTAAGGCAGACTGTGGTCCTGAGCTGGCCAGCCAGGTGGTGTAGAGGCTGCAAAACCTGAACCTAAGCCATCGTGAGGTTCAAAAAAGAAAAAGACATTTCTGCTGGCCCCAGTCTTCAAGTGTCTGCGTTCCTCTTTGTCTTCCAGAGCACAAGCAGGTCGGAGTAGACACATTCCCTGAGCTCAGTTTTAAAAGCTTAGACATGCTTTTTGGCTGAGCTGATGCTTGAGTGACTTCTCTGATCATAAAAGACACTGATGCATCAGCGCCAGCCAAAGCCAGAGCCATCTATTTATCCAGGGAAGTGCTGCAATAGATCAATGTTAAATGCTTATTTGCGCTTCACTGCTCCAAGGCACAGAAACTAATTACCAAAGATAAATTAGCCCTTGTGACAATGACTAAGAAATACACGTCCCAGGATAGACCACCTTGACCACAAACACACATAATTCTCCCTCTGATGAAGAGTGGCAGAAGGTTACGCAGCGCATCCTTCAGCCAGAACTCTCTCAGGGTGAAGTGCTGCTGGCTTTGTCCATGTGCTGAAGAGCTGGCAACCATTTGCTGAGCCTCTGACTCTTCCTTTTCCCTACAGGAGTCAGTCACTTGACTCCTCCATGTCTCTGTTTGCCCAGCTGTGGATTAGCAGCAGTAATTAATAAAATACCTTATGCAGATACCAGAAGAACCAGCTGATGGCAAACCCTCCCCAAGGGTTTTGCCTTAGCACAGGAGCTTTACCTTTACACCTTGACTACTGGGGAGCCACACGTGCCTTTGTCTGTGTCACCTATTCAGCAATGGGTAGAAAGTTGAAATCTTTGTATTGCATGTGATTGCAAAGAGTTTTTTTCTAGCAAAAAGCCACTGGTGGTTCTCATGGCAGCTGTAATCAGCAGATGAGAGTTCATCAGGATTGCAATAGGTCTATAATGCAATTGATCCTGTTTTACCTTCCCTGGACTTCCTGCTTCTCCCTTCCACTTCCAGGACCTGCCAAATTTGGTGGGTCTGAATCCAAAACCATCTACCTCATCTTACTCCCTTACTCTCTAACTGATAGAAGTGTCTGAAGCTGAGGGATGCAGGATGAAACTCCATGACTGCCTGGGAAGCTGCAGAGCTCCTCTTGATTTTCACTACAAGCAGCTTCCACTAACTTTTTGTCCCTGAGCCTTTACAAAAGAGCTTGCCAGGCTGGGCACTCCCTACACATTCCACAACCAGAGTACAAGCCATAGTGGATTCAACCCTGCACAGTGTAACAAGCTCCTGGGAGACCTGGAGGACTGCAGTAGGAACAGCTTGAGTGGTGAAATATCCTGGAAGTGCTTCAGGAACCACAGTACTTGGGGCAGGAAACTCACACTGGGGTCAACGTCTTCAGGAAAGGTGCTCTTTAACCCAGGCTGACTGAACTGCAGCCCTCAAATGACTCCAAAATTACTACATTCTTCCTTGTCTCCATGGTAAGTATATCTACCAACTGATATGTTTTAGGCTTGCACTTGCCTCTTGCACCTGGTTGTATCATTGTGGCACTACAGCCCCATCTCATGCTGCAGCAGAGCAATCTCTTGCCTGTTCCTTTGTGCCACCCTAAATTGTATTTTCAGCTCTCAAACACATCCATTCCTCTCAGTATCATATTTTTCTCTGTACTGAAGGCATCCTCTGGTTTTGTGGCATCAACACAGTTTTTATCACCACATTCTTCATTTTCTACCAAGATCATTAGTAGAAATACTAAGATGTGTGACTGACCTTTTAGGAAGACCTTTTAGGAAAATGCCTTCGGGTCCGGTGCTCCTTTCAGCACTCTTCATTGCTGGCATAATTAGGAGGAATAACCTGTATTTTTATAATTATGTTTTAGCAGGCTGATTTTTTCTAAACATGAAAATCCCAGTTTCTGCCTGGGCAGTTAAAACATCTCTTCTGGCTCCCTGACATCTGCTCTCCACCTGTTTCCCAGCCAGCAGAACAAATCACTGAAAAAGTTGGTGCAGGCAGTCTTGTACGACCCACCGTGCTGGTTGGACACATCAGCTCCAGCTTCCAGATGTGGGGACACCTGCCCTGTCTCTACCTGCCACTGGAGGCGACCAACCCCTCAGGAAAGGATTGGGCCCCAACTTGGAACCCAGTTGGCTTTTACAGCGTTTCCTCAAGATCTGGTTTGCAGCCCTGAAGCTAAAATCCCAGGCTCACAGAAATGATGTTACACTCATGTGGTGTCGCATCCACTCCATCAAATCCACCTGCCCAAGTGCTGTTGCAGGTAGCTTGCCATAATTTTGGTTTCTGGCAGCAGAGGTCAGCATTGCCCTGCTGATGGACAGCCACATTCCTGCTTGCAGGGAAGAGCAACACATTGCTACACCAGTTTTTATTAGTTCGTGTTCTTTTATTGTGACGAATTGTGTCTTTGAGCTACAGCAGCTCCTTGAGGGGCAAGTGACAAAGCCTCCAACTTTGTCTCAAGGGAGATGCAAGGGAGGCTGTGAGGTGGCCTTGCACATGTTATGTGGCTGTTCAAGGTGCCTGAAGGACAGCAGAGACATCCTCAGGATGCTGCCATGAGACCTGTGGAACACTTGTATCCCTCCAGCATTGCAGCAGGAAAGAGGCTGCTACCTCTGGCATCACAAACATCCTCACCCGGACATGGACAATGGATCCTGGGGGTCTTGGCCATGACCGGGGTGTTCCCTCAGGCCTGTATTTTGTCTAACTGATTTCCACCTTGTTGAATGGCTGAGGGATAGTGTGTGACTGACCAACTCCCATTGCATGTAGACAATTATAGCACTTCTAAACAACCTATTGGACATCAAATAACTGTTCATTCTTTATAAATGTACTTTTGACATAATGTGGGTCCAGGACAGGAAAAAGAGATGTGAGCAGATCCTTGGGGGAACTATGTAAGGCCTTGAAACTGCCCCCAGCACTGCCTGCACAGGGAATCCTTCAGAGAGGATGCAGTGCCACATCAAGATGAAGAATTCAGTCTGTTGTTGGAGCAGCCTGAACCTGGATGCTTCCTGGTCTCCCCCACCTCTCCACCCTGCAGTTTGAGAGATGTTTTCTGTTGAGTTCATAAAAGAAACACCAGACAGACTCCCCTGGCTGTGGCAATGGATTCAGCCTCAGTCCATTAGTTTAACTAATCAATAGCTGTAAGTGCCGTGATGCTGTCTCCTACTTCATCACAAAAGCTGAAAAGTTACAGAAGGCCGCGTGTAATTACAGGCACTCTCTCCATTAACTTCAGGAAAATTAAACAGCCAGTATTTCGGTGTCTGGTGGGTTACTTCTCTCAGTAAACCTGGCACATTCAACTTAAACAGAACTGGTTAAAGAAAGGAAAAGGCTTGTTTTTATCAAGGCTGGTCATGGTGTTATGTCACTGTCACCTACAGCATCTCAGTACGTGTTTGTGTGGCACAGCTGCATCTCTCCAGCTGCACTGTGGTACTGACCTGCAGAGACCTGAGACAGAGATGTGTCCCTGGTTTTGAATGACTGCTAAAGAAAAGATCCCATTCCCTTTCTCAGGAGTGCGAAAATCCTTGACAAAAATTGCAAGAAATAACACCAAGGGAAAACCCCTCCAAACTAGTAATAGCAATTAATGGTGTAATAATTAAAAAACAACAATAATTATATCTCTTCTTACCGACTTCTTTGCCTTGTTCCCATACTAGAAAACCTGTCTGAAAAAAAGGTGGCTCCAATGTTTTATATTAATCTCCCTTTGAAGCAGATGTTTGCCTCTAGAAAGCCAAAGGTGGACCACATTTGCATTTTGCTGCCTGGAGGCTGGAGGCTGAAGTTATAACCCTGCCTTTCCAGGAGCATTCCAGAGCCAGGAGGTGCATCCACAGCTCAGGTCTGTCCTCTGGGCTCTGAGAGGCATGATTAGTAAAACCCATTAACCATGGCAAGACTGTATTTTTTTTCAGCTGTATTTTCCATAACTGCTACATTGTAATGAATTTCAGACCTCTTTGCATTTTTGTGTACTGTACCCATCCTTGTGCATCCTAACCCGAAGGATATTCCCTGATGCCCTTCCTTACTTTTCCCAGTCCTTGTAGAATCTGACATGGCTGCATCAGGAAGACTCATAGCATGACACAGAGGTGGCTTCTGTCACTGAAATCAGGACCAATTTCCAAAGTCATCCTTTTTAACTTCACCAGGTTCTTCAGAGTGGAGAAGAATCAAACCCAACTAAAATACTGAATATGATCTGCAGGACAGGCTCATCCCAGGGTAGGGTCTGCAAAGATTTCTGCTCAATAAGAGCGTGAATACACCTATGTATAAAAAAACCTGTGGGACTTCTGTCTGTGGGAAGATGAAAGGTGAATAGGGATCAAAATAACAAGGCGGCAATGTAGCTTTCTAATAAAACCCTGATATCTTTAGAGTAACTGCTCCTGGGTTTATTTAATCAGGAAAATAGCTGGGAGTTTAAATAACTTTCAATATACAGCCTGCACAAAGCAGAGAGTGGACAGGCTGGGTCAGATGTGTCAGTATCTTGCGGAAGGATGTGATGCTTGAAAGAAGCAGTGACACATGGAAACTGCTTACAATGGCACCGGCTGGATTGAGGCGAGAGATAGAAACTGTATTAAAAAAATATTATTTCCAGCAACAGTTGCAGGCCTGCAGAGCAGAAAGGGAAGGGAGAGAAGGAATCATTGCAAGAGATAAGGAGGGCAAGTGAAGAGGTGAGGACTGCCAGGAATGGCAATTGCTTGGGCTGTAACGGGAGAAGGAGCTCAAAGGATGCAACTGGGTATCAAGCTGCCCTCCTTCCAGGTCCACCCTGTGCAAGCTGACAGTCAGGCTACCTGCAGGCATCCCTCACTGCCCCTTCCATCCCACACACAACCTTCTGGAAAATTCCTTTTTGGACAAAATTCTTCACATCAGGATTCAGTGCAGATAAATACGCTTTCAGTTTGAGCTTGAGGAGACAACTGTCATTTCTTTGGGAATGGCTTTTCACAGAGGGGAGGAAATCCACAGTACTTTTACTTCTAGGGAAGTTTCAAGATGGCCTTTTCAGCATCTCTTGATGAAGCATGAATGCACTCTGCAGGGAGGAGCTTCCAGTCAAGGCTCCTGTTGGCTCCAAATTAAGATGTAATTAAAAAAAAATTAAATGACAGCACTAGCCATGGAAAGCTCTCATACATTTTCAATTGAGCAATGTTATAGTACTACGTCAAGGGCTTTTGCATGATCCATGTATCTAGCACTGATAAGTGCTAGCAAGGAAGCAGTGCTTTTGTACTGATATTTCACTGTGAAATCCCACATTTGCAATGCCCTTTGGCAGTAGGTGTTACGCTCAGCTCCAGAATTAATACAGTCATTCAAACTATAGTAAAAATGTAGTAGAAATTAAAGCATGGTTGTGTTCAAAGCCTGGTTTGGGAGAGTAACTTTTCACATAGGCAGGCAGTGACAGAGCAAGAGGAAACAGTTTTAAACTGAAAAAGGGAAGATTTAGATCAGATGTTAGGAATAAATTATTTTTCTGTGAGGGTTTTGAGGCCGTGTCACAGGTTGCCCTGGGAAGCTGTGGCTGCCCCATCCCTGGAAGTGTCCAAGGCCGGGTTGGACAAGGCTTGGAGCAACCTGCTCCAGTGAGAGGTGTCCCTGCCCATGGGAACAAAGGATCTTTAGGGTCCCTTTTGGCTCAACCTATTCTATGATTCTATGGAAATACAGGACCCTGATGTGTCCCAAACAATCTCACTTTCTACCCTGAATAGCAGCATCCCAGGTCTAGTTGTATGTGACAGTAGTTGGTTATAACATCTGGCATTTAAAAAAAAAAAGGGAAATAATTGTTAACATCAGTTTGAAAAACTGTCAGCCTGTTTCTGTGGTCCTAGATGCAGGCTGTTTTGTGGTTTGTTATGTCATTAAAACTCACTTTGCTGGATGCTCTCACTGAAAACTGAGGGTGGAGAGGCAGAAGCCATGCAGCAAGCAGCCCTCCCTCTCCACCCATGCTGCTTGCAGGAGTATTTGATCTTTATTTTTCTTATTCCTCCACCTCTGACCCATTGTTAGGCCTGGGAGAAATAACAACAGCAGGGCTGAGCCTTGCCTCCCATCTGTGCCCCAAGGGGAGGTCTGGGGCCACGCAGTTCCCTTGAGAACTTCCAGTGTTGCTGAGCCGGATTCCCCCACAGGCGCTCTGGATGCTCTGTGGCTCTGTCTTATAACACAAATTTTCATCAGTAACCTGTGAGAACATCCCACCATTGTAATGAAATTGGCAGGAGGCACAAAGACTTGGGTGTTTGAAGGAAAAAAGGAAAAGGCAAGTGGTCAGTGTGAGGTGCTGGGCTTGTTGAGTGCCAAGCCCCATGTTCAGGATGCCCTTGTCTGTCCCAGGAAGCAGAACCTCTTCAAAAAGATATATGGGCCATTTTAGATGCTCACTAGATATAGGTTGGCATGGCTATTTAATGCCTGAAGTAGGACACAGCATCTGCACTATACAGACTCCAGTGGGATGTCACCCATGTGTTGGTACCGCCAGCTGCCACCTGGACAGGAATCCCACAGGCTTAAAGGTAATAAATTTTGTCAAAAGAATAATCTTTACCAGGTCAGGGTAATTTAAATGCTGTGTTTTGGCGTGAGTGATGGCTTACAAATGTCTAAATTGTTCCTAATACAGTCAACTTAATGCAAAGATTTTGACTATGAGAGTTGTACGTGGCTACTGCTGCTGGAGGGCAGTGAGTGTGCCTAAACCCTTCCAAAGCTTAACATAAGTTCCCAAGGGAAGAGATATGAAAGGTATGAAAATATTACACTTCAAGGAAAGAGATTTAGGAGGCATATTTTAGGAACTCCATGCCAAGGAGTTCCAAGTGGAACATTGAGTTGTCAAATTACCACATAACAGCAGCAACTGAGCTCCGTGCATTGACATATCAGAGAGAGGTGCAAGCAGACATGTGTGACATGTGCTTGGGGGTTATGATATGGGGCAGCCCCTTGTGGAAGTTTGTGAAGAAAAATGTTCAAGATGTTATTTTTCATTTATAGGTGGTTGGATATTTCTGTCAGTTCCATCCTCATATTTCTGCACTCAGAAGCAGCAAGAAGTTGAGGGTCTCATGTCTAGTCCATCACTGCTCATGGTTTTGCAGGACAAGAGCTGCACCTTCTGAGTGATTCCAGCAGCATCGCCTCCTACCAGCTCTTTCGGGTATGGAGAACCCATAGATGAAGGAGTGCACCATCCTTTACCACCTAAAAACCCAGACACAGTAATGAAAACCCTTTACCAACATTTTTTCAACTTGAATTTTTTTCTGAGATTAATTCAGTTAAAAATTTCAGTTTCAACTTGCTAATTGAAATACTCCAAAAAAGTGTTTTTTGGTCTGAGACTAAAGCACTGATCTGTTTCACTAATTACAAGGCAGAAGTTTGGAGTGCTCCATAATGAGATATTTCATGAACAATTTCTGATTCAACTAACTCCAGGGAGGGAGAAAACCATTTTTTTTTAACTAAGGGGCACATTTGTAAATCTTTAATCTGTTCCTCAGATGCAATTGGGAAGATAAAAGAACCCATTTGTTAAAGAAATTATTCTCTGTTTGCGCTGTTGTAGTTGCTCAGTGTATTATGACAACAAAAAGTGAAAATACAGCCAGATATTAATGTATCTTTCACTTTTTCTTTTTTCCCCTTTATATTTTTTCCTACATACTTTCTTGCTATTTGCACTGTTTCATAAGAAATTGGACAATGCCTTTAGTAAGATGCTTTAACTTAGGGCCAGGACTTAGAGCCAGTTGGATTAGATTGCCATTGTAGGGCCCTTCCAACTGAAATACTCTTCTATTCTATTCTATTCTATTCTATTCTATTCTATTCTATTCTATTCTATTCTATTCTATTCTATTCTATTCTATTCTATTCTATTCTATTCTATTCTATTCCATTCTATCCTTAGGTGATGATGCCTGTGCCGAGTTTGAGCAGGGACAGCACATCCTCACCCAAATCCTGTGGGAAATCCATGGGCTGCAGATGTGGGGGTACACATCACACCCACCCACGGCTGCTGTACCTGCCAACCCCATCCCCAAGCCGTGGTGAGGATAAGGGTTGTGAAGACATGGAACCTGTCACCTGGGGCAGAGACAGCCGTGCTGCAGTTCCCCCAGGGCACCCCTGTTTGTAAGGGCTGCCACCACTGAGCTGCAGGAGGAAGGGGATGGATGTGGCCTTGCAGCTGGCCCCCCTTCCCCTCCAAGAGAAGTCTGCACCCGTGGCCATGTGTGTGTGCATGCAAAGCTTTGGAAATTTCCATTTTAATAAAAGTAACCTTGGAGGAGCATGAGCAATAACCTGTCTGCTCTTTGGCACTGACAGTTCGGTTGTCCTGAAAAATGAGATTTTGCTACCCCAGTGCAAGGCTCTTGTTATCATTCCCAGCTTGCATCAGCACGTTTATTAGGAGGCAGCAGAAATAATTCTTTAGACATTAAGCAACATCTTGCTTCTGCTTTTATCAGGCTGGCTGAGTGTGATTACATCAGGTCCAGAGGTAAGCCAAATAAACTCCTGGTTCTCTGGGCTCAGATATTTGGTCCATCTATGGGTGCTTAAATCTGGTTGACAGGATAGAAATTGGGTAATTGCCCAGGCTTTTCCACTCCTTCCCTTCTGCCTCTTGAAAATCCAGTTTCCTAGATCCACACACTTAGTCCTCCAGTGTTCCATTAAGGCAGGGGGACCATTACACATGGATCCACCCCTGCCTGTTCCCAAGCTTAGCTTTTCTCAGCTGTAACTCCAGGCTCTGGTCCCTGCTCCAAAGGGGTGGATCTGCCCTCAAAGGAGGGTTGCTGCATCTATTCACATGATGGATGATCTATTCCAGCACTCCCATCCCTTCTAATATAAAATCAACATCACACAGCTTTAATCTCCTGCCTTCATGTGTAAGCAGCAGCCAGTCCCAACACCCTGCTTGTACCCTGGTTTTTGCTAACTTAGATGCCACTTCTCGTCTCTGAAGGCATCGATTGATTCACCAGCTACCACAGCTCTTCTAAATCTCCAGTGGATATTTTTGTGCTGCTATTCCCACTTCTGCCATGGGACTGCTGATGCTATTAGAGCTTCTGGATCAGCACGACCCATGGAAAATCCTGATGCTGCTGGGCATGGCTGGTGGGCACCTTGGGAGCCCAGAGCAGAGCATGTTCTCCTTTACCTTTCGTCCTTCAGTGAGGGCTGTCTCCCAGCATCCCTCAGAACATCCCTGGGAGAAAAGATTGCAATGATGCATTTGAACCAAGACCATGACATTTAACTCCCTTCTCCTCCTGCCCAGAGGATAACTTTTCAGCCCAAACCCACACAGATGTACTCCAGAGAAGGAAATAATCTGCAGATGTTGGCTGCTCCCAGCTCTCAGCTCACCTAAGGGACCAGTGACAACTACTTGGGTCCTCGCCAGGTTTCTGGGTAGACTTTTCTTGCCCTCAACTTTGTATTTTAGTATTACATGTATATCATATCACAGTTGACCAAGTATCTACAGAGCTGTGAATTGTCCCTTGAGCTGCCAGAGAGATGTTTAACATGCAATGGCAATTATTTCCAAAATATTTAAGCTCTCAAGGCTTGTAGGATTTCAGTAACTCAGTCCCCTGCTATCTAGGAGAGTGCTGTCTGTAAATAGGAGGACACATGGTAAAATGGGACAGGAAAGTGATTTTTATTAAATAAATATTAAGAAGCTGTTACTGTCCCATCCCTGGAAAGGCTTGAGGCCAGGTTGGATGAGGCTTTGAGCAACCTGGTCCAGTGGGAGCTGTCCCTGCCCAGGGCAGGGGGTTGGAACAAATGGCTATTTAAGGTCTCTTTCAAAACAAACCATTCTGTGATTCTGTGGTGATTTTATGATGTTAAATAGCGTAAAACCACATTAATGAACAAAACCATAGATCAGCCTGGGGGCAGTGGGACCAACTTCTCTGCAAGGTGTCATTTTACAGAGTGATGCCAAGTCTCCATCCTGGCCCCTGCCCTTCTCTGCTGGTTCATAGCCTCTGGCTCATTCCAGCCTTGCCCTGGGCACAGGTACCTCTGCAGCACAGCATTATAGACACTGTTGGGAAGGGACTGGGAACCAGGAAAATCAGGTCCAGACAAAAGTGTAGCTTCCCCACCTCCCAAATTCCCCTGCAATGACTGAAATGGCAGGGATTTGGCTTAAAGCTCACAGAATGTCTCCAGGGGAAATTAAAGAAGCAAATTAACAGCAGCATCCTTTATTTTCATAAAGCACTTAAAAGCACCAGATGCATATAATCTTTATTTTTGGCTCTCTAAACTTAGGCTTTCATATTAAATGGAAACTGGCACTTGGAAAACTCATATTTAGTGCTCTGCAGAGGGAGAAGAGTGTGGGCCAGACACATGGAGTTTATTTTCTTTTGACCAGCCTGCACAGCTTTGGTGATACCGATTAATACAGATTTCTGGAACTGCACAGAAAACCAGACTAACACCCCTGACCTTGCTTTTCAGCTATGTTGGAACAGCTTATCACCAGGACAGAGCCAGGACAGGGCTTTGCAGGACTGCCACTGAACCCACATCGTGGGTGGGAGCCATCACTGCAGAAGGAGCATTTGTTGGGACACTGCAAGCCAAGAAAAGCTGGCTTGATTCGTAGCTGATGGGATACTTAGGGTTTCATTTCCCTTAAAGCACCCCTTGAAAATAAAGTCATAGAAACAGAGAATCATGGCATGGTTTGAGTTGGAAAGGACCTTAAAAGCCACCTAGTTCTAACTCCACTGACATAGGCAAGGAAGTCACAGCTGCTGACTTGCAATGGCAAAACATGGTTGGTCTGCCTGTTCCTCCTGCGTGGCTTTGGCATCACTCTTTGAATCACGGAATCATAGAATGTGGTAGGTATTAAACACCATTCCTTGGTGAAAGGCTTTGTATTTCCTTTCCTGGTGTGGAAATGGTGCTGTGTACGGAGGGAGAAAAAAATTGCAGTGGGTGTTGCCTTCCCAAACTATTCTGGGTGAACAATTTTAACTGTTGATGTGAAATCTTTATTTCAGTAAACTCTCAGCTAAAAGTAAAGATGCAGCCATTCTTCCTGTAACTGTGCTTTTGAAGGCATCATTATTAGTATTTCTGGTATTATTTTATATGCCTTTCTTAATGTGAACAGTTCATTTCTCCTTGAACAATCCATTTCTCCATCTAAGTCCAGAAGGAAAACTTATTTTAACTGAAAAAACAGTCCTTCTTGCTAAACCAGAAGAAACAAAGAATAATTTGAGGCACACATAGGTCAAATACTTTATGAGTGCCCTGAACACCAAAACACAATGTGATGGAAGACATGGGTCAATGCTTTTATCTGCGCTTGTGTTCCCTGGGATAAAACTGTTCTTAACAGGGCTGCAGAGGGTGCACACAACTTGGAAAACGCTTCCCATCGCTAAAGCCCTGGAAAGCAAGGGATAAGAAGAATAGCTGCTGGCAAGGAAACCAGCTAAAAAACCGAGTAATCTATAATGGTAGGGTTCTGTAGGCAAACTGCAGATGATGCCTCCCATCGCCACGTGCCACACACGGAGACAACTATTTCCAATTTGTCAAGAGCCGCATTTCCTACATGCCGGTGGCAGGGCTTCATTTGTCACCCGTACTCCAATTAACGCAGCTACAGAGCTCCGTGTCGGAACGCCCCCGGGGCGCTGGTGGCCGTGCCAGGTGTGGCCCGGGGGGAGCAGCTGCCGGGGACCGGGAGCGGGCAGCGGGTCGAGCTGGAGGCAGCTGCCGCCGGACAAGGTTTTATATATATGTACAGTGATCTCTCCTGCTCCTCCCTCAGGCAGCAAAACTTGGCCACGTCGCGGCCCCGGGGGTGGGACAGAGGCAGGGAGGGACGGCGGCAGGACGGGAAAGGCGACACGTCCCGGAGCGCAGCGGCATCGCACGGTGCCCAGGGACACGGACCGGCCCGGGTAAGGTCCCAGCGGGTCCCATGGGCAGCCATCCCCCCCTTCGCTGGCGTTCAGGCAGACGTAATCCTGTGCCAATAAACCCACTTTACAGCTCAGGGCATGCTCACTTTGTTCTCTGGCTTCACAGGGAAAGGTTTGAAGGGTTTTAAGGCGAGTTGAAAGCAGGTTTCCTTCTGCTCGCACCGGCGCTAACCAGGGGCGGATCGAGCAGCCACGGCGTAAACACAGTGTCTGCTTTCAAAACTCCGCGGACTCCTTAGCGAGTTCCGTGTAAATTCGCGTTATCACCGTGCGCAAGTGAACGTTATCCAAAAGTTTCCCTTGGCCTAATTCAGAAACAATCCTCTCCTTCCTTCCTCCTCCTCTTTATTTACTTTTCAAGTTAACTGGCCACAATCCAAGGAGCAGAATGCTGAACGAAATAAATGGGGCAAATTCAAACAGCGAAAAGCGTAATGAAAGAAATGAGACAAATTCCTTGAACTGCATCTAACATGGAAATGAATTTCAGCTGCTCATTAGACAGTGCTGAGCAGGGGACTTTGGCAAATTAAGTTATGGGAAGTAGAAGGAAGATTAGGAAAAAAAGGTTGATTATCTAAATCTCCTCTTATTAACGGCAAAATATTTTTTCAAAATTGAAGGTAGTAAAATATATTAGTGGCAAATGGCAAAGCATCTCATTGCACTTAAAAGTGAGAAGTCAGGCAGAAGAGAAGACTGGGTAAACAAGGAACTGTGTTTTCAGAGTGGGTTAGCTGTGAATAATTTTCATCTGAGGTACATCCAAGAATTTTCTTTCTTACTCGTTCTGGTAAAAATCATACTTGGTTTCCCCAGGTTAATTCAGATGTTGGGGGTTCAAGTGCTGGTCAGCTGGGTCAAGAAGGGGTTGTGGTTTGAAGGCTGACAAAGCTTTTAAAGCTCTCCCATCTACTTGTTACCAGGGCTTTTTTATCATTGCTCTTTAAAATGCTTGGATTTGCTGGTTTCCCCCTTGAATGCAGCCTTTGTCTGAGGAGGTGGGGAGCAGGAAGTGAGCCAAAGCCTCTCTGCCTTGGTGGCACTGTGATGGAAAATCACACCTTGGGTCCTGCTCCAGAGGTCATTGGTTTCCATCTTTGCGTCTGCCCCAAGGATGGAAATAATCAGATGTTGCTGATTGATTATGAATTCTCAGCCACTGCTAATGACTCTGGTAGCATCATGAGCTGGAGGAGGCTCGCTGTCACCAACCTTCACCATGCTCCTTCCTGCAGTAACCTTTGGGACATGTGGGGATGTGGCTCATAGGATGCAAACCCAAAACATGTTCACGACTTAAATGTTACCTTTATGATGAGCAGTGAAGGAAAATGGGCAAAGCCAAGCAGCTTATGTTGTCACTGGAATGGGATCAGGAGGAGCAGGGGAGCTGCTGCTGCTCAGCATGGTGTCACTAAAAACACTCCTTCCAGGAGTGAGCATCAGAAAGAGTATAAGGTGATGGCCAGGGAGACGTCTGCAGTTGTCACGTTTGGTGATGTCAGGGAGAAATTGTTCCAAGCCCATGTTTTCTGCCGGTGTACAAGGCACCATCGGGTATGACATTCCTGTAAACAGGCGAGGAGGACCTGACCTCGATGAGACAGATACTGGGTGGGTGGAAAATTGGTTGCATGATTAGAAAATCTGTAAGACATTCACTACCAGAAAGGGTCCTAATGAACTTGGGCCCACTAGTCACTTGTGTTTCTGTTCATGATTTGGAGGAGAGCCAGGGCTTTTGTTATTTGATGTGCAGCTGGGAGGGACTTGAGCACATCCAGTGGGAGCTGTCGACAAGTGAAATAGTCTGGAAAAAGCCCATAGTTTGTGTTCCAGTGGTCACGTTCCAGTGTTCCAGTGAAGGTAAGGGGTGCGGATTTCAGTGGAGTCAGGGAAGCCATTCCAGCTGTGCTGGGAGCCAGGGGATATCAACAGGAAGGAAGCTTTTGCCCTTGGCTGCTGCACTTCAACAACAATAAGGCTTGGCTGGAGACAGTCCAAAGGGACAAATAAAAGTAACAAGAGGTGGGGGGCTGTAACTTCGGCAGAAGAGACAGAGGAGGCACAAGAGACAATGTGGAAATGCAGCATGGTCCTTAAGCATGGGACCCATAAGGAGGAAGAGGGTTCCTCTTTCTCCTTACCAGTTAGCACTCCTTACCAGTAATGGACTTAAACTGCAGTTTTAGAGAGGATAAAGACATCTTTGTGCAGTTTTCAAGGTATAGCCGGACATTTCCTGGTAGCAAGCTCTGACCTGGTAGCAAGCTCTTCTGTAACTCACTTTGGAGAATTAACTGCTTAGCCTCTGGCAATTGTACCACTGTCTTCAGATGAACTAGAAAAGTGAAGTGCATTTATGAGGTTTATATTGTTTTCATCCCACCATCAACATTCCCTTTAAGAACGCCAAAAGATTACAAAACCAGAGAGAGAGACATCTTCCAGGATCTCTGGGATTGGGTGTTGCACTTCCTTCTGATCCAGACCCAATATCTGGAGACTTTCCATGCCTTCAAATAACAGAGGAATGTTTATTTTATTTAAGAACCATCTGAAGACCCTGGCGCTGGGTTTTAACAGAATCCTGTGTCAGCGCAGTTAAAAAATGCTGGCACTTCCTCTTGCACAGATTAAAGATAATATATTACCCTTTGCTGCTTGAACCCAATTTACAGCTTCTATTGCAAAACTGCATAACAGTCCCTTAAGTGCTCTGAGGCGCAGTAGCAGGGTCGAAGATGCGGAGCAAAGTCCAGGCGTGTGCTGACTTTTCCTCTCCAGCATTTTTTATTCCTTCTTTAGGTCTGAGAGGAGACCTGTCCCCTCCTGCACCCTCCCAACCCCCAGCATGGCGTCGCGCATGAGGAGTTTGCTCAATGACCCCGACAGATACCTCCAGTCATTCCGCCTGTTCCTCGAGAAGTCGACTGAGCACCAGAGCATGCGGGAGTTCATGGAGAGGCAGCTGCCGGATGTGATAGCAAGGTAACATGGAGGTGGCCACACCGAGCTGAAGGACGGCCTGGGCTACGGTCCCATGACGGTGATGGGCTTGGCAGGGCTCGAGGGGCTGCCTGCAAGAGCCAGATTGCTGTTCCCTGACAGCTGCCCCATCTGTAGGTCTCTGATAGGGCTTGGCTGGAGATTCCGTTTGCACACATGGCTGGATGGCAGCTCTCTGGGATGGAGGCTGCCTAGCAGGGAGGAGATAAGGCTGCATTGTTTCCTTGCACACAAAACGACTTACCTTGAATCAGCTCTAAAATGCAGTTACAGATACTAAATTCTAACATTGAATTTGATTGAAAGCAGTTTAAAAAAGTAAACTTTTCAGGTAATATTTTGGGTCTCTCCAGCATGCCTGGATAATTCTCCTGCATTGCCTGCCAGTGTGTGTCATTTGCTGGACCCCTTGCTCTGAGGGCTGGCTCAGGAGTAGGCAATCAGTGTCAAACCCTGGCTCTGGGGAGTCCCTCTCCAGGGCTCAGGGTTTCATGGCTCTGCCAAAGCCTCAGTCAGAGGTATTAAGAACATCACACTCTCTCCTCTTTCTTCTCATTTTTCAAAACGTAAAACTTCTACAAACAGTTTTTAAGCTGTCAGTCCAGGCCCAAGGAGATCTCTGTTCCTCAGTGCACAGACATGGGGAAGGCATGTACCTGCTTCTGCTTGCATGCACTTCTAATAAAAGCAAGATGCATCTACAAATTGCAAAACGGCTGGATATTGGGAATCGCCAGCAGAGCTCTGTATCTGCTCCCACTGCCCACTCACAGGCATACACAGATTCCACTTTGGTTTTGTCCAGCAGATTTTAGTCTTCATGGGATCTCTGGTGCTTCACATTATGCATGTAACCCTCACTACTGGGCAGCTCTCCTAAATGCATAAATAATGTTTTTCAGCATTGGAAATGGGAAGTCTACAATCAACGTTCTGAGCATCGGTGGTGGAGCAGGTACGCTACGGACTTCAATTTTGATGTATTTTTACTTTTTGCTTTTTAATATGAATAGAGGATTAAAAATTGCAGAAAGGAGCAGAATGGGAAATAAGTCTTTTCTTGAAAAGTCAGCTCCAGGGGACACGTGGTGTTAGCTGGTGTGTGACCACATCATCTGCAAACAGCTTGTGCCTCCCCACCCTGATTCTTCTATGTCCTCCACAAAAAACCTCCATCTGCACCATCAATCCTCAAAATTAAAGAGAAGCTTGAACTGCCCCATAGTGTTTCTACACACAAAAAACCCTCACCAAACACTGTCCGCACCCCCCCAAGTACATAATATCTTAGGTTCCTCAGAATTTAAAATTATTAAATTTTCACTTGCATTGCAGTTATTCTGCCTTGAGGTGATAACTCCCGATTATTGTTATGTGTGACAGCCATGGCTGAACTGTGCTTTACCTGTATGTGTTTGTTGACCACGGTCAATGCAGTAACTCCTGGATCTACAATCCCCCCAAACACTGGAGCTTAACATAAAATCCAGAAGAAATCCAGGAGAAATCAGAAGAAATAAGCCTTTTATTTTAAGTTCACTGGGTGAAAAAACAATATTGGTAAGATAAGTGATTTCTTCTCATTAAATTCTCACTTAAGTTCCCTCATAATTAAAACCTGTGTTTTCTGCTCTGCCTGACAAGTCACCACACTTAAATTTTATGTAAACAGTTAATTTAACTTAAATGCTCTAGTCATACCATTGCCTAAGACTCATCTCAGTTTTGTCAATCTCTCCTCGATGCAATAATTGTATGCAAATAGTGGGCATTAAGTTGTGAAACAGACAGTGTGACAGAGCAGGAACATTGCTCTCCAAACAACGGAAACCATTTTTCTGCCAAAAAATGTTTTTAAGAGGAACACTTTACTTAGTAAGGTGCTTCATTCCCTGACCAGCGACAGTCCAACTTGGCATGATGGACATTCAATTAAAAGTCTGCAAAGCTCAATTTGTGATGTAGAGAAACCCAAATCACCAAAACCCTTCTGCTCACTGGCTTGCTCCAATCACAGGTCCTTGTGAGGTCAGGAGGGCGCTGATTCCCAAATCTCCCCAGCCAACACTGGCTGATGTTGGAGGGCAGTGATGGAGCTGCTGTCCCAGCCCCATCCATCCCTGCGCTTCACAGAGAGGGAGCATGGAAGAAAAACATTTCCTTTCCACTTTTTCCACCTTGAGAGACGAGGAAACCACTTAATGCAGCATCATATCCCATTACACCCGCCCGTCCACGGCGCCTGCCTCACTCGCAGCCGCTGCCTTATTAAGTTCACACTCCAGTGCTCTGCACTCTGTACCTTTAAAAACCATAAAAGTCATCAACGCCACCATAAAGTAGCAACTGTGCTATAAACTATCCCGTTACATAAAATGTTTAATTAGAAACTTAATGGTGAACATAGTGGTAGCCTTTAAAAGGTAATTGTATTGGAGAGTTTAAATAATTCCGATAGCCTAATTGCCAAATTGTTGATAATGCAAGCTGCCACAGATCTGACTGCAAAATGCCTCAGGACACTTGTTTGCATATAAAAGAGCTAACTGAAGTCAGTTAAGGCTGTGGATTAAATTATGAATCAAAAGGGTGTTTATTTGATTAAAAACAATACATGGGTGGTTTTGCCACAGAAGAGTGGAAAGGAATATATTAACGTATCTCCATATGGAAATACAAAATTCAACTTTTTTATCAGGACCTGCACAGCCTTTTCAAAGGGCTAAATCATTTTACAGAAAGTTGGTAAAGCAGCTGCTATTGCAGCAGTTCATTACAAGTTTACTGTTCCCAAACTTTACCACAGCCACCTGCAGACAAGTGGCTTTGCTCTTACTTTTCAACAGAATACAGAGTTTGCAGCAATAGCAAAGCTGCAGCTATTCCTGCTGCTTCAGAAATTCAAGTTCCCTCTCCCAAAGAATGTGCTTGCACATATGCCATGTAAATGTTGAGGTTAGTGGTTCCTTTAAGAAAGACATGTATGTCCAAAAATATGCAACTTTTTCTCACTGTGAATATTGCATCCTCTGAGGACTAATGAGCAATTTAATGCCCAATATTTTCCTCCAATGTTCTGTATAATGGAGCTGGTGCTGAATTGGTGGGAGTCCAGGGTCACTGATAATCATGAGGGTGGGCAGAGCTGTGCAGACCCTCCCTCCACAGCCCCTCAGCAAGGGCCTGTCTGGCCATGGGGGCTTGGGGGGTGATCTTCCATTCAGTAGGAATTTGTAGGGAATTTTATAACATGGAGTTATGTGCAAGCACAAGTACATCTTTGAGGCCAAAACTCAATATTTACCTGACCCCTGGGCCCATTATTCACCATAGTTACTCTCTGTTTCACTCTTTTTACCTTAGTTTATTCTTCTACTATTTTTTCCACATAAAATCTATCCAAACACAATAAGCAGAAGTGGTTTTGAAGAAAGCTAAGTAAGCCAGCAGGATATTGTCCCTGGACTCGTGCCTCAGTCAGGAATATCATCTGCATGAAATTCCTATATGCAGATGGGGCGAGATGCCAAGAATGATGAGAACGATGGCAGCTATTTTTAAATTTTGAAATGTTTGATCCCTTAATAAAATAATTACAGCTGGCCTGAACAGTGTTTAGAGAGAAGTATTCCTCATTAAAAAAAAAAAAAAAAGTGCAGTTATCTCTGGGGTATTCTGTAACCATGGTTTGAATAAACACAAACGGTATGTGCTCTATTCATCATTCTTCTGCCAAAAGTCACAGAACACTAAAGACAAACAGACATGAATATTGTCTCTGATTCCAGTGTAAACACATATTCTCTTTCCCTTCCTCTACACGATCAGTGAGGCATTTGGCTAAAAATGCTCTTACTGACTTATAAGAAATGGTGCCAGGTCCCCTGGTGACTTGAGACCATCAGAACTGGCACCATCAGAGTCATTTAGGATCTCCCCTGGGAGGTTAGACCATGCCCTGAAAATACAAAGTCATCACAGGCATGACTATGTCTAGTTTTCCCTTGGCACTGATGGTGGCCGTCAGAGGAGGAGGAATGCAGATACGTAGTTGGGACTGATATTTAATTTTTTCTCAAATTCTAGAGGTTAATCTTCAGTGGCAACCTACTGAGAATACAAACCAGCAGCGTGTACCTGTGTGGTACATCTTCTGTATGTGAACAGCAGGCATCAGTCTGCAAAACTGGGAGGGAGGGGGGATGGTGGTGATCACATTTGCCTGAGCTTTGCTTTCATCTTGTGTTTCATGTCTCCTGTTTCCTTAGGTGAGATGGACCTGCTGATCCTCTCAAAAATACAAGCCAGATATCCAGGCGTCACCATCAACAATGATGTGATAGAGCCAAGTGCTGACCAAATCTCCAAGTACAAAGGTATTTTTACATTAAATAAATTAAAGTTACATTAAGTGTGCTAAATGCATTAAAAAGTGTTGAAAGCCGGATGACTCCAAGTTCAAATGCTTTCTTGTCAGAACTGTCTCTTAGAAGTTGAGAAATTCACTATTTTATGCTTTTTGCCATCATTACTTCTCAACAATGTTCACTTTCATTAAAATCTTAGTCTCTCACAGGACAAGAACTATGTGGCAACTGCTTGTCTAGGCAGACTTTAAAAGCCAAACAGGATGGGAAGTGCTAAGTGATTGTATGGAATAGGGTAAAATCCATTCATTTCAGAAAGTTCTTCTCTTTCAACGTGCACTGAATCAGGATCCTTCCTCAGCATCAAAGGGAAAATTTTAGTGTCTCATGGTAATTCTCTCACATCTTAAAAATCATTTCCAACAAATAGCTAAGCCTCACAGTGGTGCACTAAAATAGTTACCATGCTTTGAATTAGAAAACATGGGAAGGAAAAGAAGACTGATAGGAAGGACTTTTGCTGTGTGCTCTGGGGCTTAGAGGTTGTTTCCTTCCACCAGCCCAAAGGTGTGAGCAACATTCATGAGGGAAAGCAAAGCATTTTCCAAGGACTGTATTAACAAGGGTATTTTTGTCAAAATGCCCTATAAAGTGAGCATTAAATGGCAATCCACGGTTTGATTAACAGTGGATTAGCACCTACCAGTCTTCACTGTAGCAGGTAATTGCGGTGTTGTGTGGAGGTGACATCACTTACGGGCTGTGAGCAGCCCCGAGCAGAGCACACCCTGCCAACAGAGTGGCTGCTGAATGGATGTGACAGTAATGAATGAACCTCATCAGCGCACTGTGTTGTTGGAAATGCTCCAAACCGTAGTAAATACCAGACTGTAAAATCACATTGTAAATCTGCAACTCTTGCTCTTGCCTCAGTCCTTAAAAAAAAGAAGCATTCTCAGTATTGAAGCAGCTTGTGGAAGTCAAAGGAAAAAAAAACCCAAACAATCACTTTCTCCCGGCAGCGTGGGAGTTCAGAGTCACCGGAAACCCTAAAACCAAAACACACAGTTCTTTTTATATTTGTATTATAGGAACCTGATCTTTTAAAAGATGGGTCCTTACGTGGCTGCAGGCTGAAATGGTGAAGGATGAGTAGCAGAGCATCTGCTACGAGACAGTTTGTGCACTTGCACAAAGCGTTTGTGTCCTATCTGGGCTATGTAGGACTGGATTTGCATTGAATCTTCCTAGTGGTCCCACCACTTGCCACCAAATAACCGGCAGTCCTATCCTACTTCAGAGAGTTTCATTCCAGAAGAAAGTTAAAAAAAAATATAGGATGTTGTCCTTATTTTAAGTTTTATGCTAAACTAGAAATGAAATATTAATCTGAATTTCTTTCTTTAAACTTTCTTATTTGGTAATTAATCATGTCCCTAGTAGGTACCATTAATTAGGTTTCTGATCCTAGGATTTTTCCAGAGAGAATTAGAAACATTATCCAGGCCTCTGAGGGTTCAGTAGTTATGTTTAAACCTAATCAAATACTTTCTCCTGGGGAAGAAGAAGCCAAACTTACGGGGGAAACTTCACACTGGGACATGCAGCAATGACAAACAGGTTTCTCATAGGCTGTGATGTATGATGGAGGCTCTCCTCAAAGCTCCATGGCCAGACTATGGCTTGCCTTCATTCCTGGTCCATGGCCAGGTGAAGTCCTTTAGTGACTATCATTGGAGTGTTGGTGGCCCCACAGCTGAGCTGCTTTGCCATTGCACAGCTGCAGGCAGCCCAGTTTTGGGGGCAGCCATCAGGGGCACACGACCAGCTTCTGACACAGACAACAATCAAGGGTGAGCCCAGGAGAAAATTAAGGAGACATTTTCAAAATGGCTTCAGGTGAATCTTTGGTCAGAAACTCCCCATAACGAGTTTGCTTTTCCTGAAATTTTGACTTTAAAGGCCCACCCAATTAAGCAATTCAGTTTTATTCCCAGCTCCTCCTCACAGACTTACCTAGCACTGGAACTGAACCAGTTTGCTCCAGAATATTGGTGATGGGGATGTGAACTGCTGTTGGATAGTGCCTGAGTTTAAAACAGCAAATTAAATCTGAACTGCAAGTGCTGGGGCTAGTGACTGGTAAGTGGAGGCTGACAGGGTACCAGCAGCAGCATCTGAAAGGCGTGGCCACAGAAGGAAGGAGATAAGCACTGATGGAACGTTCCTCATCTGTCTGGTGGGGATGTGTCCTAATCAGAGCCCGAAAGGAGAAACATTGTCATCAGTGGTATAAAGGCACTGGTCTTAGCAAATTGTGTTGTTTTGAACATGTGTTCTGTAGCTAAGGCTCAGTCTGCCTTTGGGCCATTTAAGTTTTGAATTTATGCAAACTCCAGTGAAGCACAGGAATCACATCCGGGCTAGTTATGTCCTGGAGCAATCCTGAGCACCAGGCAGGAACTTAGTGAGATGAGCTCCATATGCCAGCAGATGGACATTAGTATTCCAGCATCCCCTAAATTATGAAATTATCTCTCGGTTTTGCTCCCATAAAAAGCAAAGAAATGTAGGGATGAGTCAGGCACTCAGTGTAACTTACTCTGTGAATCCACTTCTCCAACTTTCTGCTTTTCTCAGTTGCTGATGTGCATTGTATTGAGGTCTGAAAACACTCCTTATACTAGTCTTTACTTTAAAACATCCATTCCTTTTACTTGAAACAGGTGGCCAAAACTGTGGACTTTTGAAAAAATTATTTCAACACACCAGAAGCTGAATGTCAAGAGATGGGTTCTTGCTTGCAGAGTAAAGCTCCTTCACTCTCCCACCATCAATAACCGCACCTTTGATCCATCTTCTTACTTAGGGAAAACCCTCTGCCATGGCCGGGCTTCAGCTCAGTCCTGTGGTTTTTGTGTGGCACCTTTGTGATGGGGCCATCAGTGCTTCTGTTCAACATGAGATGTGCTGCTCATGGCTTCATAGCTGTTCATCTCAGCCGTCATCTTTTAATTCAGCTCAAACCAGTCACGGGGAAGAATTTATAGTTCTTTTTTTAAAAATCAGATAAAGACCAGAGGAGCCCAAAGGGGAAAGCACCAGGCCCTCTTAAGACTTCATCTTACGAAGCTTTTTACAGTCTCCTCCTCACGTATGTGTTCAATGTTTTAAATATTCCACTGTTGTGTTAAACTTGTACCAGAAACCTCTACCTAAATATGACTTTTGGATGTATTAAAGCTCTGAGTGGAAATCAGTGTCATATTTGCAATTGAGGTAACTATCCTGCCTTCTCCTGTGTTTCAGAGCGTGTGGCACAGACATCAAACCTTGGGAATGTAAAGTTTACCTGGCACAAGGAGACAGCTCATGAATATGAAAGTCGAATGAACACAGAAAAGAAGTCTAAAAAGTGGGACTTCATTCACATGATCCAGGTAAGAACCTCTGCACAGTAAATGTTGTCAAGGACTTGGCTGTTAAGAGTATGCATGAAGTATGTGACCTCATTATCCACTCTAAGGGGAAGAAAGGTGAGTTTACTTCCCAGTAATTTGAAGTACTTCAGCATAAGTGAACTGCAAAAATGAAAAGCAGCTTTGAGCGCAGTAGTCCTATTAACCAGGCTGTGGGTGGCAGTCAACTAAAAATACATTTTAACTAGTGTCTTCAAAAGCTCCTTGTCCTCTCCATGAAATTGCCTTTGTATTTTCAAGTTCACTGAAGCCATTACAAGCCATCTCCAATTCGAAGAAAGGCAAATCTCTTTATCTCAGGTTAATGAATGAACATGAGCTTGGTCCTGGGAGAGCCAGCGAGCAGGCACAGCAGTGACAGCCCTGAGCCTGCAGTGTGACCCCACTGCCAGGCATCCTGCTGACGTGCCTTGTTGTGCTGCTGCTCTTCTGTCAAGACTGCCCCCATTAGGTTTCTTTTACCAGTGTTACCATTTACAACAGTACCAGTTATAAGCCACCAGTCAGTGTATGTCCGTAAGCATCTCTGCTTTTTCCAGATGCTGTATTATGTGAAGGATGTCCCAGCAACTATCCGGTATTTCCACAGCCTCCTGGAATCTCAGGGGAAGCTCCTCATCATCCTGGTGTCAGGTGAGAGCTGCTCCAGCACTGCTGCTCGGTCAGGCAAGGGCTTTGGGGTTCCTGTGGGTTTAACACAGGCCTTAGAGGTGAACTGACACCTGCTGAAACCTTCACACTGTTTGTATCTGTGGGGGTCCTAAAAGACCAAGGCTTTATGAGCCAGCACGCGTGTGGCATGGGCATAAAACATCTTTCTCTTGCCCTCTGCCCTTCTTCATCCTGCATCCATCAGGCAAGGGGGCTCCATCCCTCAGCTCTCACTCACAAGAGCTCCTCCACCCTCTCCTGTTTGCTGGAAAAGGCTTTCCAGGCTGGGTGCTGCATTATCTCACTGCCAGAGACTTGTGGCATTAAGCAAATGGTGATGATGGGTCTCGGCTGTGCCATACAGCAGGTGTTACAGCACATATGGTTCATCCTCTTCTCAAACTGCCCATTTCCTTAATACCATCATTTCTGGGAGAAAACAGCATTCTTAAGCTGTTTCAGGTCTCACAGAGATGCTCTGTGGTCAATCCAGCAGGAAAATTCAGGAACAGAGTAAATGACGACGTTTTAATACTGTGAGCAAAGTATGCCAGAAAACTGCAGTGGTGGAGTGTAATTTGACTCTGGAAAGCCTTTAATTTGCCTCAAAAGCTGTGGAAATTTTAGTTGTGTAAACAGTTTCATTTGGAAAAGGATGTTAAGCATTATTTGTTCAGAGGTTTAAGCTTAATTTCTTACTGAATTTGGCTGTGTGTGCAAACTGTGTTTGATGAAGTTTCTTTTTATGTTGACCACGAAGGATACACAATGAAGTGACACTTCTCTGTACTGAATTTATTCAAACTAATTTTTAACCCAGAATGCTTTTTGTTTAAAGTGTTTTCCAGGAGTTCACGACAAGAAATTTGTATTTCAAATGGTAGTATTTTAAATAATTTTTAAAAACCCATGTTCTTGTTCTCTGGCTGAATGAGAATAGATTATATGTAATATCAGATTATACTGACTACACACATATGTTTAATTGAAACTTTTTTCCAGTTACTTGAAGTGTCCCTTTGGATATTCACAAAATGCAGACACAAGAAGGGATGTGTGTCTATTCAAAATCAAAGTGATTAAAATTCTGAGTTAATGAAAAGAATTTGAACTCCTCTCTGTGCCAGGTGACTCCATGTTTTCTGGTGGAGCAGAAATTGCTGGGGCCAACAGAAAAGTGGGGAAAAGAAGCAGGACTCAGAGTAGAAGAAAGGAAGCAAAAAAAATTTGGGGGAAACAAGAATAGGGAGGGGAAGGAAGCAGTGCCATGAAAATGTGACTGACGCAGAAAGAGGTGCTGAAAGATCAGCAGAACAAAGCTCATTTCCAAAGAGGTAATGTCATCTCCAACACAAACACATCAGGGGGTATTAATTAAAAGCCAGTCTGGGAGCAGGGTTGGTAGGGGAGGGTTGGGGTGAGTTGGGTGGGGGTTGCAGTCCTTCTGCTCTGACCCTGCTGGGAGAGCAGGTGAGGTGCAGGAGCTATGGATGTGTTTACATCGCCTGGAAAACAAAAGTAGTGCCATATGCTGAGCCTATCGAGAGCCATTATAATAATGCTGCGTTCAGGTACTGTCTAATTGCCGGGCTCAGAGACGGCACTGAGTCACACAACACTGACACCAGCAAATTTCCTGCAATTAGTGCTCTGCATTCAATTTCCACCAGGTGAAAGAAAATATTGTAGCCTCTCTTCTAAACACCAAACTGTTTATTTGACTATAAATAACTGTTTGGAGACAAAGCAACTGCAGAACCACTGAGCAACTGGTTTCCGTACTTAGGGGGAGTTATTAGCGGTAACTTTCAAGAGCTGCTCATTAGGCTTGAAGTTACTTTCATCCTGTCCAGTCATGGTGGGCGATCCTTCTAAAAATTATTTAGAGTAGAAATACTGAATCAGAGATGCAGGCTGAGGCAAAATAAACATGTGAAGACCTACGTGGGGATTTTTCAATTTACTCAACTCGTTTGCTTTGTAAAATGTCCCTTGAGAAGAGGATCATGCACAAGTGTGAATTGCTCTGGGCTCAGCTGGGGGCTTAGGGAGAGTACTGAAGCTTCAGGGTAGGTAACGTGTGTCCCCCCTCCTGCAGCCCCCAAACCTGAGGCAGAGAAGCAGGGAGACAACCATCTCCACCAGGACATGTCCCAACTTTGGAAAGATCCTGCTCACAATGATGACAACTGCTAAAAACCCCTTAATTATAAAAAATTGTGTTCAGAAAATGTTTTTCCTTACTCCTGAGCATTTTTCTGGTGGTTTATCTCTTAGGAAACAGTGGCTGGGAAACGCTGTGGAAGAAATATGGGTCTTTCTTACCTCTGGATGATCTCTGCTCTTTTGTTTCTGCTGGTGACTTGCCAAGGATGCTGGATTCAGCTGGGCTGAAATACCAGCTCTATGAGCTCCCCTCTCACATGGACATAACGAGCTGCTTTATTGAAGGGGACAGAAATGGGGAGCTGTTGCTGGATTTTCTGACAGAAACACTTGAGTTTTCTAAAACGGCTCCTCCTGAACTAAAGCATCAGTTAATAGAAGAGTTAAAACAGCCTGGATGCAGTGAAAACAGAGATGGGAAGGTGTTTTTCAACAACAACCTGGGTGTAATAGTGATTGAGCCATGAGTTAACCTAGTCTTGCTTCTTGATCCAAAGCAAAAAGTCAGATACAAACAGTTAAGAACTGAATTATGTTTTTTTCATCTTTTTAAATGGCTTAATTTCCTTCAGCTGATAGGTAATTTTTGGAGCTTGTTAAGAAATCAGTATTAACATCTGTTTTTATAAGTGAGCTTTAATACCTGATTAATTCTATGCTAATCTATGAATGTGTAACTCACTGAGCAGTAAATTATGCTTTATTGTACAGATGTTGTATAATCAGCTATAACTCAGATCATCCACTGCAGAAACCTACCCATTTTCTAAGAAACAATCCAGGACTGCATGTGGTTTCACGCTCTTCATTTAAAAACTCTCCACAGATCAAACAAGTAAACTACAACTTCTCAGTGCAACTGGCAGGAGCAGAGTCTTGGAATGACCAACCATTGGGCGGCTCCTTGTTGGGATTTCTTGAGCTTGTGATTCTAAGATCTCATACCTCCAGTTATTGTGAAGGTGGTCTCACACCTGCATGTTCAGTGGTTGCCTGCTCCTGGCTCCACAGCCAACTCCACTTAAAGGCACTGCTTCCCTTTTCCTGTATTTTTTACTTTATGATGATGTACCTGCGGAGCAATTTGTGTGCCAGGTCCATACTGGCACTTTAAGAGGGAAGTGATGATTGAGGCACAGGGTTGGAGAGGTGGATTTCAGTGGTGAGCCCTGATGTGAAGTCTGTGTTAGGAATCAGTTGCTGCAGTCACACAAAAAAAATTTTTTTTTTTTGTATTTGTAATTAACCGTACAGTCCTTGTGGTCACTGACTCTCCTTTGCCTGTGAGCAAGGGCCGTGAGGGCCTGTGAGCTTTGTAAGAAAGAAAATGTAAAAATAAAATTTGATACCGAACTCACCAGTTCCAGAAGCATTGGTTTGATTTTCGATGATGTTGTGCAAGTTAAATCTGTTCAATATCCAGGGACTTCAACAAAAAGGTGTTTCACCTCCTCAGTCCCTGCTCCATGTGAGGCTGTTATGGTTGATGCATTTATTCTTCTAAATGATTTTATAAGTTTAAGAACTGTTTCGCTCTCTACAAGGCACAATGCATAGTGGGATACACTGTAGTTGCTTGAATGGATTTTATAGTCTGAATACTCAATTTGTCCCATGAGACAGGTGTGATTTCTGCCATTGAAATAATTTGATTCAGTGTTGAAATGGTTTACATTAGGTAATCAGTTAGCTGCAAAAAATTGTGGGGTTTTTTTGCACACACATTTCTGATATAATAAAGACTATTAATGATTTGAAGTGATATCAAGAGATCATATTGGGTGTTAATAGCTGTTTATATTCACTTTAGGGCAAATGGTTTGAAACACAAACTTCTCCTAGTGCTCAATTATTAATTCCAGTGTATTTAGAATATTTCCATGACATTTCTCAGCTGTTGAACAGAACAAGATCTATTACCTCTTTACACAGTTCTGTGCACAGACACTTGCATTAGCAGACCTCAGTATATCTGTAAGCTGCTACAGTCACATGCCAAAGCAGGAGAGAAAGAAAATCTCTCATTAGAACAGATTGCTGCATGCATTTCTAATGGGAAACAAATTAAAGTTACAATTATTTTCATAGCTCTTTTGTGCTGTCAGTGACCTTTTCTAAATAGTACTTGCAAAGGAGGTGACTGCTGAGTATTGCCACATCAACCCTGTCAGGGGTGAGATACCTTTGCAAATCACTAAAAAGCCAAAACAGAACAAAAAACCTCAAATCCAACAACAAAGCTCAGCAATAAGATGTACATGCAAGTCCTGCTGTTTTCTTGTTTAGCAGACTTTAAAGAAAAAGGAAACACAACACAAGAAAAAAGGGTTTTAAGGGTTTGGGGGATGGTTTGTTCTGAAAATGTGGGAGAGAGCAGGAAAGACAAGGAGCAGCAGAGCTGATCTGGAGAGGATATGACCACACACATACACAAAGATACTCTATGTGAATGCACAAGAGAGCTCCTTCCTCTCTTTTGCTTCTGAGGAGAATTCCATTAAAAAACACTGGGAGAAAATATACAGTAAATTCTGTTCTGTATATGCAGCTGCTTCTGTTAAGGGACTGGTGGAAAACTGAATCAGCAGAGCACCCTTAAGGGATAAATTATTTTTAATTTTAAATTTGTATAACACGCATTTCCAAGAAGTAAGTATTATTTAGTAGGAAATGACTGTGGGGAGGCACAATTTTATGCTGATTTTACCGTAGGAACTGAAGGATGTTTTGTAAATCTTTCAAAGAGCTTCCTAATATAGTGAAGAATCACATTTTCCTGTGAGAATCACCTTTAATTGTGAAGTGAGGTCCTGCTATTCCATAGAATGGTTTGGGGGGGGTGCAGTTTGTCCATGGACTGGGATTTACACAGCGATTTTGAGCTTACCTGTGTGCTTTCTGTACCAAATGAATTGTTTTTCTCTCAGAAAGTCTGCCTTATCTCAACCAGCAGAAATTGCTTCTAAAAGCACATCTACAGGCCAGCTGTGCTTTTTTGCAAAGCCCCAGATGGATGTGTGGGCCAATGGGATGTTTCTTCATAGAATCACAGAATGGTTTGGGTTGGAAGGGACTTTAAAGATCATCCAGCTCCAACCCCTCTGCCATGGGCACAGACACCTTCCAGTGCCCCAGGTTGCTCCAAGCCCTGTTCAACCTGACCTTGAACAGTTCCAGGGATGGGGTAGCCACAGCTTCTCTGGGCAACCTACAGGGCCTCACCACCCTCACAGAGAAGAATGTTTCTCCTAATACCTAACCTAAACCTGCCCTCTGTCAGTTTGAATCCGTTCCCCTTGTCCTATCACTACATGCCTTGTAAAAAGGGAAAGCCCCAACCCCGTGTTTTCCTCTCTTGCACCTCTGGAAAATTAACTTACCAGCTTTACACAGGGATTCACTGAAAGCAATGGTATTAAACCAGCATTAACACTGATGGGAACAAGTTTGGCTTCAGGGTACCTGTATTTGAAAATACAATAGAAATGATCCTGAAAGTCCTTCATGCATGGGTTTCTCTTTTTGGCTAAATATATGTTGTAGCTATGAAATGTGACTGAGAAAATGCAATCCTTAATATTGTACCTATATATTTCTCAGAGATGGCTATGAACAGTATTTGTTTTTAAAATGGGAGACATCCTTTTTTTATTTCATGGGCCCATAAACCTGGAATATACAGTTTCTAATACAGGTAGAGGAGAAGAAAACTGGCGAGAGGAAGGGAGGGAGGGAGAGACGAAGAGGAAGGCTCCTTTGAAACAGCAGGCAAACACCCAGGCCTGTGTCCCTCTGATAAGTAAGAGTGAGCTTGCGGCTCTGATGCTGCATCAGGTGATTATTTCCCAAAGTAATTCCCATGGGAGGTTTGCTGTGCAGGGAAGGGAACATACTGATGTCCAGGAGTGAGGTATGGCTTTGGAGTGATGCCACACGGGAAGGCTGGGGCAGAAAAAGACTGACCCCCTCCAAAGGATCCCAGATTTCATGGATATATCCCCCCTGCATCAAACACATCTGCCTGTGCAGCTTCAGGGCTGTTACTTTAAATCATACATAGAAAAATATTCTCCCTGCTCCGTTAATTACAACAGCAAATTGAACAAATGCACTCACAGCTCGGCTGCTGTCGCCATTCCTACATTGGTGTAACTCATGCTTGCAGCCCATGATAGGATTTTTAATGTCATTACACAGTAGGGCAAAGTCTTCATTTTTAATAAAAATACAAATGTTAAAATGAAATGTATTAATATCTAATTTTACATCTTCATTTACATGATGTGCAAAATTACCTTAAATATTTGTTATGGATGGAGTGGCTTTCCACCAATTTAGACTTTTTTTTTCATACTGGAGAATGTTAACAGAAATTGTAGCATAAATCATTGCCTTGTAGAGTACCAGAAGGTGCATATAAAAACCCATATCTTTACTGCACATATTTCCCATTAACCATAATCTATTAGTAATTGAAGTTCATTACAAATTCTTGTAGACTTTATTGCTATCATGCTGCATGACATAGTGAACCTGGCTTGCATAACAAGAAGTCCTTGCTGGGAAATATCCTATTAACAATGACAGTGCATTTGTCACTGTGATAATAAATCCAAAGCTGCCTGTAGATTATAAATTATCGCGGCGCCATTTCCACTGTTGTAGTTTAAAAGTTTTGTCAGCACTTCCATTTTACCCCTGCTTTACAGGCAGTTACAACCTGACCATAAAAATCTGCAGTGAGCTGAATCCTGGCTGACAAGGTCTCAGTCTGAGAGAGTCTCTTCCCTCAGTGAGATTCATATTTCGTCCAAAGGAAAACCTTGAAGGCAGAAGCCGTGTTTATGACAGATTTTTTAGGTTCTGCATTTGCATAGATTTTAATTGGAAGAAACCAGTCTATTTGACAAGTAATTTGTCCATAATATTTCTGAAAGATTGTGGTAAAATTTAAAAATCCATCAAGACGAAAAGATGGGAGCTGGGCTGAGCTGAGTGTTCTCTGTTTTAGCAGCTGAAAAAGCCTCAGTCCTTATCTCTGGGTGCCACAGGCTTTGGGGAGGTATTGGGCAAACCCTGCTTCTCTTCAAAGGAGAAACTGAAGAGTAATGATGCTCCCCATATGCCTCACAAAGGTGTTTTGAGGATTAATTACTAACACTGAAATTCTGGCATCCACTCAGGTCATCCTTCATCATGTCTATGCAATTCTTTCAGCTCTATATAGGTTTTAAGTGTTATTAAAAGAAAATTGCCACAGAGTTGAACTTTACGTGTTAATTATGGCTAGAGATCTAAATGACATCAGGTCAAATCTTTCACAATTTAACTCCGTAATTGACTTCAGCTCACTACACCAAGGGATATCTAGCTAGCTGAGTGCATCTGTCTATCATATCTCTCAAGTGCCTATAGCAATGCATCCAATTAGCTGGACTTAACCATTATTCCTCAACAGCTCCTAAATAGTGTAGGATGAAGCCTTTATGTCCCGGAAATCATTGGGAAAACTCCCTCCAAGCCGCAAGGCCAGGCTTCCACATCATCCTGGAATACTTGATCTGTTTTTAACTACTGTTTTCATGGGGCAGGTAATGGATTTGGAAGTAAATAGAATAATTGTCTTTTCACATCAATAATGTCCTCAATGCTCCAAATAATGTTAAAATCTTTATATGTAAAATCACTTCGCTTACCACTGAGGTGCGGCAATCTCCTGGGTGACATTCAGCAGCTGTTGGCTGGGACATGGGGTTGGCCCAGGATAAAGCTCTTTCCACTCCCATATGGATATGAAGGGTACCAAGCAGAGATGGTGGTACTGGTATGAATCTGGATGGTGCTTTGTTCAAGAGTGGTGAACTGCTCTAAATAAAGACCAGAAAAAAAATATTACAACACGTTGCAGATTTCTTACACAGTTTTGAAATCCCTCAATCTAAATCACATCACAGTTTTCTGCGCAAACAGAATATAAAAACCTAATATCTTCGTGACTCTTAATGCTGTAAATACATTTTGATCCTTTTATAACTGTGATTTTCTAGAGGTCACAATGAGGTATCATTTATTTTGGTGAGGGTAAGCAGGATATTTGCCAGCAGATATAATCTCTTTGTTTTCTTGAAGAAAATGAAATGACAGTATTTGGAGGCTGTTTCGAGGATCTGGTATGTTACAATGGATCCTGGCGGAGATGAATGAGTGGCCAGGGTATAGGTGATCTTGCCAAAAATTAATAGCAATGCAATTTATCATATGCTTCTGTAATTTATCTCATGACCATGTATTAGATTAGATAAAGACAGAAAGACATGTGAATTGGATGGACCAGACTAATACTGAAAACTTACACTTGCTTTTATTGAGGCTGACAGGAAGATTTCTGTTGCCTGCATTGCAATCAGGATTTGGCTTCACATTTTTAATTTGCTTTGAAGTATGATCTTGTCCAGCAACGAGAAAAAAAGCTAACTCAACATTAAAGTTTGTTGATCGTGTCTATTTCTTATTCAACACACATTTGTTCCTTCGCATATAGCACATTCAATCAATTAAAAAAATGTAAAATCTAAAAAACCCCAACCATTTGGAAGCTTAAAAATAAGAGTAATAAGCAGCTGTGAAACTGCTGTGAGCACTCATAACACGCTACACCACTTTCAAGGTAACAAACTAATAGTTTATTTTGTCCCCTTCCAACAAAATCCATACTTCAAAATCCACTTTTCATACGAAATCGGTCTGTCTGCAAGACAAACAGTCTGCAGCTCAGGAGTGTTTACCTACAACAGCAAAAAGATGTGCTACACTGCCTTCAAATTCAGGAATATCACCAGCTACCTTCTTCAGGCTCGTTGCGAGCCAGTGATTGATATCTGTTCTTTTGCATTGCTTTCCTCTCATATCTCTTTGTCCTGCTGCTATAATCGATCACAGATTTTTCCATCAGGCTTCATGTCAGATTAGGATAGTGAACATGACTGGCTTAGAACAAACTGCTTCGAAGTGCACCAAGGTGAGCTCGAGAGTCAAACCGCTCCAGCAATGACTGTTTTGAGCACGGCCATGAAGACAGTGCAACAGCAGGAAGCAACTAGTATGCTTTTATGGTAAGAATTTGGGATTGCTCCTCTCTATGAAGCCTGTTGTGATTACATGTGCATCTGTGGGGCTGGTATTTTAAGTGAGGAGCAATACTCAGGCCATCCTTTTCCTCATTCACAAATAAATTCCTGCTTAGGAGTCAGTGGATGTACCCAGCAGGATCTGCACTCAGACTGGAGTTGCAAAGTAACATGTAGCTTTCATGTTTGGTGCTTTGTGTGTGCTATCAAGAACTGTAAGGAGTGGAAGCCCAACAACTTTCTCTGCTCTGCATAGAAATAGATTTTAAAGATTCACTGTGACTAGTCTTCCCAGGAGAACTGAACTATCAATCCCTTACTTTAAAAGCTCTCTGGAGGATTACTGCTTGGTTTTATGGTGCCTAGCATAAGTGAATCTTCGTCTTGGTTGGTGGTTTTAGGTGCACCTGTTGTATAAATAACATTTGTGGGTTCGGGGGTTTTTTTCAGTCTGAAGAACAGAGCAGTACTTTGAGAAGAGGACTGTAAGGATTTAATACAAATTTGGATGGGTGATTACAGATGAGCTTGCTGACAGCAGTTACCTCCCCCATAGTCGCTGGGTGAACTCCTCCTGAAAGAGGAACAGATGGTAAACTTCTACATGGATTCAAGAGAAGACAAGAACTTAGTGGTTGAGAAGCATTTTGAGGAGGAACATCCACATAAGCAGTGGTGCGTTAGCATAATGCTCTTGAACAAATTTTGAGTAAAGGGATTTTTGCTGCATGTGCGTAAAAAACATCTACTCTTGGATTTTTGCCTAAGATCCACTGAAATGCCTGAAATTACAGTTTTCTGGAAAACAAAACCTAAGAAATCTTTAGGGTCAACAGATACATAAAATATCCATCAGAACCTCGAAATATTACTGGGATTGGGATAGTGCCTGAAATAGATCAGGTGAACGGCTGCTCAGGTGGATGTTCTTCCAGGGCAGAAGCCAAACTATGAAATAAATACTCAGGTACCTTTGGGCTGCTCTAACACTGAGTGTCTGGCAGCAGGTAATTGTATGGGGGGATAAAAAAATATGATTGAAAAGACCCCCTCAACAAATAAAATCTTGTACTCTGACACAGACAGAGGCTTTGCAGCACAGACTTTGCAGTATTTCTGGGTCCTACAGGTCCTGGCTACTCTCCATCTTCCCTTCCAGAGGCTTTGAGGCTGCTGTGCCTGAGGACAGCCCTCGCCCTAACGCAGAAACTGGCGTCTGCTGGAAGTCAAAGGACGATGATGGCCAAAGAAGTCTGAGGGTTCTTCCCTTGCAGGTGAACCTCAGGCCACCTGGCTGAACAGCTGATTTAAACCCTTGGGTAGCAAACTCACACAGCAGGGAAGGTTAACTCAGGTTACTAAGGGAAACCTCTTTCTGGCAATGATTTATAGAGAGGGTATGACTACCCTGTAACCAAGCAAGGCACACAGATGCTGTGGTTTACTGTTCAAATGGTGTATCAGTGTGAAAGGTCATTCATCACACACTGGACTCCCAGGCCAATCCCTATAAAAGCCTGTGTCACAACAGGCACAGCCTTTCAGGTTCCCATCTGCCCACAGCAGCCCTTCCAACTTTGCTAATTATGTCCCTGCACATAACGAACTATATTAGCTACAACTCTCCTCAAAGCCACGGCCATATTGATGTGCCCCAAGGGTGGAATGTGTTAATGAACAAAAACAATGCAGGGTCTCCATTTAAGAGCCTGCTTCGAAGCCCAGAAGTTATAAACTCAACCTCCTAACAATCACATTCCCATTTGGAAAGCAGAGTTGCTCGAAGACTGCTTTATTTCTTTCAATTTTTTTTCCATAATTCAATTCCTAAAGAATATGTGACAGCATCTTTGCTCTAACAATGAATGGAGGGGCTCAGTTTCTTTGCAGGCATAAAAAGAAAGAAACAGACACACAGAGAAGATAAGAAAGATCAGCTCAAGAGGGATGCCAGGAGCAGCAAAGCCGGTGCTGTGACTGGGCCACAGTGCTGGAGGTGCTCAGAATTCCAGGTCTTCCCAGAAGAGGTGTGAGAGGGGAAGTAACACTCTCAGGGAAGAATTTCCTCTCAGCTGTTATGAAAGGCTTGGAAAGCAATTAAAACAAACTAAAAATAGGAAGGTCTCTTCTTTTTTCTTTTTTTTTCCAAGCACACTTTTGTGCTCCCAAGGCTCTTGCTGACCTAGATAGAGGTGGAGGGAGATGTTTGGCCTAATGCAGAGGCAAAAGTCACTTTGTTTATTACCGAGGGATATGCACTGAGGCAACACTCAGCAGTTCAAACCCTAGGGGGAGCCCAGGGGCTCAGGCTGTAGCTCCTGGCAGTGAGGTGCCCTAGGGTACACCAGGAGCACCAAAGGCATCCAACAGAGCTGTGCCCACACCTGGTCAGGAGAACGGGCAGCAGAGGAGGGAAGCCTCACCATTCTGAGAACATAGGCATTTATTCTGGTCATTAGGCATCTTCATGCCTGGGGGATTGATAAATCTTCTGTTGGAACTGGGGGAATCAGGCAGAACAAGGCAACTGGTGCCTCAGGAAGAAACAAGTAGTTCCATGTCAGGGTTTGAGGCAAATTGGGGGCTGAGCCAGAAAAACCCACAACCAAAACAAACTACACCTCCTCCTCACCAGGTTTGGAAAAAAAACACCAAAGGAAAGTGCGGAAAACACAAACTATTTACTTTAGTAAACACACAAGTCAAGATACAACAGTTTTAAACAGCAAAGTCTATTGTTATGAAAGAAAAACCTAAGATATCCCACAATCCTGCAATGTGAAAAGCCCTGCAGAACTCACCCAAATTCCACCAGACAGTACCAGAAGAAACTTCTCAGGGGCCCAGAGAGTATCTGGAGCTCAAGGTCCTGATGGAAGCACTCCAGAGGGGGAAGGGAACCACAAAAAAACTCTCCCAGAGCTGGAGCACACCCACAAAAACACCCCTTCTCGGGTCTTACATATATATTGCAGCTGTGGTAGAGCAAGTAACAAGCCCAAACCTCTGCAGCTGTGACCTGTGTACTACTGGAATTTTTTTTTCCCTCCAACTGCCACTTCTGGGTTTTCTTACCTCTTCCAGATAGAGAGAGAAAATGACCTTTGTCACTAAGGACCAGTATCCACAACAAAATTCCCTCCCAGACCGAAGCGAAGCACAAGATATGGAATACATATGCACAATTGAGTCACCCTAGGACATTCCAGTTTTAGATACAGGATCTCAATCACCTAATGCTTTTCAGCAACAAACCTCATGCTGAGAGCTGCCTCTCTGGAGCTTTAGCTGTGCAGGCTCCCTTGCAAGCAGAGGAAATAGATGTGGTGTCCTTTTGAGGATTTGGAGACGGCTCGAGCTGGATCTTGTGGTTTTAAACTTAGTAACAGTTGAATCAGCAGGCAAGGAAGGTGCATAAGAAAGAAGAGGGTAGAGGGCTACAACACCCAGGGAGGGCCATGTAGTTCTGCATACCCAAACACTGATTCCTCCTCCAAATGGTGGGCAAAACCACCAAAGCAGTTGGGAGCTGTAAGAGTACAATGAGATGGCTGCAATTCATGTGAAAATAGCAATTTTTGCCCATTGAGTGTCACACCACTGCTGAAGGCTTTGTAGGCTCACATCCGTGGTGAGTTGTAGGGATGGGGTTGGAGAACAGCAGACGTACAAAAACGAGCTTAGGATGCCTGGAAAGGAAATTTGTTGAGTGCTCATCTTCAAAAAAACCTGATTATACCAACAGTGTTAACATAAAAGAAGTAGGGAATAGCAAATTGTGTAATTGAGTTCTAATTATGATTTCTTTTGTTTTTCTATAGAACATTAAAAAGCCATGATGTGACCAACGACTCAAGCCTAAAAAATACCTCCAATTTTATTTTTATACTCATTGTGGCCCCTCGTCAATTTACAGCTAGTGAAATAATAAACAAAGCTGATCTCATTTGCATCTGACACTATAAAAGTGGTAATTTTTAAAAGGTTGCGTATCAGAGCAAATTTCTCTTGCTAGCATATTTAAGGCTAGCCTAGGCAAGGTTTCTTCCCTGAAACACGCATTTTGTTAAAAGCTGTTTAGTGCCCATAACCATTCTGCTGTTCTCAAAATATGATCCCCTCACAGGCCAGAGCTAACCTGTGCATATGAAATGAGTTCAGTTTAATGTTGTGTTAAAACAGCTTGGTCTCTGGAGCAGTCACTCTGCTTAATAACATGTAATCATATGCCTTCTATTTAGTTTTCATTTAACTTGCCTCATACAAGCAATGAATCCAGTTTAATTAAATGTTCCTTTAAACAGCGAAATGGCACTGGTTCGTATTTTAAAAAATCTATATGCCACAGGGCACCCTCAAGACACAAAATCCTAATAAAGAGGATGTAAGATGTACAGCTAATACTACAGAGCAAGTTTGACATTTGCAGGCTAATTTAGTGAACCAAGTGCTTCCTTACAGGCTTCACGCGGGAGCGCAGTGGCTGCAGTGCCTTTTAATAGAAGATGAAGAGCCATGTTTGTAATAATGCTAATAAACAGCTAATCTGAAAATTAGACTAGCATGTAGCAAAGGGATGTTGTGCATGTATAATAAATGCTGCTCAGCAGCAGGGAGAAGGCTGTCAGCTGATGCTGAAATGCTGCCACAGCGTTCAGCAGCAGCCTGGGGTGGCTGGACAAGGCTTGGTCTCCTCCACCACAAGTCCCCAGGCTGCACTCTGTGAGGCAAGGAGGGCAAAAACGCACATTAGTGCTAAAGAATTATAATGAAGTGTAGTAGAGGTGTCCCTAGCAGAGCTTAAAATAGCTCTTAGGCCCTGACATTCAGCAGAGTTCAACAAATGCTTAGCCTTCATCCCAATGAGGGGTGAAGACAGACATTAAGTGTTTTAGGCTGGGTTTGATGGGGCTGTGATCAACTTGGTCTGGTGGAAAGTATCCCTGCCCATGGCAGAGTGGTTGGAATGAGATGATCCTGAAGGTCCCTTCCAATCCAAACCATTCTATGATCAACCAATCATCCCCTTTGTGTTTTACTTTTCTCTGATAATTTAAATCTGGTGTAACCCTGTCCAGTAAGTAATTTAGCTCTTCTGTTTTAAGGGCATCATAAGGTACAAAGGGTAAATGAGGTAGAAATGAGTGGTAAATGTTTTTTCCTTCAGAAGAATCAAGACCTTTAATATAGTAAGTATAAGGGCAATGAAGAAATAAACACTGAAAGCATCTCACTCATTACTAAAATGAAAGTGCTTGCTAATATATGCAGTGCACCTGGAAATGCCCATTCCAGTAATTACGAAAGGGAAAAACACTGGGGAAACAGGCAAGCATGAAGACAATAGCCATTAGAAACAATATTAAATTAAGCACACCTTTTGAGATCTACAAATTCACTGATTAAATTGTGCATTACAAACCTTGCCTTGACTTCACTTAGTTGGAGTCCTGGAGCGAACCTACAAAATTTGAACGCAGCCTCTTGATTTGCACTGAGCTGAAATCAGGGCTGTTCCTAACTTGGCTTAGTCCTGTTTTGGGTTTTTTTAAGGCACAAAAAATAACCTTTTTCCCCCACCTTTTTCAAATTCCAGCTGGCAGAAGGCATCACACACCCCCAGTCCGAGCAAAACAAGGGCTGAGAAAGGGCACTTGATGCCATACAGCATTGAACTTGGTAAAAGGCATAAAGCCCATCAAGAGCAGCAGGACCCTTCTCATTGACTGAACAGCCCTTGAGCATGGCCACCAGTGAGCACCTGGGTGTATCTGGCCACATTAACCCAGGACAGGGCGCTCCATGTTTCTCCAGGGAGTCCCTCCCCATTCACCTGTGGGGCAGGATAACTTCTTACACTGCATTTTGGCAAAGATGCCTTTCACATCAGGGGGCAGGGGGATTAACCCTTTGTGATTCCTGCCCTCCAGATATTCCTAGACTAGGGACAGCCCATGGGGCAGCAACTGTGAGCCCTGGCTCTCACAAGGCTCTCACAACCATAGAGATATCTGAATGTTTGTGCAAAGAAAGGGTAGAATTGAGATCAAGATCTGGCCTTACCAGTGACAAAACTGTCCTCTTGCAGAGACATGAGAAATGAGTAAGGACAAGGTTATTAATATGTTTATTGGAGTGCATGGTTGTTTATAACCATTTTCCTATTGTTGATGAGATTTCCAGGGCTAATGGAAACTCTCCCACTTTCTCCTGTTCTGTGAGAGATCTCCTAAAATTGATTGTGGAGGCCAGCAACCACTTCCAATTGATTTTGTGTCATTAAACATTAAAAACTGTGTGTAGTTCTTATCGAGTTCTTTCTGCTGGGAAGTGGGCTATTGTCCACCAGCGATCCTGGTTTGCTGCTAAAACCATGGATGGTCTGGGAGTGGAGTAGAATTGTTAGAAAACTCTTTTGAAACTCAAACTGTCTTGTAACAACACACACGCATAACCCCTGCTCCTTCCTCTTCCAAAACCTGGGAGATGGGCATCTACGTATTGCATTTTTCCAGCTTTCATCATTATTTAGTGGGAAGAGAAGACCTAAATGGAGGTCACTCATTCCTGCTTCCATCCACCTAGCCCCTCCCTGCTTTTCCATAGGCAATGAGGTGCTTCTGCTTTGTTTGTGCTTAGGGAATCTCCTAATATACTTCCTATCTTTGTTCCCTTGAAGGTTTCCAGTGAGCAAGAAGGAAATGGAACCTGTGAGAATTCTTTGCTCCCAAGACAGCAGAAATTGAGGGCTCCTTCCCTGTTTCTCAGCTCATTGCCTCCATACAAACAATCCAGAGGCAATCTGCAATGTGCAGATGGAAATTCCCACTGTAGCTGTTGATGGGCAGTGGGAAGCAGGGAGCTCCTATTCCAGGCTGCAGAGCTTGTACCTGATGCTGATCACAGTGAGGGATCTCCAGAGATATATTTTGGGAATATGTATGTGTAAATGAGGCCTTTCCAAAACCCCTGGGAGGTCTGTGAGAAGTGAATTCAAGATGACTCTATCCCTGTCACACCTAAATAACAGCTCCCTGTGATCTGAAACTGGCAGAAAACCAGGAGAAAACTGGAGTCCCACAGATCTTTTCCCCTTCACAAACCCATTGAGGGCCTCACAGACCTCTCCAACACCTTTGCAAGTCACATTTTCTTTAGCTGTACCAAAACCCCAGAGCACTGATGGGCAGCTGAGGGTTCTGTGGTTATATACCAAATGGCAGGACCAGCCACCTTGAATGCTGCTTTGCTGAGATGTGGATACAATGGAAAAGCAGTCTGATTGAGGAACAAAGCCTCTGCTCCTGTAGGGAGCACATTCAAGAGGACAGCGTTTGTGCACCATTTTGAGCTTTGTAATTAAGGCTGGAATAACCAGTAAAGTGACACATAACATATTAAACACCTTCTGTGTCTTAGGAAGCACAAACTGGGTGTTGCAAATGGAGACTCATATGGCCCAGCTGCCTCAGGCCATATGGTCACTGTGCTCCTCACTGTGCTGTGGTATGTTTGGAAAAGCAGCAGGGCACCAGTTTTGATGCTGGCATGGCCACGGAGCAGTGACCCATGTGAGGGTGACAACGACAGTGGTCAGACAGAGCCCTGCCTGATGTGCTCCCTCTGTTAGCATTTGTGGACTTGGTTCAGCTACTCAATTTGTGATATGCAGAGCAGCCAAAATAATTCTATGCAAAATAAAGAGCTGAGAGCAGATGAAAATAGAGCTAATAATACAGTCATTAGGAAGAGAGCCAAAGCCCAAATTGCAGTGTCGATTGTGAAAGGAGAAGTCAGAGAAAGAAGATGATTGTGAGTACCTTGGGCTGCACAGGGAACACAAACACATCCCCAGATAGCAGCTCTCTGTAGCAAAGGGACAGCAGGAGGCTGGGTGGCCAGACCTGTTGCCTTGGCAGGGGACATTAACCCAGCAGGATGATGCTCAACTGCTAGGCTGGTTGTTCATGGCCCTGCTTTTTGGGCAACCGCTCATCCTACAGCAGGAGGCAGGGAAGGAACACCTCACACAATAATTTGTGTCATCTGAGAAGATGGGACTACCACCCCACCCTTACAGATGTGCAAGACACATCTGTTTGGGGGACATTTGTTGACACCAACATAGGTCATTATTGAGAGAGTCCCAACTGAATATTTCCAAACAGCAAAATGAGAGTCCAGGAGAGTCATGGGTGGTGATGGAAAACTGTTTCCAGATCTTGGGTGGGCATCAATAACTGCAGCACAGGGTGTGTAGCTGGTTTGCCCTGCCCTGTGGAAGGTACTCTGCTGCAAGTAGAGCTTAGCTTTGGTGCATTTTATAAGGCAGGCACAACACCAGAAGTGGTTAACAGCAGCGGAGCAGTCAGGGATATTTTACTGCCATCTGCTTGATAGCTAGTGTTTCTGATTCATCTAAGGTCATACACTGTATTTCTTTTTACCCTCAGGTAAAATCTAATGATAATGCAGCCTCTCGACTGGCCATTCACAGCACCTATTTAAAGCTGCTCAGAGAGGCTGTGCATCTGCACGTCCTTAAAGAGAAAAATTCAAGAGCCTTTTTGTGCCAAGTGCTCTTCAGTTTAGATCAACCTTCAACTTGAAATGGGAGGAAAGTCCTTCCAGAGAGCAACAAGAGGGCATTTAAATATACACTTCATGAAATTGTAGAGTGGTTTGGGTTCAAAGGGATCGTAAAGACTATATTGTTCCAACCTCCCTGCCATAGACAGAAACATCTTCCTCTAGACCAGGTTGCTCAAGGTCCCATTCAACTTGGTCTTGAACAACATCTAGAGATGGAAGCTTTTCTGTGATTAGGTGAAAACAAGTCCTTCTTCCCCAGAGAGAGAGATAATAAGTGGTCTAGTGGCTAGGGCACTTGTCCAGGTAGGAGATACACCACAGCTCCTCTGGGCAGTGGGTATCAGTGCCTCACCACTCCCACGTAAAGAATTTCTTCATAAAATCTAATCTAACATGCCCTCTGTCAGTTTGAAGCAATTTCCCTTGTCCTGTCACCTCATGCCCTTGTCCAAAGTCTCTCTCCATCTCTCTTGTAGCCCCTTTAGGTATTGGAAGGGGTTCTGAGGCCTCCCCTGGATCCTTCTCTTCTCCAGGCTGAACAACCCCAACCCACAACCCTCTCAGCTTGTCTCCATTGCAGAGGGGCTCCAGCCCTCTGAGCATCTTCATGGCCTCCTCTGGATTCATGTGAAGAAATCTGTGTCCTTCTTATGCTGCGCCCCCAGAGCTGGATGCAGAAATCCACATTGGTTCTCACCAGAGTGGAGCAGAGGGGCAGATTCACCTCCCTCAACCTGCTGTTCTCACGGCTTTTGATGCAGTTGGACTTCTGGGCTGGAAGTGCACATTGCTGAGTCACGCTGAGCTTCTCATCAGCCAATACTTGTTTATATAACGTCCATCTGCCCAAGATGATCAAGGCAATTCTCCTTTATATGAGCATTTCTGCTATAATAAAAGTGCTACAGAGCAAATGATGCAAGCCGACACTTCAGAAGTATTGACTGGAATGATTGCTCTCCACTCTTCTTGCCATCAGCCTTCTCAGGTAGTTCCAATCTAGTTTGTTGGATTCTTAAAATGAGAAAAAAAATACTGATTTCTCCATCACATGTTATGGAAAGATTGTGATTTCCCTCAATATCTCTCTATGCCTCTAGGGAAATATAGTCCAGGCCAATTTCTGGCGTCTCTCTTTCCTAATCCTCCATGTACACCAAGGTGGAGGCTTTATTTAGTGGGGTTGAAATGTCTACAACTTCAATAATTTTTGCCTGCTTTGTTCTCTCATTGCTGGAGGAAAAATGTTAAAGGATTTTTGTTGTTGTTTTGGGTTTCAGTGTTTTGGGTTTTTTTAAAGTAACACCATGAGCCTGAAAAATGAAACTCTCTGCTAACAAATTTTTGTTTACATGCAACACCTAAATTTGCATTAACAGAAATTAATATGAGATACTTTCACACTTTCTTGATTTTCTTTCTTTGCTTGAAGTTGCCAAAATTTCAATGTGTGTAATTTTTGGACCACTCATTTGGCCTCTGCCAGAGGCTTCTCACCTTACAAAAGTTTAGGATAGAGAAACAAATTTCTCTCCATGGAAGAGGTGGGGGACCAAGATGCAGAGGCTTAAAACAGATTTTTTAAATCATTGTGGTGTCTAAACCTGAGAGCAAAAACTACGTGGCAGTTTCAAGAGCTCCAATTGTGTGAAACCAAAGAGGAGTTAGTAATTATTTTTTTACCTTTCAGTACCTGAATGTCTCCAGACTGTCCCTCACTGATGAGACCAGGTTCACCCATGAAACCTGTGCAGGTTGAACCATCCAGTGATGATGCAAACATAGCTAAACATAGAGAAACACACCCAGAAAAGCACAAAAGAGTGATGAGGGTAATTAAATGGACATTACAAGGATGCTGTCATGTGTCGTGCTCTTTGTCCACTCAGGCACGGTCCATCTTTGCTAGGGTGGCAAAAGTGGCTCTTCTGAATAGATGCTCAGATAGAAGGATTTCCCTCCTCCCTCTTCATTCCTTGTACAATGCAAAGCAGGAGACACCTATGCCAAACCATTTCATTTCTTCCAGTTTTATTGCCAGCCTTTGGGCTGCCTCATTCTGGACCTGCTGCAATCCAATCTGTTCTTGCTAATACTTCAAATATAATATTTATAACAGCCTAGGTTGAATCAAAGGCTACTTGCACTTACAGATGTCACAAGCTATATCTCTCCTTTCCATTTTATTGTTTGGTAGCTTCTGGCGAAGAGGGGAGAGGATCTGGTAATGAAATGCTCCTTCTTTGCTTCAAATACACAGGAACATCTTGCTGTACTGGCTATTATTCATGGGGGAGTAATCAAATAGTAGCTGGTTGGTTATCAGTGTGTTATGGAAGGGCAGGATACGTGATGGCAGTGGATAAGATATATTTCTGATTTAATTCTTGAACTGGAAATGTCTATGAAATTTTATACTTGTGGTTTTGGGGACATGCACGTGGGCAAACAGGCAACACCCTGGACAGAGGGACCTTATTCTGCAAAAGGGGAGTAAAATAATTTCTCTGTAACTAAAGATAATGAGTTCTGCAGGACTATAAATAGGCATGGAACTGTTTTGCAGATAAAGCATCTCCTTGGTGCTTTGCTACAGCAAAGCAACAGGGAAAATTCAGCAGGGAACAATCTTCTCCTGGCAGATGGTTGGACCAGGAGACCTGCTCAACATTTTTCACATCTAGTTTTCATGATTTATACAACATCACTCCTTGGAAAAGCAATTTTGAGAGGACATTACTGTTCTGTGCTAATTCAGTGTCCTTGAAAGGAAGAAAAAAAGCAATGTAAATATGTTTATCCCTGGCTTCAAGACCAGTTTCAGTTTTTCAACTTTCTTGGCTAGAACGACATGGAACTTTTTGTTAGTTGGCTGATTAAGCATATTTCCATGGGAATAATAGTGGGTTTGGGGGCAGAAGTGAGAATGGTCAGAGGAAAGGATGTGATGAAGGTGGTCAGGCACCTCACACACTGTGCAAGAACTAAGCTCAGTCCCTGGTAAGGACCAGGCTGAGGAGGTGTCCAGTATCTCCTGCCATTTGGACATTTGCCATAGCCACTAGGCCACCACTTATTGTCTCTCTCTGAAGAAGGACCTGTTTTCAGTAATCACAGAAGGAGCAAGGTGATGAAATCCCACAAACCAACTGTTGGAAGGAAAACAGCTTTGTTCCGAGCTGCATTCAAGTGCCTTAGCAGGGACACTCCTCCTTCTGGTCTTCATTAGAAAGAGAAGTGTGAATCAAAGGGGAAAATAACATCCAAAGGAAGCAAAAGGCTTCAGGGCAATTTTTTTCCCCCTCAATACAACTCAGTTTATTGCTGCTGGCACTGGGAGAGTTTTGCATTGCTCTGGTATGGGCTGTAGCTCCACATGGCTGAGCTATGGGACACAGCTGCTGTCCAAGGGTAGCATTTTCCAGGAGTGAAGATGGAAATTACCATGTTCTTATATCCATCAAAGACCAGAAATAAAAATATTTCAGATAAAGGAAATACCTACCAGCTCAAACTGGAAGGCTATAAAATGTACAGACCAAAGAACCCTTGATGGCAAATAGCTGGAGACAGAAAATTTTAAAACTAACAAATAGTTTTAAATCAAACTGTCAATTCACTTAAATCCACAGTTCAAACAGAAGAAGACAATTTAGTCAGAAAATACAGAAAAGCTGTGAATAAAACCCTATTTCACTTATGCTTACAGCTGCACTCTGTCCCCCTCCCTTGACCTTTCTGTGTAAACACAGAGTGGAAACAAAGGCTCAGAGAATTCCAAGTGCCACACACAAACAGAGTGCAGAAACCTGGCTATTTGTTGGTTTTAATATTTCTTGAGACTCTAGTTCTTGGACTTGGAGTCCCTGGCTACAATAGAGCATCCACTGATAACTCTTGCTTCATACTTCTGCTCTTTCTTGCAAAGGAGTTCTCCTCTAAACACAGTTTTCTTTAAGGCAAACCACCCTGCGCGCTGGACGCCCTCAACTTGTGCAGATTTTATCCCAAAACCACAGAAAAATTTAAAAAATGGTATTCTGAATGGAAAGCAAAGAGCAATTACCCAGACATGTCCCTGTTTCAGCAAAGAACTGCAGCTGTATTTGATGCTGGGCAGGGGAAGTGTTTTCACTTAAGCCACGGGGAGAGTGGGATACAAATCCCAGAATTCCGTTGCCTGGAGGAATCCCCACAGCACACACGTTTGGGTGTGAATTGCTGGGTCCTCTGTTGGAAAAGAGCCTCAGCTTATTCTTGCTGCTCTTGGACACAGCTGGCCAGGACAATTTACATTGCCTGGAAACCAGGAAACAGAATTTAGGTCCAACTGATTTTGCTCAACTATTCTTTTCAAAAAGCCTCAGGAGTCCTCAAGAGGTCTCTCCTACCCCTGTAATTTCTTCATACATGTGAAACCAAAGACAAGAAACATAGAGCAGAAGGTTCATTCAGTTAAGCTCTAGATTGACTTCATCCAACTTAATGCTTTTTAATCACTCTTTGAACAAAAGATTTAGTCTTCATAATCCTCCTTTTGCTCAGTTTGCTGTTCCTTATTTCAGGAAATCTACTATTTGCCTGGTTTCTCTTGTTCCCACCCTCTGAACGAGTTTGCAGGAGGCAAAAAAAAAGGCTAATATCACAGGGAAAAATCAGTTTCAGGAATAAAATAAACTACAAATAATAGCATAAGTTTTTCCTTTATGGCTCTTCATTGTAAAGGTGCACCCAAAAAGACATGGAGGCCTTTTCACTGGGTAACCAGCTGAGCTGCTCACACACCGGTAACAGCTGCTTTCCAAAACTTCTCATCAATCTCCAGGAGCACAAATGCAATTAGACCTGCTGATTTCAAGGCTAATGCAGCTTTTGTTTTGAAAGCTGAGATTTATCTTTAGCATTAGAGACTTTTGCAAAGAAATTCCTGTTGAAGGCTCTGCCTCTTGGTGGTGTCTAGCAACATTTCCACCAATTTCCTTTTCCAAATATTTGAACCTATTTTTTGTCTATGTATCCTTTGACTTGACTGTGATGGAAACTGCCAGATCCAGGCAGCACAGTGGGTTGGGCAACAGCAGTGCCTCCCAAGGGCTCCCAGAGCTGCTCCTGGAGCCCCTGGCTGCTGTGGATGTCTGGCTTTCACCAGCCCCTGCCTCATGGCTGTCAGGCAGCAGAGAATAACTGTGCCCTGACAAACCAGTCAGTCTTTCCTTCCCACACGTTTATCTCTGATTCATTGGGCCTTCAGGTTAGCTTAGAAGGAAGTAATTCAACCTAAGGATTTCAGCTGCAAAGATACACACTGGTGTGGGCAGCAGGAGAGCCAGACCCACAAATCACTTTTTCTCATCACCTCAGTCCTGTTCTACCCTGGCTTTCAATGGATGTGTTTCAAACTAAATCCTCGAGCTACCCGTGCTCACATTTGTCCTCATTTTTACAAGATCTATCCCAGACGTCCTCTAGACCTTCTTTTGTAAGAACATTCGCAAAATAAAAAATTAAATGCACTTTATCTTTCTTAGAGTGTTTAAAGCTAAAAATATATTTTATCTTCCATTAGTTCCTCTTTTTAAATAAATTGAATCAATTAAATATCACTTTCAAGATTTTATAAACTATTAGATACTTGAAAACATTTATTCTCCAAGTTGATCATAAATAAAGTGCAAATTAATCTAAAGTACTCTGTGAAATTTTATCTTTCAATTAAACAATTTCGGTGAAAGTCCTTAAGAAATCTTATTGCTGTGTTTCCTACCATCCCATACGGGCAGACAGATGTGATCAAACATGTGCAACACATAAGATACCTGCAAAATTCTCTTGCCATCACTTTTTCTTTATGAGAAACAGAGAATCTGCCCTTAAACCATGTGAAGGAGAATACACCATACACCTAGACTAGAACTGTATCCGAATTGTTTTGGAAAACTGGAACATGATTTTCTCTGAACAACAGACACAGAGCCCCAGGCACTTTATATGTTCAAAAATTAAACTTACAACTGGCATACATCTGGCAGTGATCCTGTACACTAAATCCATTTGGTTGGCCAGATGGCCTGAGACTTGCAGCTTTTTAATCTCACGCACAAAGCACTTTAGGCTGGAATAAACAATAAATACAACATAATACAGCATCGTGACAAAAAATCTCCTCTACTGGTTTTCCAGCTATAGGTACAGAAAAATATGGGTCAAGTAAATAGTACCTTCACAATTTACTTCCTGAAATGTGTCATATCCTCTGACTGCATGGGTTTTCCTCTATTTCTTAGACCTAACTGATCCTCAGCAAAGGGTGAGTGATTCCTTAGCTACAAGGTTGGATGTTGGAGGCAGAGGATGGTATGATCTGCCACGACTCATCTTTGATGAGGAAGGACAAGACTGTGAGATTTTAATATCTCTTTTACTTCTGCTCTCTTTGGGACAAAAGTACCACGTTGCTTTTTTGCATTAAAAAGAGAGACAATTTGAAAAAGTGAATTTTTCTGCTGTCAGTATCTTCAAGAAGCCAAGGGCTAGAAAAAAACCAAACACTCCATTTCCTTTGTTCTGAGAGGACATTTCTTTTTTATCAAGTGTCTTTCTGTATATTACTGGGTGGGGAAACCTTTCCTCCCATTGAATTCTGGAGGAGTCATACTTCTCCCTGTATGCTACTGATCAGTTCCTGATCCTTTATCTCCTTTTTTTCCTTCATTAAAATCAGTGTAATGACAACTACACATTCATGGCTCTGTGAATAGCTGCCTATGAAAGTCACATCACCATAAACCTTCACCTGACCAACCCACTGCTAAATGAGTGACATCGGGATGGGAGCACACTGCTATGAGTTTGTGTTCTGTGCTTTGGTGTTCTCTGCAGCAACAGCAGCAGTATTTGCACAGCTGTGTGAGCAAAGCAGAAACTCAACCTTCCAACATTACACCCCTGTTCTGGCACTCAGGCTGCCCATTGCTGTCACTCATCCCTTCCTCACCCTCTCTTTGGAAAAGGTTGTAGAGCATCTTTGGCTTCAGTTATTCACCGTCCAACAAATTCACCCAGAGTAGTCGGGTTTAGGACACACATGATGACTTCACTCACTGCTTCATTTCATCTTTCTAGTGATGCCTTTTTTCACTGGCAGCTTCAAAGGCATCTTAGTGGATAAACTGCCTGACCTACTAAAAGAAGCACAAAGAGAATCCCCCTCTCAATTAATTCTTGTGCTCTAAATTCATACTCAGATTTGTTTCTGAGCAGCTTTCATTTCTGTTAATCAGCTATGACAGTTTTAGTTCCCTTGAGTTGTTGCTTGGCTGCAGATCTCCTCCTGAACTGTAATTTTCCCAATTGTTTTAGGAAACGCTGCTGCTGCAATGGCAGAGGCCTGGACCTCAGCTGAACTGAATCAATACCTTCACCAAAGGGAAATTATTTCAAATCCACTACAGTTAAAGAAAGCAGATTTATGTCACCTGAGGCTCCTGTCCCTACATGTTACAAAGATAGCACATATGTATCTTACTGCCTGAAGTCCTAGTCCAAATGCTGTTTCACACTCTTAAATTCCATAAATAGAATGGGCTGAGGGAAGAAGATTGCTCTACACTTTCATACCAAAGATCTTACAGTAAATTTGTGCTTCAGGGGAAGTAGCTGAGTATAACAAGACAAGTTCACAGCAACATGGAAAATAAACACTGTCATTGCTGTCTTTTAGACAGGAAAGCAGAGGCTGGGGAAAATCTCATCCAAAGCCATTGAGGGGGTGTTGAAAGTGGAGCTGGAAGAGGAGGTCAGTGATCTCCACATGTCAGCTCTGCAGTCTCTGCCCAGAGTACTGGGCTGTGCTGTTGTTTTCGACAGTTGAAAAGAGATGTGTGTTCAGAGACAAGATCTGTGGATTTGTTTTTAAAAAAAGCCTAAAACTTTAATGATTTAGGGTTGTCTGGGGTGTTTACCTAGAGCATCTGAGCCTTGTAGATGAAGATTTGAGAAGCAAAGCCATTGAATAAACTCTTCTCCTCATCACCAGTATTCCCAGTACCCCCATTTCCACCTGCTGAAATCTCTTCAGCTGGACCAAGAGACACGCAGAACATCTGGAAGGAGAAGACTTTAATTCAGACACCTAACTACTAATTTATGAACCTAACTTTAGTCAAGCAAGTTTGTCAGCCCTGGCCTCTGCCTTTAATGCTATTAGTATTCTGGAGGGTCTGCTGACGATTTCATGCCAGATCAATTTTGGCACATTAAAGTGATTTGTCAGAAATCCAGCAAAAGAGCTCTCCTAATAATTCAGCTCTCAGACTCTGCAATATTGGTGGGATGATAATATGTGCCTGCATAGGTGCCCTCAATTTGCTTTAAAAATTTCAGAAATATTTTACTGGAATTCAAAGCACTTTAGTACATTTGCTTTATTTTAAACCTCTGCTTTGAATTTTATCACTGGGTGTTTGGTAGTTTGCTTCAAGGTAATTTTTAAATAAAAGAAATCAAAATTGCCTTTAAGGAAACAGTGTTTCATTCTGAACCTCCAAGTATGTCTTTTAGATAAAGCTGTATTTGCACCTGTAAAAATGCACATTAGGCTGTAAAAATGTAAACTAGCAAAGTAGCCTTGAACTACTTGATGTTGGTCAGGGAACATGATTGTCTTTCTGCCAGAGCAGTGATAGTGCACAAATAAGCAAATTTGCCAGTGTCTTTTACGGGGCATGTATCAGTTTCTTCAAAATATTTTAATTTTTCACCTCCTATGTGGATTCATACAAATAGGATCACTCATCATTTTTACATTGGTAAAACAGATATATCTAGGATGAAGGATCATAGTAGCTGACTTTATGGGAAAGGTTACACTGTACTCAAAGCTGTGAAAAGAAGAAACATGAAATACAAGGTTCCTCCTGCCTTTGTGCTTCAGATGAGGGAGATTCAGAAGTTTAGAAAATGCTAAAGAGCATAAAAGTTTAGTTGCTGGGTTTGATCTGTATGTTGTTAGCAGTCACTGGTTTTTTGTTGAAGGATATCAGTTACCAAAGAAACAGCCAGGGATGCTAAATAGCTTGAAACAGGAAAAGCCATCACCTGAACTGCCAGCTCATTTAAAGAGTGTTTGAGTGAATATACAGCAGCACAGAGCTGTCTGAGGTCCATCCAAAACAGTGCCACCCAAATCCATAACAGCTAACCAGAGAGGAAAGGGAAAATAAACATTTCTGCCTCTTTGTGTTACTCCTCCCTATTACGGTGGTTACCATCTCTCTCTCTCTTTATAGGCCTTGGATAGGGCCCCGGCACCAGCTGAGGGCTTTGTGTCCAGATGCCCAAAATAGTCTGGCTCTGGCAGCCTGGCCAGGCAGAGGGGGCACCATCTGGCACCACCACCTCGCTGGGTACTGGTCCTGTAAAACACTCCAGAACCCCCCTCATGTTCTCTATGCTGTGCTGCAGGGCCAGACACTTCCTCCCCTGGGAATTGCTTACTGCTGACTACTTTTGGGGTGACTAAAAACCTCATTGGGGACAAAGAAATTAACCCTCACAGCCTCTAGCACAGTGTGAGACTTCTGGTAATGGATCTGAATCCAAATGTATGGTATTTGTAGATATAGATGTCACATAAGGGAATAATAAGTAATTTTTCTGTGATTTTCCATTATGCAGGATGGTCAAGGAGACCTTTGCAAGGGGACTAAAGATAACGCCCCAAAAACAAAGAGCACATTTTGCTCTAGGTAAATGTACTGATATGCATGGGTGGCTTTTCCAGTTCTGGCACATTGCTTCAGTCTCTTCTTTCCCACCATGTGAACAAATGTTTGTTTGCTTCAAGTTCAAGGCAGGCTTTCCAAGGCAAAATCCATCCAGATGGTCACCAGGCTAAGGGAGGAGTCTCAGATTTCTCTAAACAAGTTTTTAAACCAAATAAATTGTTTTCTACAGTGTTCTTCACTGATGATGTCTTTTCTGCTGTTGCTCACGACACTGATGGAATAAGCTGCTTTTGTTGATTAAAGCTCTGGAATCCCATAGGCAGTGTAAATCCTATCAAAAGGTTCATCTTTTCAGATGTTCTTTTTAAGTTCTTTAACTATGGTTTCTGAATTCTCCCTACTATTTCAATCCCCATAGCTAAGCCCTTCCTGCTATCTTTATGTAGTTCCTGGAAATGACAGGATCACTGTGAGTAGTACGTGTTTAGTTCAAATTAATATCAATGTTATTATACATGTATTGCACAGGATACCACAATATTGCACTCTTCATGTACTACACATGTAGCAGACGTGTAGATTGACGTTTGATGAATTTTCTATGTTATTCCTGACTTTATTTCTTCAAAAGCAAAACAATTGCCCAAACCTTTAACCTCAAAACCTCATTTTACATCCTCTCTGTTTTTTAAAATATGACATTTCTTTTCGGATCCGGTGTTCTTTCTGGCCTGTTTCAGAAGCAATCACTTCTGTGGATGCTGGTGACACTGTTTGCTGCGGGCTGGCTTGTCACTAGAACTACAGACTGCTTTCATTCAGAAGTAAAACACAGCAGGTTAGTTCTACCACTTAGTGTATGAATGAAGTATTGATTCCTGTGGTAGAGCAAAATCTTCAGCTGTGATAAGCCCAAACACATTGTTCAAAGCAGGGTGGCCTTTATCACAACCCAGGCCTTCATATCCTAAACTGTTGTGCAAAATCCCCTTTATTAAACTAGATTAAACTAGGGAGATTTACAATCAATGCCAGGGTGTCTCAGAGCACTGGGGAATAGAGGAGCAGTTTTGTGACTGCTCAATGCTCCAGGGATGCTGTGGTGCAGGACATGGGGGATGTGGTTACTCTAAGGCAACTAAAGAACTTGAAACATCCAGCTTCAATTCCTGCTCTGGTTGTGTGTATGACCTTGGGAAGCACAAATAGTCTTTCTCTGCCTCAGTGAAATGGGGAAAAATGTACTTCCACCCCTCACATAGTCCTGAGGATAAATCCCTGAAAGCTGCTGAGGTGCTCAGAGCCAATGGTAATGGAGGCACTGTAAGTACAATAGTTTGATAGTCATTCCATTAACTTTGGATGAGACCTTATAGGCATTGTGCATTTCTCCCAGTGTTCAAAGTAAGCAATTATCATTATTTCCATCTGTTCTTTCTCTGCCTGCATCCTTTAAAATCTATGGCAAAGGCTGATGAGATAGAAAGACTGTATGCCTCAGAAATGAGCTAAGTGAAACAAGCCCCCTCACCAAAGTACGTCTGCAAAAAAATATATGCACAGTGTCAAGTTTGAAATTTTTGCAGAGTATTTTGTGAACCATCATGAGTATTGTCTTTGGGGCTTGGGTGAGTGGTACCTCCACATGAGCATGTTTAGGCCAATGGCACAATTGGGTTTTAAATAAGTAATGTTTTAGTTTCAAACCACTTTCATTTTACAATCTTTGTAAAACTCACTTGGAAATGGACAGTGACTTTGAGAAGAAAAACACAACAAGCTTGCTACAGGTACAGAAAGACAACTCAACAGAGGAATCACTTTGCCTAGCAAAGTCATGCTCATCCACAGCAATTGCCAGATGTTAAGAGACCGATAAAAACACATGAAACTGGATAGCTGTGCATTGGCTTTGTATAAACCCAGCTGCAGCAAAAAATGGAGCAGGCTCTCTCTGAGAAGGGGAAAGACAGATTGGTGATGCGGTACCAGCATAACCTCTGAAAGGAGGAAAAAAAATTGTGATATATCTTTAAAGCTGCTGTCTTCTTAAACCTTATATACATTCCCTCCTTTCCCCTCCGCCCCAAATGCTGTTTAGCTGGTAAAACTTTTCCATAAATCTAAATTCCCAGCTCCTGGGGAAAATACACATTGTTACCTATATTACAGATTCTCAGTTGCTCTGCATGCTGGTTTATGAAATGATGTTGCAGCTCTGCTCTGATTTTTAAGCAATTTAACGTCCTTTAAGACACTGCTCTGTTGGCAACATCATAGTCAGAGGCTCAGAAATATGTTCAGTGGTTAAGAATAAATTCACATTTATTGCATTTGAGCCTAGATAACTTGTTAGATCTTTTTTTATTGCATCCTCAGCAAGCTTTAGCATTTTTCAGGTGTCAGAGAAAAACACGACCTCCAGCAAGAGCCCTGGGAAAGCCTTTCAGAGCAGCACTTGGCTCAGCTCTCCTGCAGCAGGTTCAAAGGACGTGGTGACAGGATGTCCAGGGAATTGTTCTTTCTCATAGGTGTCACAGCTCCTCTGGGGAAGGGGAGGACTGTTTTTCCAGCTCTGTGTAGGAGCAAATCAGTGTTGGTGTAAAGCCAGACAAGAGCCAGGGGACTCGGGAAGGCTTTAGAAAACATCTTGCTGGTCACTTGAGTAATTTTAAAACTGAGCAAAGTAGGTGAGAGCAGGGGGAATGGTTCATTTTCCTTCCCGGGTAATTTTCATGTGAATTCAGTGGGATTATGAGATGGTCCTTCCTGTTCCTAAGTGGGATGGTGTGAAGGATAAAGGTCAGACACTGAACGTTTCCAAAGGACTGAGTTCTGGCATGCTTTGACTTTCAAGATATTTTTACAGCCCTTCAGACCCTGCTCCAGGAAAGGACCTCACTGCCTTCCTTGATAAGCGTTAGAACAGTAAACAGGAATTGGCACATGACACAGAGGTTGCTCCTAAATTCATACCACTTTCCCTATCCAATCAGTGGACACAACACACGTTGGTGCCCATGGACGTGTAGATTTCTTCTAAGGGCTTTTGTGGGCAACTTCTGCTTCTGTTAAAGAGCTTCAGCTTTAGTTTCCCTTAAGACTGGCAAGCAAGGCGTTAAAATTCTGTATTCACTACTAGAAAACATGGGTAGAAGTAAAGTGTCCATTTGAAAATGTATTTCCATCTATGTGTAGATAGGCCTGCATGTCTGGAAATGTTATCAGGGTTAATTAGAAAAATTATCTAATCAGAACAACAACAAAAAAAAAATCAGGTGAGTGGAATCTCTCTGCCTGAGACACGCTAATCTTTCCCAGCTCGGTTTCAAGTGCAACTGTGATCCATCAAAGTCATTGTGCAGCCTCCCTCTGGAGGACATCAGAAGTTTAAACCAGAGTGGTAACACACACTCAGTATTAATGGAAATGGGTGTTGCCACTACTTCCTTCAGCAGTGTGCAATTAAAAAAGAAAAAAACCAACACCCCCAAAAAATACCACAATAAAAAGCAAGGCTGACATATCCTTTCCATTATCCTGTTGCCACTATTTGAAAAGATATCTGAAAGTGTCTTGAAAAGATGCAAAGATGTTTGGGTACACTTTGGGAACACTCCCTGATTTAAGGAGAAATCATGACCATTCTCTGCTGCCATTGTAATCTGATTGTTCTCGTTCAATATTTACTTACATGCTCTTTAAATTATTTTACTTTCTTGTAATAAAATACAAAGATTATAACAGAAGCCAGGTATTTCTGTTTTCAGCTACAAAGATATTGCTCATGCTCTCCTTTGAGAGAATTTTGATATGTCTCGACTTCCCAGTTTTCCCTCCTACCATTCACAGGACTCAGTCCTTTGACTTCAGTTTCAGCAAAGCAAGACTTAGCCTGAGATGTCTCTTCCAAGAAAAATAAACCGTTCACTGTTTTGTTTTCACCTCTGCTTTCCTGAGAGCCACCCACTCATTGAATGCAAACCTGTGCCTGATCCCTCTGCTTGGGCACTGCTCCTCACAGTGGCTGGAGGACAGAGCTCCAAAGTGCCAAAGAAGCAACTAAACTGTCATCACAGAGATCTATTTTTACATTTCTCTACACAGCAGAACCATAAATAAAATGGAAAATCACTGCTGCAGCTTTCTTGCTTTCTCCTTTTATCAGTCGTTGTCCTTTCTGCTGCAGCAATACAGAACAAGTAAGAGAAAACAATTAAATTACTCTCTGGTGCATGGGGAAAAAAGGAAAAAAAAAAAAGCCATTTAGTCGAGAATTCCCACTGGAACTGCCAGGCTGCAAGAGGGAGAAAAATCTTGTAATAGCACTGCTGCAATGTGCAAGAGCATTAAGTGGTTGTTTCCTCTCCTGGCCAAGCGCTGTGCACGGGAAAGCACGACTTAAGGAGTTTATGCTAACACTTGCTATGTTCTTTCTCTGACCACAAAGGAGATATTATTTTCGACCTATTATGTGAACAGAAATTGGTAGCTGTAGCCTTTCCTTGGTTACAAATATAATTACTATTTACATAGCACCCGGGAGCAGCAGTAATGTAACAAAGAGAAGAAACCTCAGTCCAACATGGCAGCCAGTTCCTTCCATCTGAGTTCCTTAATCTGTTTTGCATCTACTCAGTAGTTTCCAAATCTCCAATATCAGTGTAAAGGCTTGATAACAACAGTTCATCTGAAGCATTTGTCTCCAGCCCGTGCATGGTCCTAGTGAAGTGAAGGACATATCAAAGTCAGAGCAGCGTTTCAAGTACAGCACAGGCTGCCCTGTATACTCTCCAGCAGCAGCTCAAAGTTTCCAATTTTCCCTGCAAGGTTGACTCCTTAAATGTATTTTTAAAGCTCAATTTTGTTTCCAGTATAATTCACAATTAGAGACTCTCTCCTCTCTTATGAAGTGTTTGTTTTGTTCCCATACTGATTTGCAGTGTCCCTAATGTGCAGTTAACAAGATGTCAATTAATCATGCAAATGGGAAGAAATAGATATTCAGATGATTGCACTACCTGGAGCTAAGATTTGGGATTTCATATAGTTAGTTTGCTCTTATTTGTTTGTTTGTTTGGGTTTTTTTTTAATAATATCTATTGCTATCTGCTTTTTCTGTTAACGGTAAATGGTGCTCAATCCTTCCATTGCATCCTTGTCTTACTGGTGCTGAAAGGACACATTTCTACAAAGACAGTTCACATAGGATACCAAGGAAGATGCCTGTGTGTAACGGGTCCTGATCTGCAGTCAGAGCCCTCCTTAGTCATGGAGTTAGTTTGGAAACATATTTAAAGTTGCAGGATGGAACTCCAAAATTCTGGATATACACATGAACAGTGTTGCTTGGCAGCAAATGTGGCTGGTGTCAGGAATGTTTACATGCACAGAGTGTTAGGGCTTCAACTCAGGTCATCACCAGGAAAACCATGAGTCTTATCAAGCCTGATAAACCCCAGTATTTTTTTCATCATCAGGCAAAGAAACTGAAGAGCTTCCATACTAAACTATCCTGGAGGATTCATCAAGGACACCTAAAATAATTCCTTTGCACGACTGCTTAAAAGGGTAAATATGAGTAAATTCATAGGTTTGGAGGTCTGGGAAGGCAGAGAGTTTTGCTGTTAATGATGAAAATGTGAACTCACCAGCAGAGGCAGACAAGGGGCAGTAGCACTGTGAAATTTCCACTCAGGATATTTTCTTGGCTGCCTGAACAAAATGGTCTGGAGTGTGTAAGTGCAGCTATTCCAGGATGCTCTGGCTGCCAGGCTGTGTTTTGACACAAGGAGATCAGATCAATGGTGTGTAAGCCTGGGGAGAGGCTGCAGGGACCAGGAGAGCAGCAGGATCCTGGGGGGAGTTTCCCAGAGGAGAATCTCCTCCATCATGGACACAGTTACAGAAGTCCCATGCCAAAAGTGAGGAAGTCCCTGGGAGGGCACAGCATGCTGGGGCAGCAGCAGGGCTTAGGGATGGGCATGGTTTTTTCTTCATGGCTCCTCCCTGCAGAGCCCTGTCCTGGGGGACTGGGCAGTCCTCACGCTTCTTTTCCTCTTCCATCCATTGGGAGTTCCCCCTTATTAATTTCATTTTGCAGTTCTGTGGTTTTTCTTTCTTTTTTCTTTTCCTTTTTTCTATAATTTTTCTTTTACCCTGAAAATACTTATCCAGTGCTTATTTGAAAGGCTGCAAAGGCATCTAGGGAGTTTCACTTGCGTTGTTATGATTTAGGCTTGAAATTGCTTAATTGCTGTTTCCTATACTTCTCATTTTCAGTTCCCTAATGACTGTATCAATTTGTTGCCTATTATTCCCAATGACAGGGCAGTCTTTTGTGTATGTGTTTCAAAAAGCCATTTTAAAATCTCTTTCCTGTGAGCTGCAGAACGATCTAGCTTTCCATCCTGGTTTGCTTCTTGTTCCTGTGACCATGAGGAAATCCCACATACAGCACCAAGGATTGCAGGCAAGATTACATTTGGCCAATTTCTGAATACCACTAAGGATGCTCAGAGATTTCCCAGGTTTTCCTATTGTATTTTGCTTTTAATTTAAATGATTAATTACTGATGGGATTCAGTTGATTTCTTGTGAGGAATTACAGCAGTTTTAATGTTATAAAAATTTTGATTTAAAAAATACATGACAAAACAACAAGGACAACAAAGACAGAAAGACAGGAATGCGAAACAACAGAAATGTGAACAAATGAGAGCAGTGGAAAATAAAATAAGCATAAAATAAGCACTTATACCAGGTTAAATTAGAAATTAGTCCATGAATCCCACTGCTGTATTGTTTGTGAGATGAAGAGGACGTGTTCTTACTGTTGCAGCAGGTCTCAACTCTGGGACAAACACCCTGCATTTGATGCAGTTCCTCAAGGTAAAGCAAAGACCCTTTTCAGGTGATAATGTATTAGTGCAACACGAAGATAACTCAGAGATCACCTTGCATAGCACTTAATAATATTTCTATTGGAGATTAACTCATTTTCTCATTTTCAGTTGCCTCTGCTTTCAAAAGCCCAGTTATATATTTTAGCATTGGAAGGTGAGGAATAAAAACCTTCTTGAGATGCCACTTTGCCATCTTGTGTTTCCAAATGTTGATCTTCTACATACAAAATGCTGTGGTGTTAGGAGGGACTCAGAGCTGTCTCTACTCTCTGTACCTCAGGAGTCGGTTAAAAAAATCCTCATTTTTATTTATTCTTTCATGTTGATGGGCACTTTAATGTAACAGCAGTCAAACACAAGTTAAACTTTGTCAATAATGTCTGTTAGGTGAATATATTTCAAATAAGAATACTGCTAATAATCTATTTTTAGATTAACTTTTCATACTCCCAGTGATCAGATTTTGGGAGTGGTAACATTTAAAAATGGTTATGATTAGGGGAAATCAGGCTCATGGAATGGACTGCCCAGGGAGGTGGTGGAGTCACCGTCCCTGGAGGTGTTTAAGAAAAGACTCGATGAGGAGCTTAGTGACATGGTCTAGCTGGGGGGTGTAGGGCTGGATGTCCCTGGGTCCCTTCCGGCTCGGAGTGGCCTGCTAGACTGAGAGGGAACTAGGTTGGTGTTACGCTCTGGGATGTGCTTTCAGTCTCTGCACAGGTGTTAGATGGTGAGTTGGACTAGATGATCCTTGTGGGTCCCTTTCACAGAATCACAGAATATTATGAGTTGTGATTCTATGATTCATGAATGGAATTGTGTCCAGTGTAGTGTCAGCTATCTGAAACCATATGGCACATGTTTTAGAAGATGACAGGTGGTAACCCAGTGTTGAGAAGGAGACTCCACTTGGTGGAGTGCTAACGGAAGACACTCAGCATATGTCCCTCCAAGAAATCTGCATGAATTTGGAAAAGAAAATGCTAATGATCCCTTTGTAAATTCTCTTCTTTCCTGGCTCCAGTGGAGTCATTTCAAGCTTCTGATGCCTTAGATTATTACCTGATCACAGTACCTCGCAGAGGCTGCTGCTACTGATGGTCACTGATCTTTCTTAACTGTGCAACCAGGATTTGATCTCTGCAGTGTATGACAAGCACGGCTTCAGTGAAGACATAAGGTTTCCTCTGGAGCAGCCTGGAAGAGAAAATTTCAGAGACCTTAGAGCACCTTCCTACAGGAGAGCTGGGGAGGGACTTCAGACAAAGGCCTGACAAGTGACAAGGGGAATGGCTTCACACTGACAGAGGGCAGGGTTAGGTGGGATATTGGGAAGGAATTCTTTACTGTGGGGATGGTGAGGCACTGGAATACAGTCATACCTTGCTTATTTGCGCTTCCAGATTCACGGATTAGTGAATTCACGGTTTCCCTCACGTGAATAGTATTCACGGATTGGGTGATTTGCAGGACCCCCAGGAGACCCGTAATCCATGAATACAGAAGCATGAGTACATTGCACAGAGAAGCTGTGGACTCCCCATCCCTGGAAATATTCAAACCCAGGCTGAATGGGGTTTTGAGCAACCTGGAATAATGGAAGGTGACCCTGCATGGGGTGGAAGACGATGAAATTTAGGGTCCCTTCCAACCCAAAGCATTCTGTGATTCTATGATTCTAAAATTCTGGTTTTATTAAGTACATAATTTACTAAGTTCATTTATCTTGCTTAATTTCATTTAACCTCTTTTTCAACAATCATCTGCCTGATTCCAGTGTTCAGGAGTCAGTGTCTGGATCCACAGGGCAATATCCCACTGAGTTGGACCCACAGGGGTCCGAGTTCCTCTATATCAGGGACATCATCTCAAAGGTGTCCTCCCATACAGGCAGTCCTGATAGCCTGCAAGTTACCTGAAAAAGTCAGATCTCAGTTCCACCACTTATCTTAGACCTGAGAGCACATTGTTCATGGTATATTTTTTTCTTTTAGCATAGGTCTCACTGGAGCACAGGTTGCCCTGTCATTTCATATATATTCACATAAAGAGAAAGTTTAAAACCCAAAAAACAGCCAGTCAGAAACATGGCTGGACAAATGCCAATTTTTGTCTAATTTTATTCAAAGCATTTACAGCTTACTTGGTTACTTTGATGTAGTGCATTGGGTCAAAATACCCACCAAGCACTTTTTTTGTGTGTTTGAGGCATGTATTTAGAATTAGCTTAGACAAGGTGCATTACCCTTGAATTATCTCTGTGAGCTAAAGCAAAGCAGATGCAGGAAGAATGTGATTATCTTGGTAATGTTTGTGAAACAGATGCAAGTGCTCGCAGTAGAATAAAGCACCCTCTTATGTTACTAATGTTGTTGTCACCAGGTTAATAATCCACTGCACATCCACCAACTCCTTAGTCTGTTGGATAGATATATGTAAAAATATCGCTAGGAAAAGGTCATATCAGAAATAACCTACCTAAAATAAGGTTTGCCCATTGAAACATTAAAGAGTCTTCTGACTCCTACAGCATCATATCCCACAGGTCAGAAAACCCCCCAATAATCATATTTCTGCTTCCTTCACTTTCTTTTTCAATTTAGTTTCCCCCAATACAACATATTGCAAAAACACAGCCTACATGACAAGACCAGACATGATGCAGGGTCCCCTCTGCAATAAATTAAGCCATTTCTCTAAAGTTTACTACAGGTTTGGTGATTGTTGGGCCCAGGTGAAAGAAGGAAAGGTACATAACTACACCCTCCCCCTGGCAGCATCCCTGTGCTCAGTTCGGGCTAGTTTTGTGGATGACATGAATTGGTGGGGGCAGCCAAATCATTCCTGGTTGGCAGCCAAGGCTGACCTCAGGGGTCCTTGTGGGGCAGATTTTTCTGCCTAAGGCTGATGAGGTGACAGGCAGGTGCTTTTCAAGGCTGACTGCACTCCATGTATTTGTTTGATAAAGGGCCTGGAAGCAGCTGGTAGATGCTCTACTCTGGTATTAGCACATTCATCTTGCCTTCCTCTTCAAGGATCACTTTTTTCAGCTCAGGAACTGTTGTCCTAAATTGTGCAGCCCATGAGAGAAAATCCCCAAATCCCCAGTCCTACCTGCCCCAGGTACTGGTTTCACTCCTGTGCCAGTGGGCTGAGGGCATGGCCTCCCTTAGCAGCCACTCTTTTCATCCTGCCTGAAGGTGCATCGTGTTTGATCCCCATAGAGGTAATGCAAAAGATAAAGGTCCTTCATTCCTCTCTGTCACTGGAAATAAGCAAAACCAGATAGGAATCTAGCTGTGTGCAAGGCACTAAGTCATACCTGACACAAAGTTATGATGTGAGGCGAACCATAAATGTAAGGACTTGGGTACTTTCACACTCAGCCCAAAGTAGGCTGGAATCTGTGGGCATTTTTCTGAGCATGACTCCTTTGCAGTTTTCAACCCCTGGTTAAAAAAAGGAATCCATAAAGACGTCATGCATTTGCCTACTAAAGGAAAGTGACAAAGGGAAGATAAAAAACATATATATTTCTATCACCAGGCTCCTAGGGAATAAGTACAGAGCTCTATCTTACTCTTCAGCACTGCATAAGAAACAGAATGCAAAATTTTCTCCTTGAAATACTTCAGCACAAACAACTCTTCTGCACTGTTTGTTTAGAAATCCAGTGGGGCTTCACTGAATAAAAGCTAGTATCTTCATACTGGTAGTTGAAATAAGAACCAATTTCATGCACAATTGGCAGCGCAGAAGGAACTTCCTTGATATCCAAAGAGCAAAAGATTTTATGAGGCTTCATACGTATTTATGATTATTTAAGGTTCTTGTTATAATGAGGACCCTTTAAGGAGAGGAATTTTGTATTTTAATTTGCATAAAGACAATAAAAACTCTTTGAGAAGCAATTTCTTTCTATATAAAAAGTGAGAACATAGCACCTTAGTGGCACAGACATCTGTTACTTAAGCAGATGCCACCATGTAAACTCCATCAAGCAACAAAATCCGCCAATCAGAAGCCACCCAGACTACATCAGCAGCCAAAATTCAGTGGGTGGCTGGGACCCTCCAAAACAGGTTGAGAAATGATGAGCTTTACTTCAATGTCCTCATTAGGCAGCCAGTGGCACTTATTCATTCACCATTAACAAACCCTACTGTATCATACGGCTCCGTAGCCGCTCTTCGGTATAAAGTGAATCCCTGTGATCTACAATCTGCAATTCTTGCTTGTGAGATTCATATCCAAGGAGCACTAGCCCTTCGACACACGAGATAAATAACCACTTCTTTGTTTCTCATTATTGCTGTGGTTCAACGTCCTCATTCAGGAGCTGATGTATCAATATCTCGCGAGGAGATTAAATATTGCCTGCTTAAGTGCTACATGCAGTGATACAAACTCGGGGGATTGTATTCAGCAGCCAAGCAGCAATGACGAAATCTGGGGCTGATAAGCCCTTTCTGAAGTTAGCTTACACTTTAAATCAGGAGTTCATGAAAGGCATTAAGAAAAACTATTGTATTACTAGAATGGATGGCAGTACAGTTTATATGTTACACCTTGAAGTAAGCAGCAGGATTTTCAATCACTTGATAACCTTGAAACTGCTAAGGTATCAAATTGCTATCATGAATATTGTGCAGGAGCAGAAATAACTCAGAAAGCTGCCTTTGTGAATAATAATGTGGGAAAGAGTGGTGTTGTTCTGGGCTAGGCTCACAATAGCACCGACAAGAAAATATACATGAAGGCAAGGCATGTACTTAAACAAGCAGATTTGCATTTGACTATATATCAATCAGTTATCAGTGCAGCTACATCTTACCTGACCCACAGAGAAAATAAAAAGCCTGCTAGATAACATTGCCATGCAGGAAAACAAAACTGCAAGGGACTCATTTTTATATATGCACCTGAAACTATGTATTAAGACAAAAATACCCTCTGTTTGATAGGCTTTACATCTTCAACAAGTATTTTAAAAAAACCCCACAGAGTACAGATCCATCCATGCAAGAATTTAGTGTAAAAATCCCAAATAACATATCTTCCTGGTTTGAATGCAAGAGGTGTTAACACATCCTGAACTCTGATTCTGGTTTCATTCACCCTGGATGAAAATGCAGAGACTTCCTGGGTAAGAGAAAGCTGAGCCAGCCCTCCAGGCTCCCATGTTTATGCCCCAAATCAGTGGAGTTTATACCAAACTCTGCTTTTGTTCCGAAGTACAGCCCGGATTTAGTCTTGTGGCATTTTCAGGTGACACAGCCTACTGAGATCATCTGACAGCCATGTGAAAACTCAATGTCTGGAGTGATTCATCATTGTGTCAGATTGTCCCGCACTTTGTCACAATGACTGACAATAGGGGAAACTTGGAAATAATACAAAGATTCAACGCTGGCTGATAATGCCTGCTTTGTGATTAGAGCAGGCGGTGAGCGTGTGAGGAGAATGCTAATTCTGTCCCCCACCCCCAGTTTCGTACTGCTTGTGCTTTCAACAGCTGGGAGTCTGCACTTGCTTTCTTAATCTTCACTCCTGTGGTATTTTTAAATGCAGAGCCTTTTTTTCCTGGCATGTTTAAGAGCCACATCATTACAAATGCAAAGAGAGGTAATATTGTGCAGAGGGTAAATTCTGCCAGCACCACTAGGCACTGCTTGGGCAGAAGAACTTTTGGATAGACATGTCCTTCCCTTCTAAATCCTAACCTTCTCAGGATACCTCACCAGCACTTTAAATAATGGTAAAAACATGTTGAGCATTGCTTTCAGGTGTGCTATAAAACCCATCAAGCATGAGTGAGTTTGCATGTGGAGTGGGATCTTGTGGAAGGATCTTACAGAATATAATTATGGAGGACTGTTTCCTTTATTTTGCATTGACTTGCAATAAAGGTTTAAGGTAATTGCTGACTCAATAAGGTATTGACACTTCAACAACCCGAAAAAGTGGTTGCAACAACTTACGTGTTCTAAAGCTCTTCAAGTTTTATCAGTGCTCACAGCAACAACATCAAAGACCATGGGCTCAGCTGTGTAATTAATTGGAAGGAAAAGAGAAGCCCTTTCTGTGAGCTCCAGCTGCCCATTATTTTGCTGGGTAAAGAACGGGGAAAAAAGCAAACAAACAGCAGCAAGAGCCAGCAAGACAAACATTGCTGTGTCTACCAAAGTAATGAAGGGAGCAGAATTTCTCCCATTTCTGACAACATTAAAGCAAGCAAATGGCTCCAGCCAGGAGTGTGTGGGATGGGACAAGCTATCCCAGAGGATTTGTCCTGTGGAGACTGGTGTGGCATGGGCTGCATCACCAGCTGGGATGCAGGAAGAGACACTGGCTATGGCTGTGGATGCCATGGGCTGCAGAGCACATCATTAACTGCTCTGCTGTCCTGGGGGGGAAATGGCAGCAACAGTCAGAGGACAAGACCCAGGCAAGTGGTGAACAAGCACCTTTGCTCTATCTCTCCTCCAGCTCTGCCTTTTTTTGCTGCTTCTCTGGGGAAGAGGCTCTCAAGGGAGGCTGAACTGAACAAAAAAACACGTTTAGAAGAGAAAAGCTAGCAATAGCTCAGAGCTCAGTGGGAGATGGAAATTCCATTTTGTCTCCATTTTAAAAACAGAGGAGTGCAAATTTCTCTGAAGAATCTTACTTGCTTACAAACTCAGAGGGTGTTTATAATTTCAGAGCTCATTCTCACAAGCAGACCACTTAATTGCATGAATGCTATTATGCTTTAGTAGCTGGGTCTTGGAAGTAAAAGCACAAGAAAAAGAAATTTCTGATGGAAGAAGAAGAAGAATGATCCAGTTATCTAATCGCCACTGGCAGTGTATTTTTCTCCAAGCAAATAGTAAGCTTAAATACAGTAAAAAGAAAAAAAAAAGGCAAACCTCCAGCAGCTTGGTGATCTGCTGTAGGCCACTGGCTCTTCGTGTTGAAGAGCTGGGAGATGCCAAAAGTGGTTCAACACATTGGACGGCAGCCAGGATCTGATTCTGGTCTTGCTTTTGCTGATATAAAGCTGAAAAAAAAACCCCACAGGCCAAGGTGGAGTCCCTGTGAACTGGCACAGGTGCACCTGAAAGAAAATGAGGCCAAATTAAACGATCCAGTAGAAAGTGATCTCATTTCCAGTGGCCACAGCTTGATGTTGTTCAGGTTTTTGTGAGCAGGAGGCTGAGGGGCCCAAAAGGCTTTTTGCAGTGATCAGTCAGCATTTTGTATCTAAAAAACATGGGCACACAGTTTGAAAATGTTTAATGAATTGGTACATTAATTTAGGCTCAGAAACACTTCCATCCCTAACTGCAATACTGCCTGGTGAACACAAGTATGTGGTTTATCTCATTTCAGGGTGGTGGGTGCAGACACAAGAACAGAGTAGATGTTAAAATGCATCTACACAATAAATGATCCATAGATTAGAAAGATGTCAGAAGTTATCCATTAAATAAAGGTCCACAAACGTCACAAGCGGAGGGAAAGAATGATTTTATTGGCATAGAAAAATCTCATCGTTCACTTTATTTTCTTTAAAATGAGCAGTAAAAAACTCGACACATTTTTTTTTTCACTCTGTTGCTTTGGCAAGATGAGTTTGAGTCATCAGCTTAAGGTCTCTGGACCTTTAACTTGTGACAATGGTGATGGAAGAATCAAGTTTCCTGAAGTGTTTTAACAACCACAACGGTATCTGTCCATGTAGATATTAAAGATATAGTCAGTGAAAGCAATACAAATCCACCATGAGATTAACATCTAAACATCTCAGAAACAATTGCTATGTTCAGTCATTCAGATGAAATCATGGCTGACCTTTGCACTACCTATTATGTTTTTCCCCCAGTAGTTTCTTTCTCATAATTAACATCTAGTATCGAGTACAAGCTTTTTAAATTTTGTTTCACAAAAAGCACTCCTCCATGTGGATTGCAAGTATCTTTGAAATATTTTAAAATTAAGAGAACAGCAAAAATAAAGAGCAGTTTCCTTTTTAATATTCCAATTTAATTAAGAAATTGTTCAAGTAATTTTAAAATGTAGGCATTAAAATATCAATTAAGCTCAAGGCAATTTTTCCTATTAATTTTGATGACATCAATACAGGGGTGTCACATAAAGGTGACCCCTTAGAAACAGGTTATTTTGAATTTAACATTTGGCTATGCTAGTGCTGAGAGAAAGTTAATAAATTCATGAAGAAACTACACCTATTTGGCTGATCCCAACAGGCTGAGCTTTGAGAACCACATCACAGTTCTCTCAACAAGTAACTTAGCAAACATAATCTCCTTTCAAGGTTTTAATTGCAAGTTTTATTTCTCAGATGCCCACTTTGGGTGGCCACTTTGTTGAAAAGTGAAAATATTTAAGTGTAGTTTTAACTGTACAGTCTGAACAGAACTGAAATCTATAGGTTGAAATAAAGGCTATCCTAAAGTGCAGTAAATATTTAAAAAAATATATTTTGTTCTAATTCTGTGTTGGTGGATAAATGATAAATGCACTATTTTAGCACGGTAAAATTCACTTGTTGCCTGAAACTTTGATGCAGGAATATGGCAAGTTTTCATGCGTGGCAGTAAGACTGAGAAAGCAAAGGTCCCTATAGCTGATCTGAGCATTTACAATAAAAATTTTGTGTGTAACTGCACATCCTATAAAGCTCAGAACAGATGACCTTGCAGGAACAGTTACTGGGAGTATCCTTATGGACCCAGAGAAGTTAATTCTTAAAGCGAGCCTGGTTATGACAGATGCAAGTTAAATTGATCACATTCCATTTGAGATCTTAAATTGGTTAATGAGGCTGAAATATGCTTTATTTCAGGGAAGTCATACTGATCTGGGCGAGGAACAGAATTTATGCTGATGTTCGAGTCAAGTGCAAATACCACCATCACTTCTTCATTACCACGTTAACTGGTGTGATCTGTTCTGCTCAGCAGAACTCGAACAAAATGTCAGGTTCCTAAATGAAGAAGCTCCTGGCCCTCTGTGAGAAACCGGCCGATTGGTTAAAAGTACTTCAACCTTTATTTAATTCATGCCTTAGAAGTGCTCTTTGGCAGGAGCTCTTGGGATCTGATCTTGTGTCACACTTACTGAAACTCATTTAATTATTGCAGCTGAGGAGGGCAGGGAGATGGTTATCACACAGGGAAAATCTAATCCCCTTCTTTATCAGTTTAAACTCACGACCAGGGAAGCTGGTTAGGATTCCTGTGTCTCCCTCAGCCCCATCCCCTGGCAACTTGTTTGTCAGTGCACAACCCCTTCCTTTTGGTGGCTTTTTGCCGGGGTGATTCCTTCCAGAGACTTAGAGGGGTTTTGCAAGCAGATGTCCAAGGTTTCCTTGAGCACAGACCCTGCCCTGGAAATTTCTAAACTGCTGCTCTTTGCCACACTTAAATCGGCAACAAAATTATAAACGGTGGGACTGCACATCTCCCCAGTGGTTGTTTCAGTTGCCAGATGAGAGGAATGGAGCAATTTGGGTATTCTGCAACCCCATGAAGCCACTGCCAAAGCAGGGACCGACTGTGCCTTTGCAATGCCAGAGTGGTGCAGAGGGGCTGTGGTCCCAGTGCCCCTGGAGCGCAGGTTAATATCAAATTTTAATAAAGACCAGATTCCTGCCATGGATTTTTAAATGTTTTTCATGGGTCCTTGGTGAAAAAAAAAAAATTTATGCTTTGTTCTAAAGAGTGGGAAAATGCAAACCCACACATATTCTGCCTTTATGAGCAAAACTTAAAATGTTTTTGATGGAAAGCACGTGCAGAATATGGGATTCAGCCTAAGGCTAAAGACAGAGAATCGGTGACTTTTATAGCTTTAAAAATTGGCTTTATGACCATCATTAAATTAAAGTATCTCTCCTCATGAGGGACTTTTATTCATCAGGGGTTGCACATCTCTAAGCACAATTAGTCACCCCCAAAAGTGCTGTCATCATAAAACTTACCATTTTTTAAATTGTGATTTAAGAAAATCGGGGGGAAACATGCCCACATTTTGAATGTTCAATAGAAATGAGCCTTAGACCAGGCTGGTTCGATTCATGATAAATTCTTATCTGTGTGATTCTCTTTTTACAAATTCCAACCTGAGCAACATACAAAGTATAAGGTATAAATGTTTCCTTTGAAAACTTTTGTGCACTTCACGATTACACAGCTTATGAAGTTTAGGAGCCTTGGGCAAGCCAACAAACGTATCAGAGGAACGCTTAAGAATTGTTTGTATGCTTGATTTGTTTTACAGTGCATTTGGTCTTTAGTTTTGATTGGATTGTCTTACTGAAACATGAAGGGCATTTAGAAAGGAAGAAAGTGAATAGGATACATTTGCAACTATATGCCCAAAAGCAAGATCTTAATGTCAGAAGTAAATTATAACAACTTATGTTACTGATGACATACATTATAATTCAAAGCTTGGCAAACCACATCAAGGTTGTTCTTACCAGGATCTGACAAAAACGTCTTTAAAGTCTTGTGTTTTTCAGGTTTGTGGTAGCCAGAATTTATTTATGCCGGGAATTTCATGAATAAAAAGTGAGAATTACCAAAGATGAACTTTTTTTTTTCTAAATGATAATGAGTATTTCTAAAAGTTAAAGCATTTCTGCCAATAATTGTTAGGGAAGGGGGTCTCAGTGAGTAAGACACAGGTTTCAGCCATTGCCTTTTACTACGGCATTTTTGAGTGACCTAGATAATCAGGTCTAATTTTTTTTCTGTATTGAAAGGTATCCCAGGCCTGTAAACCTTTCTGCAGTTGACATGGGATGTGCACATGTGTAAAGTTTTGATTGTGAGTAGCAGAGAAGCACATGAGACTTCATATTCCCCTGGCACGGAGCCGCTCTCTCCGTGTGTATCCCAGAGGATTTTCCATCTCAGCATTGTCCCACAGGGACTCAGTCTTGCAGCAGGACCTGGCCCAAGCTCAGAATCACAGAATCAGTAAGGTTGGAAAAGACCATAGAGATCATCAAGTCCAACCTATCACCTGTTACCTAATCTAATCTAGTCAAACCTGTTACCTAACCTGTTGCCATCCTAGGTGCAACCTGTTGCATTCCTAGGTGGGGGAAGGTAGGAGATGGCACCCTCTCCAGTCCCTTATCCATGCAAGACCAGGCATATTGCTCAGACCAAGGGTGCTCCAGCTCCCTGCTCTGCCTCTGGCAGCAGTCCTGGCACTGTCAGGACCAGAGCAGCTCTCTCTGTGCAGCTCATTACATGGGCAGGAGCATCCATCCATCCCCTCCCCTTGAACATTACTTCAGCCCTGCCAGCTTTGGACTTCCTGGCAAAGCATAAGTTCTTCATAGTCCCTACTCCTTCACAGACTTCTCTTCCATGGAGGTGTCAAGTCTTCCTGAAAACTCTCTTAAACCTTCAGCATCCCCAACCTCTTCTGGCAAGAAGCTCCAAACTTATATCACAGGTCTGGTGATGGAAAAAATGAAATCTCCTTTTGTTTGTTTCAAATCCACTCTTGTTTTGGAATAGGGACTGGAAAGTCCCTTTTCATCCCCTCACTGTCACTGACAATTTTACAGATTTTTGTCATATCCCCGTCATGATTTTTCCGAGCTGAATAGTCCCAGCTTGCCTTTCCAGCAGCTAACATCTCACAAGTACCTGGTTCAACATCTGATCTCCCCAGTAGGATTAAACCACGAATCTCCCATTCTGTGGTGACGTGACACCAAGTTTCTCTCCTGGGTAAAGTGCAACTCTCGCCCTGGTTCAGGTTTTATATTAACAGGAGAAGAGAAAGAAAGCAAGAAATGACAGCAGCCACTCTCTGCAGGCTCCTGTTGGGGCACTTAGGGGAATGACGGACCTGTGTTTCAGTCCCAGCTCTGCCAAATACTTCACCATGTTGTGCTGATTACTCCAAGCTCGGGCACCTTTAGCTCTGACGAGTGAGTCTAGTTTAACTGCAGAGTGAATGACGATGAGGAGCAAGGTGATTGCTCTCAATTTGTTCTGGTGGAAATGGCTGCCACTTTAGAATCAGGCCTACCAAAAGCCTGAAAATAAAAATGTTCTCAACCCTTAAATATAATAAGCCTGATTTGTCTTCATTTCAGCTGCAATCAGCAAGAAACATCCGTGCTGAAGTAAGCCTGAATGAAACATGAGATGGCATATTGAGGTTAACAATGGTTGAATTACTCCAGGCTTGGATTCTAGTGGAGGATTTTACTATAAAAGGATCCATGTCATCACTGTGTCCAGACACTGGAACTGCAAGCTCCTGGCACGAGTGCCACATCATTATAACACCAGACCCCAGCAGACAAGGGCTGTGCTTGGGCTGGGCAGAGCAGAGACTTCCCAAACCCTTGGGTGGTCTGAGGACATCTTACTTTGATCACCACCTCCTAGGGCTGCAGCTGGTTGGAATCTGTCTGGTTCTGAAGATTCCGTAACTCCTGAAGTTTTCACCAAGCCCAAATTTATACCTAGTCTATTAACTCAGCTCCACAGGGTTTTTGTTTATTCTGGAAGTGTACACATATTCTATTCTCTCAGAGGAGCACAAGAGATTTTTGTTTTAAAGTCCACACAGTATAATAATTTGTTTTCTGGAAATCCTAAATATCCCCAAGGAAAGCCCACCATAAGTAAATAAAGCTTAGTAAATTAAAAATCCTTTAAAGCCACACTGTTTAGGTTTTTAAATATATCATTTTTGTACGGCATTGTTTGCCAATTATGTTGTCTGTAAAGTAAAGTTCTGCTTCCACTCTGGTTTATACAGACAGAACTGTGTGAGTGTGGAGCTTGTTCTGAGTCTGTGCTCCATAACTGCACTGGGCTGTGCTGGTCTGAATGAGAAATTAAAAGGGAGTTGTCATACGGAAAATTGAAAAATGCAAACAGTTACAAAAATCTATTTAATTCAAGCTACTTATAACTCCCTGAAAAGAAACTGATGACAATGCCTGAGAAATCTTATGACAACTCAGAACACTGATAGGTGCCAACATGATTTGCTGGTGCTTCAAACCCGAAGCCTGGACACAGTGTTTCAGGCATTAAACTCTAAGTGACTAATGAACAAAGTGAACCAAAATCAGACCCACAATTCTGATGCAGAGGATCAAAACCCACAGGTTAAACTTTCCAAGAGTCCAAAAATGTGAGAGGCCCTGAACTCACTAAACCAGCCTTGCCAGTCATTTACTGTGTTTTATATTGATTAGATTAAGTATAAGCCTCAGGGTTCATTGATCCAGTGTTCAAAAGTATCTTTCACTTGCATTTCCATGCAATTAAACAGATTTCTGGAAGGAAGGGGAGATGCCAAATGGAAACACATTATCCAGTTCTGCCTTTTCTGGCAGAATTTAGCTCAGTTGCTCAGAACATGGTGCAAATAACACCGTGGTTGTAGGCTTGATCCCTGTATGGGCGATTCACTTAAGAGTTGAACTCGATGATCCTTGAGGATCCCTTCCAACTGAGAATATTCTATGAAATACATTCTGTGAAACTTGGAACACCCCAAATTTTCCCCCAGAGAGCACCTAGCTTGGATGCCTGCCTTACCTGTCACAGGTGTGATGGCTTCCTTATGTTGACTTAGAATTCCAAGCATCCTCTATGGCAAACATTGAAAATACACCGTCATCTAAGCAGCAATGGTTATTCTGGAGAAAACAGTAGTTTTCCCACTCAACATCTGTTGATATTTGAGGCAACTATGACTTGTTTGCCTCTTCCATATACTCCAAAATACTGCAGTGTTTCAGAAAGCCCAGTGGTGGGATCAAGGGCAACTCCAGATATGGAAGAACTACTGCTGTGTCCATTATACAGCTGACAGCACTTATGATCATCAGCTAATTGGGAAAAAGTAAAACAGTTTGGTGGCTGCTCCAAAGCACTAATGTTTTGATTTTTTAATTTTATTTTAAGAAATTAAACATATTTCCACATTATGTTAATTCTAAAGTAAATTTCTCCTTGCCCTGTGAAAATTGAAAGTCAAATGAAAGGGAACTAATCTGAGTATCTTACTGTGGGAGAACCTGCAGCGTGAACTCAACCAAGCTATTAGACACTAGAGAAACCACATGGGAGGGAGCTGCAGGAAACGAAGCTTCATAAGTTCCACTGGTCACAGAATGACTCATTTCTTTCTTAGTTAGGATTAGCCCTTATAGCAGCAAATGGAAAAGCTGCGAGAAACTCCAGCAGGTAACTAATTACACAATGCAAAATCAAGCATAGCCCATCAGATATGTTCTTTACCCCTCTTTACTTGTGAAAGTGTTCTCCAGTGCCAAAAAAACCAAGAAAAAAATGTTCCAGGAATGTCTGTGTTTCCATCTATTTTCTGAAATTATTCCTTTTAAAATAATGCAGTAAGAACTGATGTTTTTGTGAATATGTTAATTCCTTTACTGAACTGCAAATGCCAGTGGCACAGGGAGGAGAGGAAGCATGAGCCAGATGCAGAAAATTGCTCCATTTGCTGGCAGTGCAGCTATTTATATGTTGACAAACAGTTGTGCCAAGAGCAGATGGATATTTTCTAGGATTGAAGAACTGCTAATTGTTTGCTGCTGTTCCTCTCAAGTTCATGGGGGAAAGCCATTGGTGTTCTGCAGAGCAAGGCATGAAGAAACCAGTTCAAGCCATGCATTTGGCAAAGTGGCCCAGCACCTCTTACAAGGGCATGGAGGATGCCCTGGAGCAGGAAGATGCTCTGCCAGATGTCAGCTTAACAACTCTGAGCAGAGCACGACCACGAGGAGCAGCACTTTCTGAATCTTGTGCGAGTCCTTCACCAAACTGTACAACTGATGCACCATTCAAAAGGTTTCACAAAGCCGTTTTGGCTGCCTGTGTCTCACACACATTGGAATTTTTTGAAAATGCAAATGTATTTATGCTAAAATGCTGGACTGATATTGATTTAGCCTGACAAGGAAAAGGCATCTTTCCATAGATCTGTGTATGAGTTACCTCACCTGTTCTCGTTCGTATTTGAGGCTGAGCTCACTTACTGATACATCAAGTCATATTTGAGGGAAGTGTGAAAAGAGTGAAGGCAGAAAAAGACTAGGAAATGTTGTTTGGGGTTTTTTCAAGCTAAAATGCTCTCATCTCACTTTGGTGAAAAAAAAAAGATAAAACCTCCTCAGTATCATGTGTCTTGATATTCTCATACATATCAGTTCCAAAGTACAATTTAGTTAGCTTAAAAAAGTCTCCAGTCTGATTTATCTGTGAGATACACTCCACAACACAAACCAATTTTGCAGTAGTAATACCATGTCAATATTTCTTGACAGAAGACAAATGTTGTTATTATTTTGCCATTTCTTACCTTTGTAAAAGTTTAGACTTTTATAGAATGGCTCTTCTTTACATGTCAAAATGGTAAGTTGTTGGAAAGAAAAAAAAATTGAAGCCCTTCTTATTTCTCTTGACAGTGATGGATTCTAGAACAAGGTTAAAAATGATTCTGGCACAATACTGATGCTTAAATATAAAAAGTAGATGATATTTTTAATGGGTATTTGCATTTTCCTATATAAGCTGAGTAAGATAAAGCAGGGGAAAAACCCACAAAACTATATATTGTCATGTTTTGAGGTCTTGAAAAGTATTTGTCTGTTTGCTGTCTGCTGGAACTATCTGTGCACATCTGTGCAAACACAGTCTCCTCCCCAAAATGTTGATCTTCAGAAGCATTTCATAGCTCTCTCACCTTTGTATTCATACTTTTCTTGTATAAATTTGCCCCTCTTCACTACATGGGACAAATATAAAATATCATCTCTGATTTACATTTACTTTAAGAGACTACTTTTAAAAATGACTAAAACCCTTGAAAGTAAAATATTTCAAGATCTTTTTTCTGCCATTTTTGAAAATTCTCTACAACACTTAATAAACATAATTTCAAGGAGCTGTCTTGCACTTCCACATGGATCTCCTTCCTGTGCTGATATACTGTTGTTTCTGCCTACAGTTACATCTTGTGCTAACACAGCAGCACAAAAAGCCATGCAATAACCACTTATCTCTGCTTTAAACTGAGTCAGAGAAAGCTTCAGCAGGGGAAGTTTAGACTTGATATCAGGAAACAGTTTTTCACTGAAAGAGTGATCTGGATTTGGAATGGGTTGCCCACAGAGGTGGTTGAGTTCCCACCCCTGGAAGTGTTCAAGGGGAAGCTGGATGAGGTGCTGAGTGATATGATCTAGATGTAGATGTTGGGTTTAGCTGGACTATAGGCTGGACTAGATGATCTTTGAGGTCCTTTCCAGCCTTATCTATACTGTGATACTGTGAATACCTCTCCATATGACTGCTCATCGTAAAAGGTAAGAAACACGATTTATAGTTTCATCCCCAGGCAAACCAGGATTTAAGGACGGGGTAAAGAAACCGTGTGTGAGCCACACAGCACTTGTAGAGAGAAACCCCAGTGGCTTTATTCACCAGTTTACCCACTAGCAAGTCAGTATGTTACTCTGTAATAAAACATGGTCAATTTTGACCTTTGCAGAACATGTATGAATCAATTCCACTACTTGTTAAGCCAGCCAAGTTTCAAAAATATCCCTCCCACAATCAGGAGAAAGCAACTGGCAGTTCACAGATTACTCATGAGAAGCCCAGCACTGGGGTTTGATATTTAAGCTGCAGGAGTGCTAAGCCAAGTTACCAAGTGAGCTGAATGCAAAGATATGGCTTCAAAAATGGATGTTGAATAACAAATATAAATATGCAGCTATATGATGTCTGTATTTAAATTAATTACGCAGACCAGCTTCAAGAAGCTTTGACTTTATGGAACAGAAAGGCGTCAAAGACTATTGTGATCCACTTTAACCGAAGTTACAGTGTTTATATAAATACTCACACACTTTTTTCCTTTAGCACCATATTGGTTCATTTTCAATTGTAAAAAAAAAATCAAAGTCAAGAAAAACACTGTACATTTTATTTTGAAATAAAGACCCCAGAATGAAAGCCTAAACATCTTCACTTATCTAAGGACCAGCTGCACTGAAATCACTGAAATTTCTGCTGTGTTTTTATTTATCTTGCAACAGCTATATTGGCCTAAAACTGACACAAAAGGGAGAATTATATATTTATGTTGAGCACATTCTATGGCTCACTTTCATGCTGACTCTTTTGATATGTTTCCCAACTCCATGCTGTGTAAGTAGTTGAGGATGATTATTTTGTGTTGCAGCAGCTATATGAATGGTCTACCAATTCTTATATAAAAGTTAATATAACCTGTATTCTGAACTCTACAAACAACCTTCATTTTGCCTTAATCCTATGTCTTATATAAGCAGAACACAAAAAATTTTACCTTAAAAATGAGTTACCTGAACTTCAGTCTGAAAATGGGACAACAGCCCTATTACCGCATTTCAAAGAATGTAGAATTATTTTGTTTGTTTGTTTCCTGTCTTTATTTTCTTCCTAGCATTGGCACAACGTCCCACAGAGCACATTGCATGCCTTCTCAGGTGTAAGCTGGGGATACAGCAGGGTCAGTGAAAAGCACAGGCATATTTCAGTGCATATTCCTGTAAAATTACCGTGCTTCTCTCCTTCTTTATCTTCCACCAGAGACACTAAGCAGATGATTTTGCAAAGACTTATGGATTCATTAAGTCTGAACCCTGCCACATGTTCCTTCAAATTCAACAGAACTGCTCACATACTGCATTTAAGCACATACTTAACACTTTTCTCTATTAACCCTTTGAATTCTGCATTGATTTCATGGGCAGTTTTCCCTGCGTTCTGGTAGGTTTTAAAAACAACCAGGGAACTGAAACACTGATTTTTATACAAAAGAAAATAAAACAAAATAAAATCTGTCAAGGTGGCTCATATGCTGCTTCAATACACAAAATACTCGACTTAATTAGATTTTTGGGGAGAGGCAGTGGCAGCACCCACTGGACCCTTAAGTCTTTTCTTTATCTTTATGACAATTTTCCCATTCTGTTCTAAAGCACATAGAGCCATGCTAGAGGGGAATTCGTCTTCAATATCTCAAGACTTGTAAATGGTGTCTAATATTTTTTTTCTGCAAACTTTTCATATATCTGCATATGAAAATGCTGCTTTTTTCCCATGTTATTTGGAATTAATGCTATGTGTGTGATACCCTTCTTAAACTTGTAAATATCATATAGAGAAATCACTTTGTACTGCAGTCTGTTTGACTGAAGGCAAAGATTTGTGCATAGCAAAGTATATAGAAATTAAGCACACCCTTTTACTTGATACCTAATGATTTTAAGACATTTTTGAAATAGCATGTGCTATGTATGATCATTCTGCTGTAATGATTCCTACAAATTCCTTCCCATAAAATAAACCTGGGATTTTCTATTTCCCTGTTCTATTTGCAGAATGCTTTTTGAAAAGCTAAGGAAAAAAGGTAATTAAATTTGCATCCTCAGAACAGAAATATGTTTGTGCCTCCCATTTGTTGCACCAGCAATCACAAACTGCATATACAGAGTGTCATTTCATTCCTCACCATAACAATTGGATACAACACAGACCTTCCCATATACTTTCAATTGCAGTAAATGAATGTATTTCTAAACTCCCCAGGTTCGTGTTCTTCACTCTCCAACCATTGCTAGATAGGAACTGGTTCTGGCTGACACGAAGAGCAATTAATCCACACTGCCAAACACAAGAGGAATGTAATGCTTTTTCAAATATCAAATCAGTCCAATTTCATTTAAACTTAAATGATTTTTCTGGTCCCTCTTCATGTAGATACCTCTGCAGTCAATTAGCATTGTCACTTTTAATCTGTAATACTCAGATACTGGTCATTTCCCATTAGAGTCTTATTAAATAGATTCTTATGGTCAGATAGAACTTTCTGCAATGTAGCACCTAAGGAGAGAAAACTGACAGTCATTATGCAGCTGGCATTTACTGAAAGGTTAGATACTGCAGATAACCTTAATCACAAATTACACTGCATGCCATTGAATTACCTCACCACTCTACAGTTCTGCCTAAACAGCCACATTTCCTACCCAAACAACCAGGCTCAGTTAAACTTAACCATCTAGATGTTTCCTGATTAAAATGTTTTTACACCAGACTTTACATCAGACCTTCACATTAGTCAGACAAGCTTGTTTGAAGAGCTTTACAGCTCCAGAGCTTTTTGCTCCCTGTAAAACCATATCCCCTTAAGATGTGGACACGTGTTCCCTGCTGGATCCCCCTGCGCTGCTCCACCTCCTTGAGGAGAACGTGTCATTACTGAAGCTGCCTGTGCTAAATGATTCATTTGGGGGAATCTCATGAGCAGCTCAGGCAGCAGGTGGAAGGGGGGACGACTTCTGGCACCACGAATTGCATTACAAGCAGCTGGATGGACAGTGACTTCAGATGTGTTATTCTGTCATGGCATGAAGCTCAAACAGAATCAGAATTTCTCAAAGTGATCTTTTCTACACACAAAAATGACAGAGCATGGAAGTCTAGTTTCACAGGGTTTTGCCAGAAAAGAATCTTCTCTGTCTTGTTCAAAGACACTCAATACACTCTAACACAAGTATAGGACAAGGATTTTTTAAATGAAATTTTGATATTTGATGAGATTTTTTGTGAGAGATGTTTCCATAAAAAAAAGATTCAGTAAAGCAGCTGAGAACTCCTTTGAGCATAAAGAAATCCAAAGGAAATGATGGGCCTGACTGGGATGTAGGTAAATGCAGAGATCAATATATCCATCACATGGCCTTAAATAGCAACAGTTAAACCAGGATGCAGCAAAAAACAGGTGATAAAATGTCTGATTTGCTTAATTGCTGCCCTTCAAACTCAATAGAAACGCACTGATTTAATGAACTATGGAGCAGACTGAGTGACCAAGCTGATTGCATCACTACTGGCTTAATGCCATGAGATCATGGCAAAGATTTTTACACAACAGCCTGGATATCTTCAGCAATGCTTGCACCATTTCCTAGGGGCATGAATAAACATCTACTCACTATTTTGCTGTGGTGCTCCTGGCAAATATAGACAGGATTTCTTAGTGGCAGAAGTAAGGAGGATATAATTGGGTTGTGGTTTGTGGTGGGTCTTTGAGGACTGCTTGCTATATTGATTGCACATGCTTCTGTGGAATGTAGGAGAGAGTTAAAAGTTAGACAACTTTTCATTAGTTAGAATTAGAGGGCAAAAAGCAGCTGCTGCTCCCTGGATGAGACATGGTCAACATGACCCCAAAGTTCCCCCAAAACAAAGGGGAATAGTGGGGAGGCACTGCGGCCTCCTCACACAAACATCCTGCAGGGAGGGGAACATGGTGACGTTTTGAAGTTCAAAGGCTGTACTGTGCCTCTCCACTGAGGGAGACACACACCAAGGACAACTCTCCAGAAAAGCACCTGTGACTAGAGTCACTCAAATTCCACCTAAACCCTAAAGAAATAGTATAAAAAATAAGCTGGAAGTATATAAGGGGATTTTGTGAGGAACATTTCCACCTACACTGCTGAGACAGTCAATGGGCTGAATCTCTCTTGCTTCGCCTCCACAGGGTGTCTGTTGGGTAAGAACCATATTCTACATTGGTTAAATGTTGCTTTAAGGGCTGGAGCTTGTGCTCACTTTGTAAGTATATTGCTTTGTTGCTTTGTGATTGCTTTAAATGTGTTTTTACAGATAGACACTATCACTGATAACTTATGAACATGATTAACCTGTCAAAACTTTTATTAAGAAAGCGTGTTAGTCCATACACTATTAGAGTTATTCTTTATGAGGTGCTGACATTTGCTGGTCGTGGATAACACGTTGAGAGGACTCTTTGAGGGGTCTCCCTTCTCTGTTGACTTAGGTTGTCCCCTGAGAAAGGGCAATCAATACACACCCTCCAATTTGTGGCTCAGTTTGATGAAGGTTCCCCCTGTTATGCGACACTGACAGACTAACCAGTCGTTAAAGGATTTCAGCTTTCTGTGGACACTGACATAAAAATAAATTACTAAGGGCTGAGAGAAAACCTCCCCTTTCATGTGACTGCTTCAGGAAATACTCTACTTTAAGAGTTGGACTCGATGATCCTTGTGGGTCCCTTCCAGCTCAGAATATTCTGTGTGATTCTGTAAGCAATCCATGATTATCACATAACCACAATGACCTGTGTGCTGCCTCCTGCTTCCATCTGCACCTTGGCACAGCCTTGAGAGGATGGCCAGCACCATTCCTGCTGGACTTGTACATAACTTACTCCCTGCCTTTCCCCTTGAAAAGAAGGGCCACCCTTGCCCTAAGAAGTTGTACTTTGAACTTTTATTTTCTCTTCTACAATGTCAGAGTGGAGCTGCTACACAGAGAAACCAAATAGCTCAAGTCTAAACCTGCAGCAAAATGAGGAATAGACCATTTTTTGGTGCCTAGACCTTCCTTCCACTGCAACTCTAGAAAACGCATCACCTATACAAAGGCAACTCACTATGAACTACTTACTGCCGGTCACTGTATTCACACGTCACATATTTTCATTATGCAACTTTATCAAAATATTTGTTTCATCCTCAGTGATGCTTGTGCATTTTCTTCCCCTACTCGGATTTGTTTAAGTGATTGCCTGCCTGATCAATCCTACTGATTGTTTATCTCTGGTGGCATAACAGCACGCACGGAGCTGTGCTGCTAACTGACAGGCATCTCACTGTATGGAATAATTCAATGCCTCATTAAAATAGAGAATTAGATGTGGCTTTGAAGATTAGTGCCGAGAGAGTTTTGCCATTTTACATTCTTTGGAGCTGCTACAGTAGAGACCAGCAGTGTTGATCAGCAGGATATGAATCAAAAGACACCACAGAGGTCAATGTGAACCAGCCTGTGAGGGCTTTGTCCCGAGTCACAGGAATAAGAGTGTGTTTGTTTATTGCTGAAATCCCTTCCAAAGTACCCCTGTTTACATAGTATTAAGTCAACTCAGGAGAGAAAAAAGTGAAATAAAAACTGTAAGCTCAGCATTAATGCTGCTCCTCTTGCTTACACATCAGAATAATTTCTGTCAAACTTTGAGACACTCTAACACCTATAACACTATGCAGTTTGCTATGGTGTTACTGCTGTATGCTTTACAGATAAGTGCAATATACTTGAATTCTGGTTTGATTTTATGTTCCTGTGGGATCTACAAAATAAATCAATGTGAAAAAATTAAGCAACCTTCAGTTGCTTAATTTAACCTTTCTCTCTGGCAGGTGTTTTTCCTATAACTTCCTATCAGGGATGAATTATAATCCTGAAAAGGATTTTGAGGCTACCAGGGAAAACAAGATATTTTCCCTGCATACTTTTCAAGTCTCTTCTCAAGTTTGGACCTTGAATTGGAAGCTAGTAAACTGTCTTACAGGCTGCCAGCTTTCCTTTCTGGACAGACACAGGATTTGGGAATGGTTGTACAGTGGTAGCCTGACTTTTCTATTTGTGGAGACTGACCCAAGTTTCCAGGAGAGACCTCCTTCTATTAGCTTGTCTGCAAACACAGGATTTGAGGACAGAGCAGCACTGAGAAGCCCAGCTACGTCCTTGCAGACCTTGTGGAGAGCAGCCAGTCACACACTGTTCAGCACTACTCATTCCTAAAGCTCTTTGGGGCAGGGAAGGCCACTCACGTTGGCCTGTACAACAAACCAGGCCTCCTGCTCTGCTGTGCACAGAGGAAGGACAACCTCAGCCTGACTCCCTCCAGCCCACCTGCTCATGGTAACCAGAAAGCGCCTCTTTGTTCACAAGTTATACAAATATTACACAGCTCAGGCCAGGGAATGAGAATGAGAGACTAAGCTCTAACACTCACTAACAAATAACCACTCTTTTGTTGAGTGGTGAGGGCTGCAGAGAGCAGAAAAATGCAATGATTTAATATAGACTTCTAGCTGGAACGTTATGATACCTGTAGAAGGCTTTACTAAATTACTTATGCCAGTTGTATTTCTCTTCGAGACTAGGGAAATAGGTTATTGGCACAATAAAACATCTACAGGCATTTAAAATGTCAGTCTAATAGCAAGAACCAGTAAGGCTTTTAATTACCTTCTGTGCCATTTTTTTAATTGCTTCAGTGGCTGCAGTGCTTAGTGAATTCCTGACAGAGCAGCTGCAACTGGCTTAATTTAAAACGTTTTTTAAGCTCTTGAAAGAAGTATTAAGAAATACAACAGAAAACCAAGGAACTGCGTGGGATTTTATGTGGCGCATGTGAGGAAATCTTTGGCTCCGTTTGCAGCATGGGCAGGAAGGTTTTGAAGAGCTTGAAAGGATATTCACTTCAGCAGTCCCCTGGTCTGGTTAGAAGATAATGTTGGCTGGCTTTTGTAGGAACCATGTTTTGGCAATTCAGTTTAGAGAAAGGAAAACTTATCCCTTGTGAGCCTGGCAGCTGTAGGGGAAAGAGCAGAGGCTCAAGACAAAGGCTGAGTGCCAGAAATTGTCCCAGGACCCTGTTAGTTCAAACAGAACTTACCTTTATCTTGCAGATGCATTTGCGGCTCTTGAGATCAAACTCTGATTTTTTTCTCCAAGACAGAAAGCTATTCTAGTAACAGGGAAGGAAGCATAAGAAAATTTTCCCCTAATAAATTTTAATTTACAGATAACTGATGCTCTCACCCAAGGACTGTCCACGGTGATCACAGAAGTGACCCTGAAGAATAACAAAGAACCAAGTGAATTCATTTTTTTTCCCAGCAGAGAAAGGAAGTGGTCACTCAAGCTGGAAACTGCCTGAAATGCCAGCACCCCAGCTGCACCTATGTGTAACCCACAGAGTGGAAGTGGCACATGGGGATGTCATTGCTCTTTGTCCATAGGCACATAAGGCCATGCCTGGCCAACCCTTTGGAAGGAGATGATTGTTGTTGACAGGGATTGAGGTGACGTCAGCAGAACAACACAGTGCCCATGCACAGCCTGGGCCATGCAGACCATAAATACCTCCTTTCATCTTGCCCCCTCATAGCACAACCAGGAGACATTCCCCTGCCAGCCCCAAACCCAGGTGCCACCCCCCATGAAGCACTCCCAACCTCCCCAGCCTTGGGTAACTAGGTTGGCTCAGGCATTTGGGCACCACTGTCCCATCCATCTGGTCCCATCCATCTGGTCCCATCACTGCCACCAGCCCCAGGACAACAGGAGCAGCGACATCTCAATGTTGGCCCAACGCTGTTTAAAGTTTCCTGGCAAAGGGAGGTTGGGACTGGGACAATCACAACAGAGCTTCAACCTATGGCTCTCTGGCAGAGAAAAAAAACATATGCTTTCAGGTTTATTTCATACTACACTGCACTCTGTTAATAAAATGGACTTTTAATCCATTTGGAAAACCACACGGGGCACAGATCCATCTCGCAAACCTCTCTTTCCCTCCTGGGGTTGATCTCGATTAGGCTGTAAAAAGGCATCATTGAAAAGGATTAGCTAACACCTCCTAACATTGTTTCAAAGAGTGTTTCTACCCTGTGAAAGCACAGCAGTATCATACTCTGACTAGAACACGGCTAAAGGAAACTTTTTTCCTAATAACACTGCAGGGAAGGTATTCTGCTCCAGCACATGCAAGAAGGTGAGGACCTCAGCCACAAAACTGGTACACAAACTAACAGTACCTTACTTATTTCAGTAAATGTAGTCAGGACAAATTCTCAGAGACACGTTGAGTACAAGGACAAATCATGGACACGGGAAAGAATAAAAGATTGTCAAATCCAGCACATTGATTCAGGTGGACATTTGGAGTCATAAAATAAAACTATTCATCAAAAATTATTGGATTTCTCTTTGTCAATTCCAACTGGAAAAAAATTGTGTCTTTTCTAGCTATTAATTTTTGTCTCACATTGAAACTGGGAGGAAAACACAGACACTAGGTAGAAATGTACTGGTAACCTTTCTAAACTGAGGTTTTAGTTAAATATACAGAGAAGTCCTTAGGGTGAATATTTAATAGTCATTTTGAAGGTCAACTACAGTCAGTAAACAGTTTATAAATTACGCTGAAAAATTCTTTTGATGAGTCCTTGCAATAAATCCTTTTTGTGTAAACTGTAACATATTCTACTGGGCCCTTTCTGATTCATTCATACTCACATAAATCAAGAGAAAATCCATGGAAGTCAATGGCGACACATCGAAAGCAGTAAAAAATTTCCATCTGATTTTTCTAGGAAGTGTAAATTCATTGCATCGGCTTTTCAGCATTAGTATAATTTCAGGATAACATGTGTTAGTGACAAAATCCACCAGAAGACCTTATGCTCTAGTAAATTAAAAATTCATGTGTAACAAATACTTGTCATAATTTAAAACAATCTATTTAAAGGTGCATGTGTGTGTGCTAGATTTTTTAAATGATGAAGGAACAGAGTAAGCATCCTTAAAGTGAGATGATTTGATTTAAAGAGGGGGTTTGTTGTTATTTTAACTCAGAACATGGAAAACAGGTTTGAGTTGATGATTCTGTCTTATAGGGAGATTTTATTCTGCCTAGCACACCATGATGTCTTTTTTGTTTGTTTGAATACAGAGAGATTACACGTTGTCAGATGTGCATAGAAAGAAACGCAGAGAAAAAGCAAATGTAATATTCTATGTACACAAAATGAAACATTGTCATCAGAACTAAGAAAGCCTGGCCGTGTCTGCATTTTTATTTTGGATTTACTGTAAAAGACTTCTTGAAACAGGGACAGCTGTATGATCCTGTGCAGACATTTCAATGCCCTGTAGAAAAATGTCTTTTCAGAATGAGCGGGTCTCCCTTCTTTTCTTACTCACCAATTTTCACAAAGTACCTACGAGAAATCATGGGCTTCTTTGGTTGGACATGTTCAAAAGTTGTGAGCAGTGTGCACTGAAATTTTTTTTTCCCCAAAGGATTGAACTAAAATATCAATGTCTAACAGCAGACAGGTGGACACATGAAAATCCACTTAGATGCAAGTCGAAGGAAACCCTTCCACTGCAGAAACATCCGAGCCTGTTGCACAGCTTGACAACCTGCAGCTCAGGGCTTTCCTGAAACAGTAAAGCAAATCAGGTACTACTTTTATTTGTTTTAAATCTAGTTTCTTAGTTGCATTGCCGGTTTCATTGAAACTTGATGCAGTTTAGGTGGAAAAAAGTTTGGGCAAATCATATCCCCAGATTAAAAATTCCTTTTAATATCTTCTGATTTTACGTGGAATTAAAATAAACATGGAGACTAGGCAGCAAAATCAAGTCAGCAAGGTACATGAGAAGAAGTAGAAGTGCAACAACTTTATGATGAGAAAAAGAGACATTTAATATGATAATTTCAGTTGTGTTGCAACAGGACCTCTAGAAGATTTAACAAAGGTGGGGGAAGATTCATATACTTCTCCCAGGCATGTGGTGTGTTGTTTTACTCAGTGGTTCCCTCTCACATCAGGAAAGAAAAAAATAAGTATAAAACCCATTCAATATTTAAATGTTGTGCTATAAATTTATGTGGCAAGAGTTCCAGAGGACCCTTAAAAATAGGATAGGTTAGAATAATTTTTCATACTTAAATTCTGAAACTAATTCAAACACCATAAGCAGTGTACTGGAAGGTTACATTTTCTATCTGTTATCACAGTTTTCATTCATCTATCAATTTTTATTCATTACCAGCTTCACATTATAGAATTTTATTGGATCATTGACTAATGCTTTCTATTTTTCTGCTTCTGATTAATGCATTTATTGATGCAAAAAATAACAGATATTACTTTGGGGAATAAAAAACAATAGAACAAATTGAGCTTTAATGTTGGCTTCTTTACCAAATTGTCTAAAAAAAAAAAAATAATTAAAATATCTGCTTCCATTTATCATTTCTCCTACACAAGTTTTAGTATCCTATTACATGCAAGGGGTTTTGCACTTGAGACAAAGGTTTAATTATCAGGCTACTGCTAGAATTGTGATATATTGTCAGGTAGCTACATTACCTGTGATCTCTTAGCAGCGTTTCAGTGTTTTAATTTTAACCGATGAGACACTTCATTTTACATCCCCACAACCTTGTTAAATACACTGAACAACAACAAATTTTTTTATTGATCTTAATGGAGGTGTTCAATGTTAACTTCATTTCACTCTGACATCCATTTTAATTCCTTTAACTCATTGCAATCTTTAGTTTGGCATAGGACAGTACAATTCATTGAGGCTCTAATATGTTTAATTATGCTCAGTGGAAACATGTTTAAAATTCATTCTAGTTCTAGCAGACGTATATAAGCCAAATGCTTCCATAAAAAGGAAAACTCAGTAACTGGAGGCTCCACAAATTTCAATTCATCGTGTGCAGCGGCAAGGGAGGGTAATCTCTTTACCATCTGCATATTTTGATGAGCTATTTTAGTCCACAAATTCCTACATTGGAGGTTATAACTTCAAAAAGGCAAACTCAGCTATCCTGAGGCAAGTTGCAATCAGCAAAGTATATCAGCTATCCCTCCCCTTAGACACAAAGCTGAACCAGAAAGAAACTCAGAGGATGCCTGAAAAGCCTTTTAAGGAAGAGGCCACCTGCCAGTTGAGAAGCAGAAAGGTGGATGGGTCTGAAAGTTCTGTGCGCTGTTTACTATGTGAAGACAGTGGCTGTGCCTGTGAGATGGGCTCACCAAATCACACAGATCATATCACAACACCTTCTCAGTCCACCCATTGCCTTGGTCTCGATGCTGTGCAGCTTTCTCTGCTCTCACAGGCCACATAAGCTCTTACCAGGATCACTGTGGGCTAACACGGCTTGGTGCTGGTACTGGCAGGGTGTCCATGTACCTGGTCCATCTTGTGAAGGAGCACCAGCTCATTTTAAGCCACTCTTCTGTTTACACCCTGAGACCTCCAGCTGGCTTGACAGTTGCAATTAACCTCTCCAAGCATCTGCCCAGCTCTGTCCCTGCCAGGTGATATTTAGCAAAGTGACTTACTTTGCCCTCAGCCCTTTCTGTGCTGACATTTTCAACCATTTACTGATATTTCCATTGATCTTTTTATTTGCACCCCAGTGACCTCCAGAATCATAAGTAAGGAAAGCTGCATGAGACAGCAGATCCTGCTCAACATCCATCACTGTTCTTGGTAAATCCAAGTTCAATCACCCCCAGTTTCTAGGACTGTGCAAACATGTGGTGTAAAGTTGGGTAATGCTATGAAGAAACCCAAGAGATGGAAGTAGAATTTTATATTGAAGACAAAATCAGCATTAATTTCACAAATTACGCTGTTCTATTTTCATTTATTCATAACTCTTGCAGTGTCACTTTGGTGAATGTGATCCGAAGAGTGTCAGCTCTCTAACAACACCGGTGGTGGAGTCAGCACAATTTCCATCCACTGCTGACTAGCATCCAGGTCACTGGCTCATCCAACAAGCCACTTCCATTAGCCTACCACTTATTGAGATCATGCATATCATTAGATGTGTATTTTTTTTTTGTAATGTGGAATTCAGCCTAAACATTCTATTAGTTTTCCATTTTCCTCCTCTATTTTCAGTCACAATTTTCCTTCAGTGGCTGGAAGACCCTAGAATGAATTTTATTCTTCTTTTTCTTTTCCCTTTGGCCTGTTCTTAACTTGAATATCATTCTGTTTTTCTCTGTTAATGATTAGACCCACAGTTTTCTTTCTCCCAGTTTTTTTGGATCCATCTTCTCCAGCAATTCTAACTTTCCAGCTTTGATGTGAGTAGTGTTTTAAACAGTACTGTAGACAATGGCCAACTCTACCATATGGAGCAATAAAAATGCTTGGATTTCCTTTTGAGTTATAGTGCATAGGACTGGTAATTCAATTCACTCCACTACTTGATTTGTTTTTCATTGCCAGTACACACAAGGATGAATACTTTAGGGGTTATTTTAATGCAGAAACACCCAGATTGCTTTATTTGTCTTGATATCAGCACATTTTCCAGTTTATGAATGGCTTTTGTTTTTATTGTTTATTCATTTACCTGGACTGAATTCCATTTGTCATTGGCAGGTCCCATCATGTGGGTGCATTCCCAAACGAGCTGTACTGCACACGTGGGACTTTCTCCTTTGTGCACTCAGTGACAGTGTTACTACTTGGAGATTCATTGTATATTAAGGGGCACATTCTGCTGATGCCAGCTGCAGCCTTTTTCTGCACAGGACTAGTATTTCAATCTGTCACAGTCTGACACTAATGCAACATTTGTGTTTCAGCATAAGCCTGGCTCCAACTTTCTTCCCAAAGTCTAAATTTGTGACACACAAGCATAGGAACTACTTTAGCTGTCTTTAGTTTTCACCTCTGACTTCTAAATCCCTTTTGGACTATCATGAAAAGTCTTATAAGATTCTAAATATGATTACCACTAAGTCTTTTTTAATGACCAGGAGAGCAACAGTTTATTTTTCTTATTGAACTGTGAGATCAGCGGTTATCCATCCCCAGCAATTTCTCCCTGAGAGATACATGACTATGTCATGGACTTGGGCATGCTTAAAAGCACATCTATCTGTCAGCAAACCTGTAACAGTCAAATTATAAGTCATTCAAATGTTGCAAAACATTTAAAATGGAACACTCTCAAAATGCTGTTCTAACCAGAACTATGTCTATATAACACAGTAAGCCTGACCAGCAAACCTCTTTATTTAGGTCTAAGAGTGCTTATCACTCATTCTGGAAACTCTGATTTCTCAGACAAGAGAGGTGGTCTGTAAAGACCATATTTTTATTTTAGTTCTTCCCTGAACCACTAAAAATGAGAACTTTTCCTCATTCAGGTGCACTTTATTTTAAATCTCTCTTACCTTCCAAAAGAGTCTAAGAGAAGAGTCATGCCACCAAAGTCAAGTCCAGCAAATCTGTAATATGAGCAATTCTGTAGCCTTTTGGAGTAAGACACTGGGAAATTACTACTTCCCTAATATTATGCTGAACATCTTAACACACTAGAAAGCAGGAAGCATTTAGAGGAGCAAATAACCTCCAAATCTCAGGAGTGATCCTTTACAATTCATGGATTTCTCTACAGTTGGAAGGCTACAACAGTTTTCACTGCTTACATTGTGTCCTTTAATGGCTTTGTCTGTGGATTGCTACTGTCCAAATCATTTCACACAACAGACAGTTATGTTCACTTAGCATTGCATCTGCCAGTATTGTGAGCAGCAATGTTTGCCGAGGCAACTGTGTCCACACAGGGGAAAAAAGTGTTTTTCACATCTCTTGAAATGCTAGAGTGAGTAAATTATACTTTTCTGATGGTATAATATTATATAGGATGGGATTCTTGAAGGAGGCTGCATGGCTGTATTAAATAAAAATAATAAATTACAAATGCAAGCCATTTCATGCAGATAGACCTAAAGCAAGACATGTCTACCTAAAGCTTTCAGTTTCACAAGCTTCATAATATAAGTAGAATCAAAGCACAAGACAGAACAAAGGAATTTTTTTTTCCACCAGCTTATGGACAGAAGATTGAGCATGAAAATGGCCAAGATGTAATATACAAAATATTCAATGAAGCACAAACCAAAAAAAGTGAACAGATCAAAATAAGCCATGTTGCTTATTTTTTGCACTTCAATTTTTATAGAATCACACACTCCTAGAATGCTTTGTCTTGGAAGGGAACTTAAAGATCATCTTGGTGCAACTCTGTGCCATAGGCAGGGACACCTTCCACTAGACAAGGTTTCTCAAAGCCCCATCCAGCCTGGCCTTGAATTTTAAATGGCCCTTACACATTCCCTACCTTCTGTGCATTTTTACACCTCTTATTACCATTTGTAGCATGACTTGCAGCTTCCAGAAGCTGAGCTTGGAATAGCCTCTCTGGCTGTTTTTTGCAGGAAAACAAACTGCACAAAGAATCAGCACTGTATTATCTCTACAAACATGTACTCTTCCTTACTCATTTTGCAGTTCTCAATCTAGTGGATGTCAGGGTATTTAATATGGCCCATTCTTCATGGAGAATAGTCATCCCATTTGCTGCTGTGAGATTGATAGTGCTGTGTGCTATCAATCCCAAAAGCTCTGATGCAGGCCATGGACCTCAACCAAAAGATTCCTTTCTGTGCTATCAATCTCGCAGCTCTGTGCTCTCTTCGAGTCTTAAATCAGTCTGGTTGATATCTTTCCAGTTTCTGTATTCCTGCATCAGCAGTCTGGCTAAACATGGTCATCATTCACTACCTCTGTTTCAGCAGTGGTTACAAACACAATATCACCTTCTGCAACGTTCCACTATTGTTATTGTCATTGCTATTTATTTATATTAAAGGAGGACCCCCGAGGTGATCAGTGCTTTCCAAATCTTGGGAAAACCACAGATTCCATCCCCCAAAGTGGAAGAGGCATACAGCAACTTTTTTTTAACCAGAGTAGGACTTGCAAACTTAGACAGAACAGACAGATACAAACTACAACAGCCTTGTGTTGAGTAACAGGGAAGTCCAACATTTCCTCATTATGGATGTTTCCAGCCTTAACACACTGAGTTCTGAGGCCCTGCAAAATGTTAGAGTGGAAAGGCACAAGTTCCCCTGCTCTGAGCAGCACTCATTAGCCAAATGGCCATCGTGGCCTCCTTAAAAACTCTCAAAAGACCTTACATGTTGTCCTGGAAAGTATTTTTGTAAATGTGAACATTAAAAGAAATATTTAATGAGGGTTCTCATCTTCTTTTCCAAATTTTTTTTTAGGCTAAGTTCATACTTAAGGTGTAATTTTTAAAAACAGGAACCCAATAAAAATACCTTCAGAATTTAGGTCTTGGGAGGTAAAGAAAAATTTTCAGTCAGAAGCTTTTGGCTCACATAGAGAACAGTTGAAATGTCTCTCATATTCAAGTCTTAATATAAGCTGATAATTAAACTCTTTACCATTATTGTTGAATGTGGATTTTAAATCCTTAAAATACGGGAATGTCAAATCACCTTTCCCACTGAGACAATTTAACAATTGAAATTTATGAACCGTACCCTTCATTATGACTTCCATTATGTAAGGGGATCTTAATTTTAAGCCCATTCAATTTTTCAGTAGAAGACTGATGAAATAGTATGAACCTTCGCTTTTACAGAGCTGCTTCTGCACAGAAATGATCAGATAATACCCTACGTGAGTATTTGAGTCTACACAGTGATTCTACTGTGAATCAATGTGTTAAGTCAAAGCTGAGCACTTAACAACCAACACTTACCAACTTTTTGGTAATGCAGGAAATAAAGGAGTACAGGAAAACCATCCAAGGTGTACAAGCAGCAGCAAGAGCAGGTGAAGCATCACTGTCTCTCCCTCTGTGGCTCTACTGGGCTGTGTGTAACAGGAGCCTCCTCTTTAGAGGTCAGAATACAGAAACAGGGGAGCTGCCAGTTTATGCAGCTGAACCAAACCAGATAAAAGGTAAGAAAAAAAATAGAAGCGGTGGGTCTTTTATTTTTCTTTTTTGTTCATCCTTCCCTAATTAATATACACAGTAAATATTTCTGGGCAGCACCCTGCTTGGAGTGACAGGATGGAAATCTGTAATGAGAATCAATAATTTAGTGGAGACTCTATTTATTATTCTATTTTTGCTGCTCATAAAGGCTGTCACAAAGACTGAGGGCCCACCATGCCACACACTGGGCAAAATAACTCCATGGGAAATGTCAGTGTCTGCAAACACAGCAGTCCATGAACAGAGAAGGAAAGGGAAAATAATGCAGATAACCAGCTCACAGAAGAACTGGAAACTGCACTCATGACTCCCAAAGGGTGATCCACTGCTCTGACTCGAGCTCTTTGAAAAGATGCATAGTTTTAGTCCTGACAAGCAGACCAGGCAGGGCAAAGCAGCATCCTGAGAACATGAAAGGGGAAATGATCTAAGTTAGACAAAACAGAGAATGGGTTGAGAAGAAAATAAGAAGTAGCAGCTGTCAGAGATGAGGAAAAATAGTGCTGGGCTCATCTTGACTTCCTGAGAGCTGCAAAGGGAATCTAGTGTGGAGTTTGCTTCCCTTTGCTGGTGCCAGAGATGCTGCCACTGTTCAGAGCAGGGCTTGATGCCAGCGTGTTCATCTGCTGGGTATGGTCAGCAAAGAAATATTCAAGCTGCTGAAAGCCTGAGCTCTGCAGCTGTGTAGGTTTAACCATGAAGAGAGATGAAATTAAATACACAAAACCCCTGCAAAATGCAAGGCTCAAATGGGAAGTTTAGATAAATAAAGTGCAGCACTAGAAAAAAATAGTGATCAGTGAAAACCGAGAAAAATATTTATATGTGAATAAGTTTTAAAAGGATTTCATAAAAATTCCATAATTTTGTATAAAAACACACAGAAGTGAAATTAAAGTGCAATATTTCAAATGGCCCAAGGACCTGGATTAAGCAGATGAAGACAGAGGTGTTTTTAATTACTCAGAAAAGGTCCTTTATTAGTCTCTGACTTATATATTGATTTTGTCTGGTTAATTTATACATGTGTGGTCTATGGAGTCCTTGCAATGCAAGTTTTTGTAGGTGCTATCTGCTGTAAATACTTAATTTCCCTCTCATCTTTCAAGGACAGATTTCTCTATTTTAAACTAAATTTCTCTTTATTCTATAAAAGACCTCATCTAGTCACAACTTCAATCTGCAATGAGTGTATGTAGCGAGCTAATTTATGCCTCTTTCAGAATTATAATTACTCATTTTTTATAGAAATATGTTTCCTTCAAGAAGAACTGATTGAACTTTCACTGCTTACAGCATGAGACTATAAAGACGCTTGTATGAATCTTACAGTAATATCTTTACAGAAGACAGAAATGAGGATATAAAAACCAGAAATACAGTTCACTTAGATTGCAGCTTAGTGGAAGTGCATGACACTTTATCAGTTGTATAAGTCCTTCTAACTAAATTATGTTACAATGATGATGCCATTAATCATGCCTGCAGTGTTCTCCCCATCGTAAGATAGCTCCAATATACTCAGGCTTGACTAAAGAAAAATACCACACACTCATTTATTCTCTATTAAAGACAAATAATGGAAGCAAGGTAATTACCAGCAACAGTGATGTAAAAGCCAAAACATGAGCATATGCCAAAAACAATTGGGAAAAAATGAACAGTAAATTCTATCAGTAAAACTGTTCTGTTTTTCTGCAATAGAGCAAACTATAAAGTGACTCCATAAAGCTGTTAATGTAATGTAAATCAAGGCCTCCAGAACCAAGGTCATGGAAAAAATCTAACTGTCTAAAGCCAGGAAAGCAAAGTGAAGAGAAAAATCCGTGTTCTATGGTATATACTATCCTGTCTCTTAAATAATGATGGGCAAAGCAGCACACTGGGTAGGAATGGGACAGAGCACTCATCAGTATGCAAAACCCCCTCTGTTTAAGGGAAGAATAATTTAAAGGTTATTTCAACAAAAGCAAATTAACTGTAGAGTTCAATATCTGCTTTGTCATTACAATCCACCCTAAACATTAATGCAAAGTGCAAATAGCTAGTACTTCTTCCACCATGATGTTGGATCACAGAGAGTTTATAAGAACCATTTAAAATGAGTTACTAAGCCCACTCTGAAAGAAAATATTTATTGATGCTTATTGGTTTTCTTTTGGAGAGAGGGTAGTTCTGCTGCACCGCAAAGAACAACCTTTAATGTGATCTTTTACATCTGAGTCCCCTTAGCTATCATCCCCTCCTTCATTTATCATAAACTCTGACTATAACTGCAGTGATTCAAACACCCTCTGCACAAAAAATTGAAATGGCCATGGCAGTGCTCCAGAAGGCTGGACACATGCTTGATTGACACATGATTGATGTGTGTGCACAGCATTGAGTGGGCCATGGAACATGGTCAGCCCCTACACAGTGCAGGCATTGCTGGAAAACTCTGGTGTCCTACCTGGTGTGATGAAGGATAAACTGACTCTAATGTCCAGGAATGAATGTGGAGGTGCCAAAGTTCCCTTCACTAGGAAGGCTGTTGTCACTTGGCTGGATTCCTACCCACATGTGAGCTGTGGGAACAGCTGCCTTTGCAGCAGAGCAAAACCCCCAGGAATTTCCTGGGGTCGTTTTTCTGCCAGAGGCCAAAGCCAGAGTGAGAAGCAGACGGGCTCTGCTCGTGGCTCATGGACGCTGCTGGCTCTGGGCTCCTGAGCTCCTGATGCTTTCTGTGTACTCTGGTCTCCAGAGAACCAGGTTTCCTGCCCTTAACTGGGGATTTATTGCCTCAGGAAGCATCAGAGCAATACAGTCCATACCTGAACCACCCTTGGTGTAAGCTGGTGCCAGTGGTGGTGGGATGTTGTACTGGTGGGGAAACTGCTTAATCCGCTTTGCTGAACACTTTTCTACCCTTTGGCCTCGAGCTCTGTTACAGGCTCAGTGAGGGCAAACACATCTCAGTGTTACATCTCAGAATTTCTTATTAACTGCGGGAACCAGGGTTGTTCAGTCTGGAGAAGAGGAGGCTCAGAGGTGACCTCATTGCTGTTTACAACTACCTGAGGGGAGGTTGCAGTTGGGTGGGTGTGAATCTCTTCTCTCAGGCTGACGACACCGGAAAGAGAGGATATACCCTTAAACTATACCAGGGGAGGTTTAGACTGGATGTTAGAGGTTTTTCACAGAGTGATCTCTCATTGGAATGGTCTGCCCAGGGAGGTGGTGGAGTCGCCAGCCCTGGAGGTTTACAGGTTCACAGGTTTCACAGGTTATTCCGAGTTGGAAGGGACCCCAAGCGAACATCCACCCAGGGGATTGAATCCACTAAGAAAAGACTGGATGAGGAACTCAGTGACGTGATCTAGGCGATGGAAGGCTCAGATGGACAGGGCATGGTGCCCATGGCTCCAGGATTGTGGGTTCGATTCCTGTGTGGGCATTCGCTTGGGAGTTGGACTAGATGATCCCTGTGGGTCCCTTCCAACTCAGAATATCCTGTGATCCTGTGAACTTGGATCACTGCAGAATTTGTTCATATTTAACATATTTATTATATGTTAACATATCATACACTTAGAGAAGCTGGCACTGTTGTATCAGGTAGCAAAGCAGAAGATAAATGAAAGCATATGCCACATCAGTGTATAACTCATTTGCATTCCTTCATCATTTCCTTAAAAATCACCTGTGAATTGAACCCCTTTTTCATTGATTTAAACCGTTCAAGCAGAAGTGTTTGTCATATGTCTATAGTTTCTGTCAATGCAAATCACTGTTTTTATATATTGTTGCGCAGAGCAGCTAAAATTACTCCAGTAAACAAAATTATTTAATTTTCCTATACATCATCATTACATTAGGCTGAAAGCCCAACATGTTTTGCAAAGGAAAAGAAATGCCAAGAGTGACACACAAAGGCTTCATCTTTCAAACCTGCAGTTGTCAAAGGAAACATAATTTTTATTGGCTTTTACACAATTTATCCTTCTGCACACACTTAAACTTCAATGCCTACTGACTGTTCCTGTGCATGTGCTGAAATATTTGTATGCAAAAGCTAAATATGTGCAGAAGAAGAAATGTGTCATTAGCTTCCACATGCACATTACAGCAAATTGGAACAAAAATGCCCTAAGGAAAAGATCGTGTGAATTTACAGTTGAAATGGTCAGAACCCAATGGCTAAAGAGCAGCATTTAACCATTCAGCAACACATTGGGCTTGTTGTTTGCTTTAGGCTTTTTTATATGGACTCCAACATATGTGTGGGTGTATGCATCTTCTGGGCAGAATGTGAATTAGATCAGATAAAACACATATCAGCTCTACAGGGTGCCCCTAAACACTCACCAACCAACCCATCCATTGCTGCATTTGCCATCTTAAGCAAATTCAATTTCTTCCTTTGTGATAAAATAAGCCAGTTCAAAGCAGATAACATCTCACAATAATGAGTCCCAAAGCTGCAATTTAACACAAACCTAGCAATTCTATTATACAACACATCCAGTTCATTAAAAACAACAAGCCAGCTTGTGTATGATCTGTATCACCACAAATCAACCATCAGCAAACTAAGCTGCTGGGAAATGCATGGTCCAGTTGAAAGGGAAAAAAAAAAAAAGCCCTATAATCACCTCAAATGACAGTTAATTTAGATTAAATGATCAGATGAACTTATATATAAGAGCCATTAATAGTGAGATAAAAGCTGTTCTTATCCAGTAAACTTTAAAAGATCTTTACTCTATATAAATTATAGTATATTCATAGTAAATATAGTCACATTTCATGTATTATTCCAAATATCTGAGTTTATTCAAGCCAATGGCTCATAGTAGCAGAGGTCTGGTTAACAAGTATTAGTTTATTTACTGGAAATCTGTATAAAAGACAACAGAAATCTATTTAGAAGATATTACTAAATCACTTGGACCCATTCCTTCATTTCATGAGCTGCTGGACACCTGGCAACTCCCATTATCTTTAATGAGAAGCTTCCAAACCTTTTCAAAATATGAATACTGGGCACAGTGGGCCCCCAACTGAAGCATCTTATATATTTTAGCATTCACACCACTTCAGTGCTACCAGCTCTGTTGCATTATACTTGCTTCACCTTGCTTAATGGAAAGAATCTATCAGGTTTAATGCTAATGAAATATTTTAAAATTCCTCTAGGCTCAATAAAAGGCAAGACATGTGGCCGACACACACTGTTCAAATGGTCAATTCTAGTTTTAAAGCAACAATATATGACTCTTTCTTACAGGTTTACCATTTTAATTGCTCTCTCTAATCCAATTTTACATCTAATGGACCATTCAGAATGCTTTGAAAATAGTATGCATGTTACTACAGCAATTTGATTACTGCCTTACCATCCATCTACCGAATTGTTCACGATGTATTTCCTCTCACAGTGTCTGAATATTTCCAGGATAAGAGCTGGAAAGGGCAAAGTGAGGCAGGGAGTGCACCTTCACCCCCAGCCAGGCTCTGTGTCTCCATACTGCACGTGTGCAAAAAAGCACATTTCTGGCAGTTCAGATTTGCAGTTTATGCAGCCATTGCCCCACCTCCTGCACACAAAAAGCAATACCTGGGTTGTTCTGGTTTTTTCCCTATATGGGAAACACAGGTTGCAATTTGTGTCTCTGAATACTACAGGCTGTGTCTTTTCATGAGACCAGGACATCACAAAGAGTGGAACTGACAGAAAAGGCCAAAACTACCCAGCAGTGAATCTTGGTCTTCATTTCACTAGCAACCAAAAGGACATTTCTTGCAATAATCAGAGCTCTGTTACACCAGCTTAATAGGGAAGTGGAAGGGCACAATATTCAAATAACCACCACTAACTGCTGGCATACCAAACACAGCAAAGCTGTGTGTTCCTTATAAGAAAATGTACTTGAAATTGCCTTACTGTGCTTCTGTGATGGCTGAGGAGGGACTGGTGCTCCCACAGGGCAGACATGGGGACCAAGGAGTCTGTAGGAATCCAGCTGCCTGGTCTGAATTTTGCTGCTGTAAGTCTTGATGCTTTGAAAGCAGAGCAGGCTGGACACGTGTGCCTTGCTCAGAGCCGTGGTTACTGATACACAGCTGGGAGAAGGAAGCTGAATGCTACTTTCAGGGCTTCTTGTGGTCACTAAATTAGGATTTGCCTATATGTTATATAACAGATGTAGGACAATCCTCACAGTCTTGGGTGGGTGTATGGGTACCATGGATGCTGGAATACAACATTATATATGAATAATGGCAGCATGAGCAGAAAGGCAGTTATATTAATAAGCATCCAAGTGATTTGGAGAAACCATAGTACTTCAACTTTGGCAACGCCTAACAATTGTCTGTGCCTCAACACTGCCTTCGGAGACTCCCTAGACTCAGGAAGGAGCAGCAGCAACTCACTTTGTGTGAGGAAGAGGAGTGAGAGGCACCATATATCTTCATCCACACAGGTTTTGGCTCACCCTTACTGCAAAAAGGATAATACAAGGCTACAGGGAAACCATAGTAGGTTTCCCTTCCTCCTGGCACACAAATCACACCAAAGGAGGTTGTAACAGCTACCAAAATGCTGGGAGATTGTCACAAGATTTTCAAATAGCTAAAGATTGACAGCCCTGTCACAGACAGAATCAGTAACAGTTCAGTAACAGTTCATTAGGCAGTTTCTCTAGTGAGATCCATGGTGTTCCTAAACCAGATCCCAAGGCAAGAGGTGACTTTAAAAGTTTGTTGTCTTTTCATGAAAAATTCTGAAGATTAGGTTTACATGCATCAAAACACAATAATTGACCCAGAAGAGATGTAGAATTGGGATAAAAACTGTTTGATGAAGGTGAAACTTAAGACACATTTGTTTAAGGTACACTCTCAGTTTTGGGAGCCTTAATGCACTGGCTGCCTGCCTTCCCTTTCCAGGAGTGACCAGATTTATTTATTTTTTTAATACATACAACTTCTCCTATCTGGGCTTCAACTTCTTGTAAGTCTTAAAGGTCTAATGATAGAAATTTATCTTGTTTATAGAAAAGATATAAAAGAACAATTTCAATATAGACTGAAGATACCTTTAGAGACAGAGAATTGAAATGTTAAGTATGTCTTCCTATATAAATTTGAAGAAAAATATACAAGAAATATACAGGAAATTCAAACTAAAATTAAATTCAGAAAATTCATTTTGAAGTCATCAACAATCTCACTTTGTTTCACTGTTTCCAAATGTTTTCAAGAGCCTTGACATTCTCTGAAACCCCAGCAGTGAACCAGAAATGTGTGGCTTCCCAAAATACTCCCAGCTCAGGGAATGTGTTAGTCCTGGGTCAGTCCCCAGTGCCCCAGTAGAAGAAATTTATCTGATAGGCTTCAACAATGCCAAGAATCCACAAAGCCTGGATTTTTCCTGGAAATTCTGCCAGTCCAACAGGGAGCATGGATTGGGAGATATCTGTTACATTTTCATCTGGTATGTCTTAAATTTATGGCAAATGAATTTTCTCCTGAAAAATCCTGTGATGGCCAGTCCCCAGACCTCAGTCCTGTTCTTATCAGCAATACTTGCTTGAACAGGATGGAGAGTAAGCAAAATCCTGGAGGCTTGGATCCCTCAGGCTGATAAGGACACATTCTGCAGCAAGGGATGCGCTTCCATGGACTGGAAAACATCACAAAATACACTGAAATGTGTCAGCAACAAGGTACCAAAGAAGCATGGACATCCTTCCCTTTAGGAGAAGTGTGGAGTGCCAGGATTCAAAGACATGAACAGTGTTTAACAGCCACTGCCTGTTGCCTTGTGCACAAGGCTTCACACAACATCACCCCTTGCACACTGGATTCTGAGAAGTTCAGCCTGCAGCAAGGGTGGTCAAATATCTAATTAGTATCACAAATAGATGCACAATTCAGCAGTTTGCTTAGGTTTGAGCAGTGTCCCATGCCTGGTGCTTTACACAAGACCCGGCTTAGACCAAAACAATTATAGATTTCCAAGTAAGCTTCCAGTTGCTGGAGGGGCAATGAAAAACCTGTTCTAAATAAAATGGACTTCTAATGCCAGTGAATGGTGTTATCTAGTCTTTGTATCTTGACCAGTTTTTCAATTTTCAGAGATAGGATCTAAAAATTGCATTCAATAACAGCATTTTTAATGTTTAGAAACGTTGCTTGTCTCTAAACAACGGATAAGAGGATGTAAGCAGAGGTGCTGATCAATTTGTTATAAACACAGTCTATACAAACATACATGCATATCTATATTGCTTAGCTAGAAAAGTTTTGCAATGTCATTTCCAGTTCAGAAAGGACTTTTGTCATCAGACCTTCAGGACAGCCAATGTTTCAGCCTCATTTCATCTACCAGCTCTCCTAACAAACCCAGAGCAATCTTGAAACTTGGTTGATCTTTTTAACCACTTATTTCACAAGTTCAACGGTAAGTTTTACTCCTCAATTGTACAGATGTTCCTAATATGAGGCATTCCAGCTTAACACAGCCCATAACTTCAGCAACACCACTTTATGACAGAGACAGGTATTATATGATGTCAATACCATGTGACATACCAGCTACTATTACCTACAGCAACTGCTAGTTTTAAGTTTGCTGTCAAAGAGGCGAAGTGAGAATATTTGTGCAGATGTTAATTCTGGTGTTATGTTTCAGTGACTTAAAAAAATCCCCAAACCATGGACTTACCAGGATACCAATTACTCTGCTCTGTGCTTACCTTTTTTTTCCTCGAAAACAGAAAGTAATTTCTACTTTAGCAAAGCTACAAAATTAGTTGACCAAGAACGACATAATTGGTTTGGAAATGTAATCTGCATTTGTCTGATTTGGTAGAAGACATAAAAGCAAGGCAAGCCTTTAGATACAAAACACAGCACATACCATTCTCAGTAGAAGCTGACAGCGCTATTCCTTCAGCATAGTAAATTTGGCTGGAAACTAAATGAGAAATTATTAGTTCTCCAGATTCTATACATTGAGAAGTGATATACAGTATGAAATATTGTTTCTCAGATAAAGCAGCAGCCCTTGCCTCCAACTCTATACTACAACAGTCACCAATGAAATATAATTGCTGGCAAGAGAGAGGTAAAAAATGAAGCAGTGGGTTAAGTATGAAACTGCCAGTAGGCAGGCAGACAGGGAACCAAAAGAAAGCAATCTTCCCACATAGATTAGCTTGTTTCTCTGTGCTAACTTACCACAATTAATACTATATACATCAGCAACTTGAAATATAAAATAGAGAAGATAAATCATTTTGGTAGTCTGCTGCTATTGACTTAAATTGGAGCAAGGCATGTAGTATCAATATCAGGTCCAGATGCTCTGAATGAAGTAAACATTGAGTTCCTCATATTTGTTATAGTTGTAATACCTTTTTTCCCATAACTTCTGTTTCTGAATAAGGTTGAAGAATTAGAACACAAGACTCGGTTATTTTACATTGTCACCATGAATTCCAGCAGTAGATTAAAAATGGTAGAAGTAAATGATCTGCCCGTCTGTGCAGCCCTCCCTCTTCCACCAACCAGCTCAGTGAATCCTGCACATCTAGATCCTCATCCCCTTAACAGAACAAGCACTTTCTGATTTTTCCTCTCATTTTTTTCTGTTTGTTTTGCTTTCAGAGCTGTCTCTCCAGCTTCTGTTTGATCTTTGCTATGACCACGTGGCTGTAAAGTCAGACTAAAATTCTGGCTATCCCTACATTTGCAGCTGGCTTTAGCCTCCTATCCCAGACTTTGTGATTTCTGGAGCCCCAGGCAGGAGCTGACATTGCTCAAAACAAACCTTTACATTCTGAACTCACAGAGACAAAAAATCCTGCTCTTGAAAGCAGTGTTTAGATCCCATCTCTGAAAGCTAAATACCAGCTGAAAACCTGGCCAAAATAGATAGATTGCACTGTCCATCTCAGGTCACTTCCCTGAGCATCCCAGGCTGCTCTGTACAGTTAAGAAGCCAGTTAATTGCACCTCATAGGTAGTCTGTGTATGGTTTGGAACTAATCAGAAGGCAGCAGTTTGCAATTATTTTCTTTTATTCAGAAATATTTTTAGCCCATCTTTTACCTGCAAGCTTATGTATTAAACCCAATTAAAAATGCACTTCATTCTTTAAAAATGAAACTCAATATCAGTCACTCTCCTCTTTTTATCTCTTCAGTGCAGTGGTACTGCTGGAGAGAGAAGTAATTAATGAGCAGAATCAAAAAGTTTCCAAAGTGTTTCCTCTTCACAATATAATCATGATTATATTAATGTAGTGTTTTTATTAAATAAAAATCAAGCCAACCTAGGCCTGTGAATATTACTTCACAGGCAAGGAAACCTTTATTAGCATTCTCTAGCTGCTGCTGCAATTCTTTCAGGGAAGTTTTATTGCTGCAATATATATTCTGAGGTCTGCTACTAGATTTTTGTCTTGTTTATGGAATTTAAATGGTGTATTAGACTAAATTCTTCACTCTGCCTCTTTCCTGAAACAGAGATCCTAGACAGATGAGTTGATGGGAAGAAAACCAAATAGAAATAAACCTCCTAACATTTTCTAATCAGAATTCAGTAACCAGGCACATTTGTATTGGATACCAAATTCTCTGCTGACCTCTGGTGAAGCTGTGGCAGGAGCAAGAGCAAGGGAAATGTCGCCAGGCAGCTGCAAGAGCCATGTGTTACTCTGATCCCAGACTTCAAGCCATGAGGATGAAACACCAGAATTGTAGCTCTGCAAACTTCAGAGCGGAGTCGTGGAAATGTTAATGTTGGAAAAGATCAAGTTGGAAAGGATCAAGTCCAATTGTCAAACCCAGCACCATCACCATGATCAACATTTAACCATCCCTTCAAATGCCATATCCACAGGGGTTTTTGCACACTTCCAGGGATGGTGACCTCACCACTTCCCAGCCTGTTCCAATGCTTTACAACCATTTCCATGAAAAAACTTTTCCTAATGTCTGATCTAACTTCCTGTGACACAACTTGAGGCCTTTTCCTCTCACTCACCCTGTCACTTGTTACCTGGGAGAAGAGACTGACACCATCCTCACAACAATCTCCTTTCAAGTGGACAGTTTTGTCCAATGGAACCTTCTCCCATGTCCTACATTTCAGGAGGGATGGGGGCAGGGACTGCCTGCCTTTCCTCAGGGTTTCTCTCCATCTGGTAGACAGTTTATGTAAATAAAGTCACGCTGTGGCCTTCCCCTTGTTCAAATGGGAGCAGACAGCTTCTTTCCCTGCAGCGTTTTGGGCCCCAGGGCTTAGGTTTAAAGCCAGAACAACTCTACTGAGTTCACTAACATTAAAATGGAGGAGTCTGAGTCTTTGAGTCCTTAGTACTCCAGTCTTGCTGGCATTATTTTATTTATTCAGCTCATCTTTCCAGAAAACATCCAATTTAGATAATAGCTAGTGGGAGAAGCAATCCCCTTTAGGGATCAGCAGTGGTTGTTATATGATTTCTTAACAACTATTTTCTCAGTGGCAAACAAGTCTGCTACTGAAATAGTACTTTTGTAGCATGTGAAAGTACTGCTTCCAGAACTACTTGAGTCTATTAAATCTGAGGAAAAAAACCAACAGATTCATAACTCAAGATTAAATCCTTTGTAACAAATTCATAGTTTGCTTGGCCTCCTGTTCTCTTGCATAGATTATGCTTTTTGACTACAAAAGGCAAGGAGATGTAGTGCACTGACGTAGCCCAATCCAAAAAAGGGGCTGGGGTAAGCTTTTATTTTAATAATTTACTGCTGGCTATGTTGGACTGCTTGGTATTAACATCACTACACTCCTCAAAAGTAGCTGGAAACATAGATTTTCAAATTCAAAGCAAAAGAAATATTTCTACGTTATTTTCCAAGGCTTAAATTTAAATCTAGAGGGCATTCTAGGTTCTTATATGACATCAAGAATATATAGATAAGCATTCTCAAATTTTAAGCAAATATATTTTGCTCAAATACTGAGGAAAAATGTTCAGCCATTTTAGGGCCACTGGAAAGGGTTAATAACATCCACCACTGCAATTAAATCTGATTGGGTTCCTCAGCCTGCTGATATTACTCATATACCCATGGATGAGAAAGTCAAAAAGTCTGAGTGGGATCTTCTGACTTTCCATTTCTTGATGCTGACAAACTGCCCTTTCTGCAGCACCGCTGTGGTGGCAGCTGTGTGGGGGGACTGAGGGTTATATATCTCCACACACACAGTTAATGATGCAGTAGGTGGATGCCTATTAACAATTCCACTGATGATACACAAAAAGTAGAGTGAATTTAACCAGTCTTTTTTGATTATATGAATTTTTCAATAAAAATCAGAAAATAAATCAAACTAAACCTCTCTGGTAACATTTATTAGAAACTCTGGCATTTCTCATTAGCTACTTTTCATTAATTCACTTCTCTTTATGTTGGTGGGCCTAAATTGAAGCTCACTTTTTGACAGCAGTCAGGAAAGCTAAGAAATGTGCAAAGAACACATTTGTAGGCAGAGCAATCCAGCCACACAAGGTCAGTGCCTGAGTCTGCTGCTCCTATAGGTCCAACACCTCACCCAGGATTTCATCTGATGGTCACTTTACAGGCCATAACTATGGGATGAAATGAAAGATTCTGACAGTAATGAATTGATTTCATCTGGAGAATTAGTAAAGTCAAAAGGAAACAGATAAACTAAAACATGTTTATAAAAGCCATAAGAAAAATTCAGAGCATACAATGTAGTGCCACCATTCAGGACTAAGACAAACTGTAGGACTATGTCAATAAGGAACATGAAATTCAACAAAGACAAGCACAAGTAATCTCCAGAAACAATATTGGCTGGGGATTGGCACTGTAGAAAATGACCTGGGGTTTTTGGTCAACAATCGGATCAAGCCCTGAGCAGTCTATGCTGAGCCCAGAGCTGACCCACCTGGAGCAGGAGTTTGAACTGGAGACCTCCTGAGGCTCTTTCCAACATGAATTACTTCTGTGAGACTCTCAAAGTGGCTAGAGACTTGTCAGCTATTTGCACATTCTCCTGGGCCCAGCACTACACCATCCCACCAATGGAAGATACAATTTTGGGGAATGCTTCAGCATCTGCTGATAATTCAAACATCACACTGACTATATGTGCAATGCACTCAGGGTCCCTTATAGCCTTAATACATATTAACCCTTGCATATCACATCCACATCTACAGTATCATGAAAGAACAATGATTTTACAGAGACCTTCAAACTCACTGGGGCACCACAAAAAATTTTAGCAAAATCCTTGGCACTAACACAGCCCCGCCTTACCTACAGTTACATCCTAGCAGCAAAACCTCCTAAGGCAGACTTGCATTAGTTCTTGTGCCCTCTTTGAAAAGTTTTAAAAATGTACAAGAAATGTATGCAGATGTTGAAGTTTTCAAGTTACTGGAATTGTTGCAGCAGAGAGCTATTTTTGAGCAATGGCAAACACAATGTCATAGTTATGATCAGGGACTTAGGGATAAAATTTTCTTTAGGAAACAATTGCTAATTTCCACTGACTTGTATTTCTGGGGCATCCACATAGGATAGACTCACAGGAAACTTACAGCAAGAATCTCTGTTGTGCCACTCTGTTTGTAGAAGTGTTTATTTTAGGACTTTTCTTAGTGGGAAGGGTTGAGCTAATTGAAAGAGAGGGCGGGTTTGTTGTTACTCAACAAGCAGAGTCTTTTTTCTTCTGAATCTATGCAATGCTTGTCACAATCACATTTTCAATAAGAAATGTCTATACCATCACAGGAGCCATCACTCAGCAACTATTCCTTGTTCAGTTGGGGCACCAGATACACGCAAATATCAAATGCTATTTGCATGACATCCTTCATTAGCAAAGGTTAGTTACACGTCTTGCACTTCTAAGGTTCTTGGCTCTTATCTCTAATTACACACTGGCTTGCCCAGCTGCACAGGGAAATTGCATTGATACAATCTTTAGAACTCACTTAGACCTGTGAGAGCTGGTTTGATTTAAATTACACAGATATCACTGACTCTACCTCAGGAACCCTGAGATCAGAATTTGCTGTCTATTATAAATAATAAAAGGATTCAGAATGGATTTGTCATGGAATGTGAAGCAGGGCAAACTGTGCCTCTTGGCATGTGACCTCTGAGAAACAGATTTACTCCAGCATATTATGTGAATAAAGGCCTCGTACGAAACCCACAGAAATCGATGGAAAGATGCTCAGGGGACCAAACTGGCTGATCCAGAACTGGAGCACTACATAGTACATAAGCTCCCAACTGCTCTACCTGTCCTGAAGCACAGCTGCCAAGCATGAGGTTTGCAGGGGTTAGGAAATAGCTAAATTGAGAGAGATCCTGAGGCTTTGGGGCTGGACTGGGAAATGGAAGAAGCCTGAGGACTAGAGAGACAAAGGGATTCTAAAAACAGGCAGTAGTGAAACTCATAAGTCATAGCCAGTTACCCATACAACAGCTAACAGTAGCTACTAGGGCATACAAGAAGTCACAGCTGGTTGTAGTAAGGAAGCTGGTGAGTTGAGTGAATTGCATATACGTAGTTGTACTTTGAGTAGGCAGGAGATAGGCGAGTGAGGATGACAGGGACATCATTTGTTTCCTGGCAGAGAGAATTCCCCTGGAGCTGGGATAGTTTGGAAGACAAGGATCAAGTTCTCCTTTGCCTTTACTGGACAAAGTTCTGGTGAAGGAAGTGGGGCACCTGGGAAGAATATCAAAATGCTTCTCCATCTTCTGTGACCACCACCTGCCATGCCATCTGCTGCTGCTGCCAGTGCCACCTGGGCAAATCACCTCTTGGATGGAGCACCAGGGACAGCAGCCACGGGAAGGGCAGAAATGACATCCCACAAGCCTGAAGCCACAGTGGCCTTTAGAAACCACAGGCAGCGCTGTTCCCAGTCTGACCAGGTGCACCACAGCCATCACACACCGCAGTGACCAGAGATGAGTGACTGACATCTGACAGGCCTGACCTGTATCTCTGTGCATAATTCTATTGTTCATAAGCCAGGTGAGATGGCGTGAGTTCAGACATTGACTTTGATTCTCTGGCTGTTAGAACACCCCACATTTTCATGTATTTCATATTACTGGAGAATACTTTTAATTCAATAAGAAATAGTACAGATGAAAGTTCTCTGAGTCAGTCCGCTTATCTACTCTTCGCGTACACTTACATTAAAGACTTCACAAATTCCAATGCTAAGTGTGATAAAAATATATTTTAAGCAAAAAAACTGTTAAACACCTGCATTTTCAAATAGGCTTAGATTACATTTCAAAATTACTATAATGAATATACTGCTTAAGATTGTCTGGAATGTACACAACCAACTTCAGTCATCTCAAAGAGAAATTGATCTGCTTTGTGACCTTGACCTGGACATGATCTTTTGAGTTTGCAGAAGCATAAAATGGAATTATAGTGCTTGCTGACTTCCCAATGCGGTTTCTGAGACTGGAAAACAGCTGTTTGTTCAGCAGCAGAAGAGCCAGAACTTAGATTTAGGGGATATAGTATTTGTGCCTAAGTGTTTGTGCTGTTTGTATGTATAGAACGGGTGAGATAGATAGTGAGTTTGACCATGAAATTGCTTTTAACCACCATTGCGGTGTCACTCCAAGATCCCGCTTTGATTCACAGAACACACAGCTTGAATAAATAGCACTTGTGTAGCTCTGGTTACCACGGGTGTTGTCAAGTTGCAGTCAAGTACCTCACACTTGTGCAGGAGGGAAGAGTCTCCATCATGGTTCTCTAAAGCTCAAGGAACTCGAGATCACAGAATAAATGTCCTCCATGGCCCCAGTGTATCTCATTTCCAAGTGACTCACCCAAAGTGACATGATTTCTGCTGTATTACACTTTATGGGCTGGCAGGGGAAGAAAGAATATTTTGATTCCAAGTATGATAAGGGCTTTGGTTTGCAAACAGGAACCATAAACAGTAAGCTGCTGCAAAACACAAAATAGAAATGGTCTAAATGTTGTAAGCAGTCCTAGTGAAGGGTCAAATTTTTGGATTAAGAAAAATTTCAGACACAAACCGCAGAAAGAGACAGATTTCTCTTGACGATATCAAAATATTAATGACAAAAATGAGGAACTTACAGATACCCAAGAGTTATTGTGCCTTTTTTTAACCAATGCTGTGTTATAATCCCTTTGTGACGAACAGCCAAGGCCTCCTGGTGTCCTACAGGCCCAACACTTGTAGACTTGCCAGGCTACCACATGGGAAACCAGTTCATGAAACCGAGAACTGCAAAGGAACCAAGCCAAATGTCATATGGACAAACTGCCAGTTCAAACCTTGGTGTTCCTTTGGAAGTCTGGGTTGAGTGAATTCTTCCTTCTGCTCAAATACTGTGTCAGACATCTACAAGGTCAAACCCTGGGAGCACTTCTCAAGTTAGAGAGTTGTCTTTGAAATTCGTGCATTTATTTTTTAGCACAAGTTCAGTGATTGCCAGAAGTACATCAGACATACTCAGCTATTAAATGTTTGTAATGCAGTCACCTCAGGGAAAGCTAGGAAAAGGTAAATAACATAGAGATGTGATGAAATGAACACAATCATCTAGCAGAAAAGGAGCATGGTGACTTCCACAGCTTGATACTGAGAGGTGCTTCTGGGCACCCTTCCAAAAGACAGTATTAATTAGCAATTATATCTAGGCCCTGATTTCACAGTCCTCCAGTAATATTCAGTCTCACAAGAGATTGCAGCAACCTGTTTACATAAGATTCACATCTCACGAAGGAAGCTGTCCATTGTGCTTCCCAGCTGAAAGGAATAGTAAGCTACAAGGACTTTCTTTTCCTGTCTCATTTCATTAGTTTTGACTCGCAGTGATCACCCCCACAAGACTCTAACACACGCTGAACAATGGCTGCATCGATGCTCCAACCGGTTCTGAGTGACACATCTCTGGCACAGAGTCCAGATTAGAAGGCAGCACATGTATCAAAACTGCTGCATTATCAGTAATTTAATAATAAACTAATAGTAATTTAATTTAACTGGCAATTTTTGCTCTGTTTTAATCTTATTAAACAGATCAAGTGGTGTATATATTGAAAATGCTCTGCTCCATTGTGGTTGCTTTACAAATATGTTCCCGTTTCAGAGAGGTTACAGAGCACATAAAATTTTCATATAACTGAAATGAGCTGTGTAGGGTAAAAGTAAATGCCAGCAGGCATCTAAATATTGTAGCATCTGTTATATTTTACACTCTGTGATCACAAATCTTATAAAGCTTCACTGCATTTTAGCAGCATTCTTCACAAACTATTGAAGATTGATGGCTAGTGTAATTGCCATATCTGATATGCTATCATTTTTAATATACTGAGCTACTGCAACTGCCCCTTTCTTTGTACTATCAACCTATGTCTATTTTATGTTTCCACAAAAAGCACATCGTACCAGCAGCCAGTTATATTGCTACCAACTATGTTCACACATTGTAGTGTTATCTTAATTTTCACTGCAATACACTGTTATATGTAAGCACAGATAATACATGAGAGTATGCAGCAAGATAAAACATGACCTTTCCTTTTATAAACAGCTAATTCTACATATTTCAAAGATGTTATTTTTTTCCCCTTTCTTGTTGGTTATTATCTGTACTTTCTAGATAAGACTGGTTCAGAATGGGTTAGGCTGATGAAAGTGGACTTCTAAACTTCATTATATTTTATTAGATTATATTGTCCAGAAAGAACAGTGGTAGCAAATTTGTAATCAAAATTGGGTTGCTAAAATAAAAACCCATTCTGGAGAGATCAAGAATCCTACCAGAATAGAGTTAGATGCATAATGAATATCTATTTAGAAGCACAAACAACTACCTCATCACCTTTCCATCCATCCTGTTGACTAATGATGTGCACGATTTGAAGAAGAAATTAGTCTTAAGAAGCAGCAGTAGCACCTTGTTGATCAATTCAACAGAAAGCTTGGAAAAGAGAAGCAGATAAAGTACATTTCCCTGGCTAATCAATTAGAGCTCTCATTTGTCATCCCCAGCCGGTCCCATTACTCCAAACTGCATTTCAAGTACATGCAACTGTCTTTGCTTTATTTTCTAAATAAGCACAGCATTTCTGCTGGTGGTGAGAGCACAGTGTCAGTCAGAAGTAGCTGTTGATTTCCCCTCTAAGAGGAGGCCTTTCATTTACACACAGCATCCAGTTGCCATTCCATTAGTTCTGACTCAAAAATATCAGAGGTTTAAGACAAGAAAAATAACCTGCTCTTTAATTAGCTGTCTGCAAACACAGGACATACTGACTTTGGTGAACATCTATAATAACTCAAGCTAAAATCTGGCAGCAGGAACCCACGGATGAACCCTTCTTCACACAAAAAACCACAGCTGGCTACAGCTGAATTCCCCATGGGACCAATAATTTCTTGGTTTGCAAGAAGATGCTCCCAGGGCTCTCTATAGATTATTTAATCTATAGATTATTTAACTCACTCATCTTACTCTTAGAGGGTTTGTAAATGTGTATTAGCACTTATGGGTACAGAAAACTCCGAGGAAAGGTGTCAGTCTTTGAGTAACAAGCCGACCTCTTTTGCATCTTTAATAAATGGCTCTGTGAACAGCATGCAAAGTCACACGTTTCTCATTAGCTGAAAAAAAAATGAGAATGCTTCCGAACAGGAAAAGAAATATTAAAACACTGAACATCTGCAGAGATATGGTTTAATGAACAAAGACTATTGAAGGCACTCACTGTCCTAATTTCCACTTAGTTGACAGACAATGCCCCAAAACTGCCTTTCATATCCAACATTAACTAATAAGCTAATCAGAGCAGAACAAGCCATTTGTGTATGACTTTAAAATAAAGAATGGCAAGTATGGTTTTGTAACATATGTAGCATTTTGGTTTTGTTTTTAAACAAGAGAATGATTTGTTTTGCTAAAAGATGCACACACTTATGCTAAATAGTCTGTTCAGTACAAAAATGCCCAGATTTGCCTAAAATTGCTGTACATTTTGTCAGAGCTGCAATAAACTCTACAATTGTGAACTCTGGCCAAAATTCCTTTCGAAAGCTCGTAAGATGTAGTTTGCCTTAGCTGTGCCATTTGGCCACTGAATTTATTTTCTGTGGTGAGCCTCCCTGCACCCATCAGTCAGACATCAATCGGTGCTTTACAAAAATGTCCTTTTAAAATGCACCAAAGTGCCATTCAATGCGTTTGATGCAAAGACTAAACTTTACTCAAATGAAAAATTTTGTGTATGGATAAAATGCCTATTGCATGACTCAGTAGAAATATTTTATTGGAATGAGAAACCATATTAGAGATGTAAAAGAAAGGAGGTTACTCTGAACTGATTTTCAGCCAGAACTAAATTTGCAGCCATGACTTTTCATGTCCCTTGTGGTTATAACTAGAAAAGTGATCTGAAAGATGTCTGTGGATGTATTTTGAAGTCTGTCTTCTGCGGACATTTGCTAAAATCTTGTATCCTCCACATTTCTTTTAAAATGCCATCTCTTTGGAGCAAAGACTCCAGTCTTCTTACTGCTGAATGTATTTTAAGACTAGTGCTGAGACTATTCACAGTGTGTTTTGGAACTTCAGTGAGAGTACAAATCACACACTATGTAAGCAGAAACCTTTCTAAATTATAATAATAACCATAGTCATTAATTTTTAGTAGGATCCAACCATGAAAATATATGTACAAGCAGGTATTTAACATTTAGCTTATTCAATACAATTCAATACAATATAGTGAAACTATGGAGACTAAAGATAATGAACTCAAAATTAGATTGATGGCAGCTGAAACACATCCAAATACATAAAAAGGAAAAAAAGTTATGGTCCTGCCTTTTAAACACAGAGCTCAGTCCTTGTCACTTCATTTCTGAACTGTTCCCAGGTAGGAGGCAACAGGCTTTTTAAGACAAAGATACCACACAGCCATTCTCCTCAGTGACCTGAACTGGGAACATGGAGACATGAATCCTTTCCCCTCACACAAAACCTTTTTATCATAAGAATTATAGTTCAAGCAGGGAACTCTTCTCACAGAGGACAAACCCACCATTAAGCACTGAATTAAATTATTATAGATCTCTGAATTAGATGTGCAGGAATCTTGTGGGTTTTTTGAATTTGACTTGTTGGGTGTTTTCCTTGTAGCGATTCCCCAGTCCAGGACACTGCGGAGCTGCAAAAACAACAATGCTAAACCAGGGGAAAAGCTGTATTTTTCAGCAGCAGTACTGGTCCATGACAGCTTAAGGTCCCTGTGAAACTACTGCTCCAGACTGAAGAGCCAAATTTGCAGCAGGAAGAAAAGACACTGAAGTGAAGATTTCACCTCTGAGATTAATTTAAACAAAGGTGTCCACCTGCAAACAGGTAGTTGAGAGGCCCAGAGGCACAAACACTGTGGTTTGTCTTATCAAGCTGTGGCATTTATGGGAGAAACGGATAGTTTTTATTTGCATTGCTGACACAGTTGCAATGTACACAGCTGACCTTTGTACTATTTGTTCTATGCAGAGGGTATAGAAACCCACTAATGCTCCAGTTACAAATTAATCAGTTGTGCAGATAAAGAGTTTATATGTATTACACAACTTACGACCTGTCATTTGTTGTTGTTTGAACAGGCCAAGCTAAGTCTGCTGGTCTCCATGAAGAAAGATGAAAATTGTCCCTCTGGCAGCTGAAGGATAACTCCTCACCCCAGAGGGAGGGAGAACCAGGAGCTGAACATGAACCTGTCAGTGTGGGTACAAATACCACTAAAACATGAAGGTTGCATCTCAGTATGCCACAGGTCTGGACCCAAGACCTGCATCTAGGAAAAATTAGGGTCTCAAGTCAAAGAATTAAATTCTTTTTGGTCTCTCTCCTCACTTCTTCTCCTATGTCATGGCATGAATAATTTCATTAAGTTTTTCCAGTTTGTAACTATAAAAATTAATGGAATTAGTGTTTGCAATGTTTTTAAACACCAAGAAGCAGTATGTGACTGCTAAGTGTTCTTGCAGTTACTGATAAGGCTCAAAATTTGCAGCAATGGAAAATTTGGTGCCTCAAGAGCTGGGGGTGCTGTTAAAAAGGCATAGATCTTGTTAAGATATATTGAGGGAACAAAGCAAAGTGAATAAAGGCCTTGTGTGCACTGCCATGCCAACAAGAGTTTATTTAGCAATTCCATCAGCTGCAATATCTAATGCAAGAGTAATATGATTCTTCATATATCTGCCAGTAATGACACTCCATGACCTTGGTAGAAACCAAAAGAAGGAAGAATACTGAGAATTCATGTTAACAGAACAAAAAACATGGAGGGGAAAAAGTGGAGGAGGAGGTTCCTACAGAATAGCAAGAGCAGCACTATGTTAATAGTCCCATTGGGAACGGAGTGTGTCTGACCACTTGATGTCAGACTTGACCCACATTTCAGTCAGCCTCCAGGGTAACAAAAGCTTCAGATTAATTTGATACAAACATTACTACACTTGAAAGGTGTATTTCGAAAGATATTTCTCTAGAACATGAGTTGTGGAGAGTCAAATTGATGAAATAAAATGAGAAGGGGTATTTGAATCTTGACCTCCTCAAAGGAGCTAATAAACCTCATGGCAAGAGACTCACATGGTGCTCAAATCTTAATTGTATTGAAATCCTTAGATCCAAATATGTCTTCATTGTGTTTGGAGAAGTCGATAAGGCCTCATTTCATGTCTGCACCTAGCACAGTTCTCCAAAAACTGACCACAGAGAAATCTGGCATTCAGCACTCCCCCAGTCTCTTAGAAATACAAAACACAGATCCACTTTCAGTCCTCAAAACACTGTCAGTCTTGATTAGCCAGTATTAAAGAATTGTATTACTCTTTGCAAGGTAGGACACTGAAGTTATAATCTCACTCCTCGTTCCAGATGCAGCTGTGAAGGTTGTACTGATCCCAACCTGCACCAACACTGCTCACCATCACCTCCCTGTCCCAGGTCACCACCTTCTGAGCTTCTTGCTTGGACATGCAGCCATCAGGCATTCAAGCAACAAGCATTCTTGCTGTTGTTGAAACATGGTTCAACAAAACGGAAAAACCCCTAATCATCAGATTTTAATTTGTTCAAGATAAGATAATTCTTCATGGAAATATGCTGTTACATTTAAACACTTCATGAAGGTTTTCTGACTTCATTTCAATCAAAGGAAGTGAATTAGCCAACATTTAAACTGCTTTAAAAAGGTGCCTTGGACTTAAACTAGATAAAGAAATGCACACAAATGGTCACCTGCTGGATGGATGAATTGCAAATAGAGCAGAGGAAGTGATGTGCCACCAGGCATCAGAAATGGTATGTAACAGAAGTTACTCCTAGGAAACATATACCCACAATCTAAACTCCAGCTCAGGAAAACATTAACCAGTACTGCTTATCTTCATTGTGTGCTTGAAGTTATATTGAGTTGAATGAGATGGAAGAATTTACTAAAAATTACAGTGGAGCTTAAATGACTGGTGAAAGAATAAACTTTAAAAATCTGCTGAAATATCCCCCTGAATGATGTTTCAGTCTTCACAGAGGCATGGATATCAAGAAAATTAGAGTGGGTCATACGAAGAACTAAAATAATTGCACAGAAAGCACATGGAAGCAAGAAGGAAATGGACAATTGAGTGTAAATTTAAGCATCTCCAATTTATTCACAGAGGCACTAATCCAAGGCATTTGTGCAGTCAAGTTAGGAATGAGCTTAGATTTCAGTGGCTTTAATGGGGTTTAAACACTTCATTTTGCCGCTGTCAAGGTTTTAGTGATCTCAACAACGTGTCCCTTAAGATTAGGATTCTCTTTGCTTTTCTCAAGCAAATAAAATAGGAAAAAAAGAGGAAAAACATTGGCTGCTTTCTTCCTGTCAGTGCATGAGAATGCATGATGATTTGTGTATCCTGCAGCACTGATGTTATCTTTATCAGAGCATCCAAACACCAATATTCATTACCACAGCCTCAGCAACTGAAATCACTGGCTTGAAACATGCAGTGCCATTTTCTACTCTGTACACAGATTTTCAGCAATCATAAAAGACAGACCTTTCTAGGATCCAGTGAAGCAATACAATAATCTATATTCCCTGTGCAGAAGTAGAAAAAACCCTACAATTGAAACCATATAGTATCAACAGACCATGACACAGCAAGCATTAAAAATAAAACAGGACGTGAATGATTGTTAGGTAACTAATAGTAATCACAGGAGTACAACTGTCTAAGCAATTAGATTTCAAACTAGGGTGTATTAAAAACAAACACAGGAGGATGAGCATTTAAAAATGGATTTGATTTATTTTAGTTATTAATTGCTACCTTTATTATCCTTTCTTCAAAGTAATGTTTTATCTTACTAGAAGTAACAGAAGAAGGTGAATATATAATTTATCAGCTTCCTCGTGAACTGTAGCAAGGCAGAAAGTATAATGATTTCATATCTCTGAAAAAGGGGCCATCACATCTCTCTGAATTTAGATGACCACAGCAGAGAAATAGCCCACGCTACTGGAACAGAGGATTTATTCTTATATCTCTCTGTCCTGCTTCTGACTATAATTCTTTTATGTTTTAAGAGGAGATGTGAAGCCATCATACATCTGTTGGTGTCTTACTAAATGATGAGTGGAAGCAAAAGAAGAGTAGGTTTGGAATTTTTTTTCTAACTCCTCTAATAACCCAGGTTTTACACTATAGCCTGAAGAAGTGAAGCACCCTCACCAGAACTGCAGCCCTCAGAGGTGTTTAGCCTGGTAAGTAACAGCCTTTGGAATATCCGAAAAGAAACAAACTAGTGGTAACAGTGGCTACACAAGACATGCAAATTCTTCTCATTTCCTCACAAACCCTTTCCTCGTGTATCTGCTGCTGTATTAAAGTTCAGCACAATTACAGATTCTGACAGAGATTTCTTAACCATCAACACCAATGCCACAGCAAGTGGGGAAACCCCAGATGTAGTTACAAACCCATTTGCAGACCCCTCTTCCAGACAACATGGAAAAAAAGAATGTGTTTCCTGAATGATATTCCAGGCAAACTCTACACAGAAGGGTAGCATGGGTGGCCCAGATGTGAAAGACATGAATACCTCACGTCAGGATTTTCATGCTGGAGAGTATAAACTCCTCTCTTGAATGTCTGTTGTGCGGATGTCAGATGGTACATTTTGGATGTGCAAAGAAAAGCTTATATTTGTTCTAATCTGCTGCCAGAGAGGCTTGGGACAGTTTTCCATAATCGAGAGTGGGAAATCCCACAGTGTCTAAGGACAGTGAGCCAAAGTGCACGTGGCATCTGGATCAGTGTATTAATTTTCTTACCAGGACTCTTATATATTCTGCTTTTGATCAGTTTATGGCTCCTGGGCGCACAAGGCACTACTACTGCATTTCATAATTCCCTCTAGTTTTGTAATTTATCCCTGTTCTTCAGCGGAAAAGTTATGCAGCAGATCGGGGAGAGATCAGGTCATAACTTGTTTTGCTTAGATTTGTTTCTCAGAATTTCTGACAATAAATGAAGTGCAGGCTTGCATGAAGGTGGCCTGGGGTCAGTGGGATGGGAAGGGAGGAGGTTCTTTCAAGAATACTAATAAATGTTACTGACTGGGACAATGAATCATTTGTAGGTCATGTGGGCTCTATGAGGTTGAATTCATAGCTCTTTTACACAGGTGGCTGAACAGATTGGAAGCAAGCGAATTCCTGCCTCGGAAAGGTCAGAATGGCCACAGAACTCAATCCCTTTGCAGCAAAACAAAACCCCACTGTTTCAGCGGAGTCCTCCCATACTAATAGGGATAATAGTTAAATAGATTGGATTAACTGAGTCTCGAGAGCTCTCAAATTTGGGGCAGTTCCCAATGATTTTAGAGTTCTGCATATGCTTAAATTAATTTCTATATTAAAACCCAAATCTCAAGCGCCATTGCTGTCAGGTAGCAAAAATCCAGAGTGAAAGGGTCAGACCCACTAAATTCTGCTCCATAGCGACAAACAGAGCCGGGAGAAGGAAATGGTTGTTGCATGTGTTCTCCAGTGTATTACCCAGGGAATGACAGGCAAAATAAAAAAATGCTCTTTCCCACTATTACATAAAGCTGTGGACCTCCACTTTTAAAATGGATTGGATAAATTCATGGAGTGGGAGAGGAGAGCTGGGCAAAACCAGTGTTTGCTGACAGAAGAAGTTATCACTGATGACAAACCTTCAGCATGTAACATCACCTAGTTGCTGCATTCTTTGATCAGCTTTAATTATCAGTGACAATCAACAGGGCACAGAGTTGGCTGAACCCCTCCTGCTGCTGACAAGGTGCTTCAGTTATCAGTGACACACTTCTTGCCACACCTTATTAATTGCTACCCAGTCCTGCAGGGACACAGTCCTGCAGGGTCTGACCGTGGTGTCAGAACCAGGAGCTGGTCACAGGGTCCCCAGACAAGGCAAGTGGTGAACCAGGTCCAGGGTTCATCCGGGGATCTGAGTCAGGGATGAAAGGAGACGGGGTCAGGGATGGCAGACTTTATGCTAAAGCCTATGAAGGCATTTTGGTAGGAAAATGCACAAAGCTGAGAAGCAGTAGGACCACTGATAATTTTTCTCAAATTTATCTGTTGTTTTTACCAGTACATAAAAGAATTTTCAGGAAAAAGTTTCGACCATGGCTCACTTGCCCACCACTAAATTCACTTTAGCATTGATATTATTTGTCTACCTAACTGCCATTGTTGCAAAAATAACTGGCAAAGGGCAAGCAAATAGACGACTTCAAATACATAAATTTGGAAGGACAAAATTTTGTTTTGAAAATCACAGATCTGGAGGATGATGTAAACATTTTTGAGTTTAAAAATAAACTTTTCCTGCATTATGTTCACATGTACCAATTAAAAGCAGATGTAAAAGTCATACAAACCCATTGCTCTTTTCAAACACAGTAAGTTAAAACAATGATGTTTTAGCAGGAAAAATATTTTATGTAAAAGATCCTTTGGATCTAGAACAAATGGAATATTGGCTATTTTTAGTGACATGAAATTTTTTCTAACCTTTGACTCAGAACATCTTACTAAAAGCCTCCTTTCAAAAGCATGAAATATCTGTCTAAATGTCTATATTATTTAAACCAGCAATTAGTAGCAGATGTTACTGCATTTTATATTTAGACACCAAATTTCAATATCTTAAACAGAAAGAACACTCTTGAAGGACAGAAGGAATAATTTTCAAATGTAATTACAGCATATTGTTTTGATGCTCTCTCATTAATTTACCTGATTGCAAAGTAAAATTGAATGAAGTTATATTTAAATTTAAAATTGGACCTGTGAGTAATGTAACATCTTATTATCTTACTGCATGGGAGAAATAGTTTTAGTCTATATTTCACATTTCATTAAGCAGTCCATATCCTGCATAAAGCTGTTAAAAGACCTGAAGAATATAAAAATGCCATAATGTCATGAGTACATAGCAAAACACCCCAAAACGTCGATTTTTTTTTAATATAAATCTGTGAACAAAAAATGTACTTAAGAAAAAGCATGTGGTGCAAATAGTTGTCACTGAATGCACTTGAGTGATAATCACACTGGGAAGTTCTCTGGACCTGCCCAGTGACACAAAGGCTTTGTGTCAGTGCTGAGAACTGAAGGTCCATGTCAAGATCCTGATCCCAAGGGAAAAGCAAACAGCGCACCCCTCAAGCACAAGAGGCAGCACCTGATTCCCTTGCAGAGCTTTGGGATCACTCACACTCAGGATGTGTGCCTTGCTCCTTGGAGTGAGCTCCAGATAACATTCCTGCCAAGAAGGTAAGAGAGGTTCCCTCAGTAGCAGGAGCCTGACTTGGCTGCTTGTGGAAGCACTTGGCTGGGAAATGCAGCCACTTGGAGTAAACAAAAGCATGAGTTTAAATGGTCCAGTTCTTGGCAGTGTCAACAAAGAGGAGAAGAGAGTAAGGTAGCACTTCAGGACTGAGTAGAAGCCAAATGTTGAAATACTGCATTTCACTTGCACCCGTAAAAGACTTCAACCTCCACAGCTATCCAACTGTGTAAAGGGTGCTTATTAAAAGTTTTAAAAACCCAAATATTTATGGTGGTGCTTCCATGCACCAGAATACAGGCTACAAAATTATTTAGAGACTCGTAGTTTCATTTAAAGTCACACCTTTGTGGATGTGATTGGAGAATCCTCTCCTGGTAGTTGATTCATTCCTGTCCAAATCCAGACAAGGAAATAAACAAAAAAAGACAAAACTTGCAAACACTTGCCCAGCATTTTTCTTCCATAGAGATTCCCACTTTGCTTTCTTTAATAGAGCAGCTTAATATAAATTCTAATCTTTAACAACCCACTCCTGTTTTCAGAAAAAAATGTTTGCCCCATTACCAATAAAATAAATGGCAACAGGTTCGAAGCTTATGAGGCTGCTGTGATGACTTATAGACAGGCATTCCAAATATTCCCATGCAAATCACTGTCACCACAACTAGCTGTGCAAACCCCTGAGTTCCTACAGCACAGTCCAGAATTCTAATACATGCACTAAAATCTGTTTCTTTGGCTGCATCTAAACCCACAGGTGAAATAATGCAGTCACTAACTCATACAAAACCTTCACCAGCTTGAGAGGAAAAACTTGAAAGCATGCAAGGAAGTCTGGTGGGATGATTCCTTCAAACCTTTATTCATGAAGCTTATCTGCCCCATTGGAGTGAATGGGATATACCACATCAGCAAGAGTTCACAGAATTAGAGTGGGCTCCCTCAGGTGAATTCACTACAGACTAATACTTTTGATTTTCTTACATTCACCTTAAATTAATTTCAATCAATGCAAAGCACCTGTATGTAGACATTTGATACCAATTCATTAAATAAAGATCTAGAATATCTTGACGTTCTTCTGCCAAAAACTATCCTTGAAAAGTATTCAGTCTGTGCTACACATTTTACCCAAAATGCTTTTCTGATGTTTCTCCACACATTTATTTGCACTACTGGCTTTTCTGTCCTCACTCATGGCAGGATGTGTACATCAGTAGTATGTTGCTGTACGCAGCCAGCAGTGCCTTTGGCCAGAAGGAAGGGAAGGCAGCCATCCCATTTGCTGAAGGATGATAGGGAAGGGTTGGGTGAGTGATCCCTGTGTGGGAGTCGCTTGGGAGTTGGACTAGATGATCCTTGTGGGTCCCTTCCAACTTGGAATGACTTGTGAACCTGTGAAGTCTGACTGTACTGGTTCCCTCAGAAACTCTGAGGTGCTACACATCACTGCCTCCAACACTCTCCTGCACCTTTAGCAGAACACCTCCCTCTGTTCTCCACAAAATTCACTAAATTAGGAAAAAAGCCTGGACTGGGACCAGAGCCAGGAGTAGAGCAGGGGGATGGATGGAGCCCCACCATTCTTCAATATGGAAAAGGTGTCCATGCACACAGATCTCCTGCCCCGTCTTGTTGCTGCAGGCTGCACTGCTCAGGTCCACTGTAAATCAATAAAGAGGGTAATCTGAGCAAAGTGCAGGTCTGGGAACAAACAAAATCTAATTCCTCTGGTCAGCTGAAGGTATTTGTAAATGTCTACTACTGAATATTATCTGAGGGAATAAATTGAAGAAATGACATTTCGATGACCAGAAGTGTCATGTGTATTTAAATATATTCTGATCTTCAGACTTCTGAACTCAGGAAAAGAGCTCCAGTGTGATTCATTTTTAAAACAGCAATCCATGTGAGGAAATCCAGGCTTATACTGGGAACGTGTATAGCTGTAATGAATTTGGAAACTAATATTTTGTTGTAGATTTTTATGTTATTATCTCCTTGAGAGATAGGCCAACTATTTTTTTTAATTAACTGAGAGCAAAACTCTCTGAAACTGCAATCTTGGTGCTCAGCTGACAAAAATCTGTATCAGTCTATTGTAAGGGGATTTTTTTCATCAGTACATAACAAACAGAAGAACTAATTTTGCCTCATGACTTAGTCTTCTAAAAAATAAGATGAAAAATTTTAATAATCTCTTCTACACATATATAGACAGTTTCTCAAATATTTCTCATGTGACCTGAGATAAAGTTATTTTCTTTTCCACCATTTGCACAAAGCTCTGTCTCCTGTTTGAAAACTGCCTGTATTTTCTCCCCCAGCATTGATCGAAGATCTCTACTTTGAAGTTTGTGTATGACCATAACAATTGTACTTTAGCATTGATCCACTCCCATTTGGTCAGGAACTTGCATGCTTGTGTAAGAATACTCCCCTAATCTCCCTTTCCTCAGCCACAGAGGAGACATGAGTCAAAATTTTCATCATAAATCATCCTGGATGCCCCTGCTGCACCTCCTCTATGTCTTCCTGTGAGGAGGCGACTAAAGCTGAGCATTGTTTTCTAATGAGACCAGTAGCAGTCCAGAATAATTCCTGCAGCTTTGTATACCACACTGCCAGAGTATATTTCAAAAACTTGTTTGATTTCCTTCATTTTTGTTATTGTTACCAGGAAATGGTTCTAATGGTTTAGTCTATTACCTGCAATCCCATCTAGGTTCTTTTCTTACGTTCATTCCATGTTGTGTTCCTATTTAGACTGCAATCTTCATGCTTATTCTTTGAGTAATTGGCTGCATTACTTCACATCGTGCTGCTCAGAATTTTATGAACCACTTATCCACCCAAAGACCAATATGCTTGTGTTATAAATATTACATTTCTGCTCATTTCAAGCAATGCTGCTATCACCTGTGTTTAAATCCTTAATCTATTCCACTCTCAAAGCACCTCTGAGAAGGGTGAGCAGCTGCAGTTAAATGGACTAACTGCTATGCAGTCACTCATAAAACAAGGAAAATACCACAGAGGATTAAAAATCAACAAAAGCCAACCCACATCATCTGTGAAAGGCCAGGTCCTCTCCAAGGAATTCATTTAAGCATCACGGGAACTTCTTGACTTCTTAGGCAATTACCATGAAAGTTACCACATTTCATGAAGTCTTGCCCTCCACCAACATCCAGCACTGCCCTCTGGTCACTCAGAGTGTCCTTTAGAGTGTCACGCTTCTTGGGACTCCTGATTTTTCAAAGGGTTGCCCTAACACCCGTCTTTGGTCCTTTTTCCCTTCTCTCTGGGTACTTAGATCTGTGAGCAAAAATTCAAATGGTGCCTTTACATGGATGACCAGCCACACAACACAGATATCCACCTCTCCAGCTTATGTTTGTCTTTACCAGCTCACAACAGTATCTTGGTCTTTCTCCCTGGCACCTCATTACAAATGTTTAGCTATTATATCACAAAATGTATGACTAAGATGTTCCTGTTAACCCCTTTACTCCACTACATGTAACCCTGCTACTCCTTCTCTTGCCTGTATTCTGCCTGTCACTCAAACATTGGAAAGGCAGCCTGAGATGTGTCAAAGCCTTGATTCTTTCCACACAAGAACTGTGAAACTGCCTTTTCTTTCTAATAAAATGCTAAAAATAATGCAGACCTACTGCTTTCAGCAATTTGTTGTTGTTGTTCTTGCAAGTGTAAGTCTTGCCTCGTTTGTTTCTGTGCAATAAGTCTTTATGTTTCTTGCTGTGATCTGTTTTTTGTGCTCTCCCAGTTCCCTCTTCTTGACCACATTAAAAGTAAGCTCTTCTCACTCTCCTGCTCTTCATAGCCTACCCCTTCCTGGAAATAACACCTCCTGCCTCCACTGGCTGTTAGCAGGGTTTCCAAAAAACCTATTCCCTGCTGCCATCTCCACTTGGGATGTTTTTTCCCCCAACCATTTACAGAGGTATCCCATTATCCTTCAAAACCATTCTTACACCATTCCTTGGCTTGACATCTCTACTGGACAAATGTTAGGCAGCTGGTATGCTGATAGTGTTTGCCTTCATGCTTATCAACTGTTTAGGAGTTTCTTTGCACTTCACCATCTGTCCATCTCCATCTGGTGTCTCCTGTCTTATAGTTTGGTAGTGGTGGCCGTCTTCTAAATTTTTTTCCTTCTGTAAATGGAGCAGTGAGCACAGAGGGTTCTGGTCCATGACTGCCATTTGCAAGGTACTGTGTAAAACTAATTATTCAGTCAGCATGCCAGTGGACTGTTTGCTCTGCATGGAGCAAGTAGGGAACAGAGGGGGCTCCTGGACATCATATTCCTTTTGAATCTGTAACCAGCAGTGACTCCCTTTCCCCTGTTGCTTCCTGTTTCTCTGTTAATGTACAAGAAGATGAAGGAGAGACAAGGTAAACAAAGTTAGTTCACATTACTCCTTTCTTTCTTTCCTTACTCCTTTCCTTCCTCTGCTTTTTCAAGAATCTCAAGAAGAACAAGCTCAAAAATCAGTTTCTTCAATTCCTCATGAAAGAAATGGAGATGAATTGAAACAGAGTGACAGCAGTGACCTCAAAAATCATGCCTGGGAAAATATTTCTGGTATTGACAAAGGATGAGAGACTTCTGGAAGAAATTAAATTATGAGTGTTAGCACAATGGCCAGAGCACCATGACAAGAGACATCCAGAGATAAAAGGACAGGGAGAAGACCAGGGAAAAACATGGCGTTCATGGTGTGTGAAGCAGGGATACGCACAGAACAGAACACGGTGTAAGGGTGCACAGGTGAGAAAAGAGGCAAAAGACCATGCACGAGGAATAAGTAGGCCAGGAACATGAAGAGAAGACTGATTTATGACAGCACGAAAAAATATGTTCCCTCCTAGACATCTGAAATTCCTCCAGAACATCATTATTATAAAAATTTACCTTATTTTCTTAACCTCTAACTCATGCCACAAGTAAAAGAACATGTTTATAATACAGCTACTTTTCTGCTCATACAGTGTAGGATCCTGAGGAACACCAAACACCTACTCTGAGGTACCTGGAAATCTTTAATGCCTCTGAAATGGGTCAGAGGTTTACTTAGAAACTCTGAAGAAGTGCTCAGATAGACCCTTCATTCCCTTCTTTTAAGCTCAGATGTAGGAAAAAATCCTAAATATGACACCAGATGTGATTCTAGCAGCTCAGTTTTTACCCTCGAATAATTTTAGGTGCATTTTTGGTTGGTTGTTCGGGATTTTTAAATTACTATTGTTTTTAGGTACAGATATATGAATAACAAAGTGACAAATGGTAACACTGTACCTTTTTAGTGTGTCTTTCCAAAGACTTTTTGCCCCCTACAACTCAGAAGCCTGTATAAAAAGTTAAAAATGATTCTGGAGGAGTGTATTTTAAGTCAATAATGAAATTAAGTGGAGTGGTGAGAGAGATTTATAATATATCTTACATATTAATCAGCATAGATAATTTGCATACAATCTATCCCTTGGCTTAGTGTTTCAAAAGACAAACCCCAACAATTTAAAAGAGCTGTTGCTGGAAGTCCTGAGGACAGTTCTCAGCCTGTATAAATCAGCACAGTTCTGGCAATTTCAATGGATCTGTGCTGATTTACACAGCAGACAATCTAGTGTTCCACTCGTGCAAAAGCTATTAAAATGCAGGCAGTAGATTGACCACGGCTTAATGCTGCTAATCCAGCTGCCCTTAGTCTCTCTATTTTCTCTGCTTAGACTTCAGAGACATTTACTGTGTAGGTAAGCAGCATTAAACTAAGAGTTCTTCAAAGCACTGGACAGCATTGATTGGCAGATGTTTTAAAGCCACTCCTGTAAGGACTGTGCTCTGTTAGCAATAGTTTCAGCCTAATGTAGGCAAGCCCAGACCCCTGTGGCTCTCCTGGCACTAGTGATAGTGTGAGGCTAGAAGGATGGCTTCTGTAAGGTTGGACTCACTTTTCAGGAGTCAGGGCTCAGCTTCTAATTCAGTCAGTTCCTCATGAGATCCTTTACCAGTGCAAATAAAAACTTCAAGAATGGCTTTACTGTGTGGGATTCATTGTGAAAGTAGCTGGAAGATCTTGTTCATAACTTCGCACTGAAACTCTTCTCTGCATTCAATAAAGGACTGTCAGTTCGAAGCTACATCAGAAGCAGGAGCTGATGTTTTTTACCTCCCTTTCTTCCTCTAGTATTTCCCTTTTGTTACTTTTTGTTTGAAAAGAAAACACAGTTTTCTGCAGTCGGCTTGCTGGGTGAGATCCTGCTGCTTTCTGAACTGTCCTACAGCACAATGAGATTTCCTCCACGGACTGCAACTGTTCCTATTTTCTTTTATTGTATCTCCAGTCAGAGACCTTGGTGGAGAGTGTTCAGGAGTATCTCCCCCATATGACAACTTTATATCTGAGACCAAACCTTCTGAAACACCAGGAGTACCGAAAGAACATGGACATGTGCAAACACACACATATGACAAACTTTCTCTGTTTTTCTGGTTTCCTTGTACCTGCTATGTAATATCTGCTGAGGACTCAGTATGAAAAGAGACTTGAGGGGTGAGGAAAAGGTCATACTGTCCCATTTTCTTAGGAATGTCCCAAAAGATCTCATATTATACAGAAGATGTCCTGAGGAACAATATATACATGTAAAAAAATGTGCACTGGCAGGTATGGGGGACTGATCCCAACACTGCTGACTTATCTTCAAGTCCTGGAAAAGTTCCTGTTTTCTTCTGGAGAAAAAACCCACCTATTGCATTAAGAATATTAAAGTTGCTGCTTTTCTCAGCCCTTGATTGGGAAATTAGTGCTGCCCCCTCCCTTCTTCTTCACAAATTACAGCAATTGTACCTGTGAAAAGGTGCTGTCAGAAACCAGCATCCATTAGTGTATTTTCTGGTTTCATGATTAGCTGATACAAAACTGAAATGTAATCAAGTAAGGATTCATTCGTTTGATTAGCCATTGAAATTATTCGATGCCTAATCAGATGTCTGGCTAGTTTGTGAGATTTCTTTATGGAGGCTTTATCTCTAATGGATGGTCCAAATGCATTCAAGACAGTGTAACTGATTTAAGGATATGTGTCAAAATAGACAGAAGAAAGAACAACTTTGATGTGAACTAATTTCATTCCCCACCTACAATATATAATTTAAAAAAGCAACTCTGAATTGGGAAGAATTGTACAACAGAACAAGGCTGGAGATGTTAACAGAGAGGAAGATCTACTGGAACAAGTACTCTGCGTGAGTTTAGATGTAAAAGCAGATATACAACAAAACAGATCCAGGCTTTAAATCCCCATCCTAATTCACAGGAAATAGGCTTCTTACTCATAGATACCAAGGGTTTTGTACTCTCACATCATGTGTTACTTGTCTTTGGCAAGTTTTCTATATAGTAACAATGAAGGGTTTCTTCAAGACTGAACAATTGTAAAAAATAGGCATTTCTTTCAGGTCCTCACTAGAACTCATGACCTGACTGTAAAAGGAGACAAGAGGCAGCTTATGCAGTTTGTTTGGGGAAAAGGTTATTTTCACTCTTCTCTCTTCTCCTTTTCCCTCCTCCTAATTATGTTACCCCTGAGGCGTTACCACTGTGGCCGATGGGCTCAGCTTTGGGAAGCAGCAGGTCCCTTCATCACACACGGGCGAAGCTCCTGGCACCTTCCTACAGAAGGCACCCCTGAAACCCCACCACTCCCAATCCCTTGCCAGGCAAACCCAACACAAGGAGTTATCCTTCTACCACTGTTAAGCCAACCCTTGTCAAGCCCAAGAATTCATTTCTACAGTTTAAAGCTATGCTTTTTCTGCCCCAGGCAGCTGCCTACATACATCCAAAGCCAGGCCTGCTCAGATCAATAGTGTTTTTCCTATCTAGCTAATTATTCAGGTTATTTATGACTGTTCCATGAAACTAATTTCTGGCTTATCTTGCTCCCTTCATGTGCTCTTGGGTTGTAACACTGCAACATGTTTGAAAGCAAACTTTCAGATGCAGGGTTACAGAAGAGTTTTTGCATCTAATTAACACATTGAGGTCAAAAACTTGCCAAATAGAACATGAAACTGGCTGTGTCCTTAACATTCCTACAAGACTAAAAAAATACTTAAAATGCTAAATATCCTCATCTCCTCAAAAGTTATTTGAGCACAGAAATAATCCTGTTTGCTTCAATATCTCTTTCCAAATATTCTTTAAAAATTACCATTGGATAAAATTACCATCTCTCTTAGCTCATCTTATTTATATTAAAATGGGTCGCAATCACAATTGAAATGGTGCTGATCTCTGACAAAATAATTATTGCTCTTCCGATTTTTGGTGGGTTTTTTTCAACTACTGTTATTTAAAGCTAAGGAAAAAAGTAAAATGCACTTTAATAATTTTTGAACTTACAAGAAATTGAACTCAAAAAACCAGAACTATTTGGGATTTCAAATTCAGATATAGATAAAACCTGTAAGTATAGCAAATATGATGTATAGATATTAGAAAGCACTTTACTGGAGAAGCCTGAATGCCAGGACTCAATTGTGATTTTCCGCCTTTTAAACATAAACTCAATTTAAAAATTAAAGATTAAACTTCGGTCACACTATAGTCCAAGACCTGACTGGAGTGAACTTCAGAGTCTTAGTCTTCTGTCATTGAATACTGTAGGGATTCAAGGTCAGGTGCTGGAGGAACAAAAGAGTGTGTCAACCATTTCCACAGTCACTTTGCTTATAAACAGAAGTGGCTTTCCAGCCTTTGGTAATTAACAGCTGAGTTCTATTCCAGGTGTCAAACAGTTACTGTGATTTCAGGGAGGAATGGAAGAATATAAGAGTGCTCTCAGGCCAAGGAAGTGGCACAGGAAATTGATAACTAGACTTGCTTTTTAAGTGAGATCTACTCAGCTCCACTCATTTCAGTCAAACGACAGTTTGTATTAAAAATGGTTTTTTCACATGTAACAGCTCTCTCTTCTCTCACCCATCAACAAAATCCAGCTGTCTTGGGTGGTATTTTAGAAAGGTTTAATACAGCTTGCAGTTTAAATTAAGCAGGATCAAAGTTAAGATATTTCTCAAAAAGGATCCATTATCCAGTGTGGAAAGGATAAAAGATTTTGTGTATTGACTCTATTACTATTTTCAGTGCAAAATTCAGTTAAGCTTTGTATTAGCATTGCAAGAACTTCTCACTGTCACAAGTCTTTCCTTCACCTGCTGTGGAAGGATTCTGCCCTCCATGGTTAGAACAGACCCACACAAACAGCAAGGGATAGAATATTCCAAAGTATTTCTGGAAGAACAGAAAGCTGGCAGAAGCAGAGCAGCTATCAGAGGTTCCCACCTTTATCACTTAGCTCTCTTCCCTTCCTCCCTCATCTCAGCCAAATCATTTAGCCATCTCAAACTCAGGAGAATTTGGACTAGAGTCAAGAACGCTATCCATTTTTCCCTGTAATCAATTAGTAATAAAAGTTAAAGCAAAGGACACTAGTTAGAAGTCCAGCTCTATAGTTGTGTATTTTATGGCTGATTTAGTGTTTTCCCCTCTCCAGACTTAATACGTACCAGAAAAATTGATTTAGTACTTCTGAAATGAATGGGTGACCTGTTATTGACAATGATATCGTCACTCATGACTTCAGAAACTGATTAAATGGTAGTTACTGATTTAGTAGTAACCACCATCAAATACCATTTAAAGAGTTCTTGTGTTGTGCCTGACACCTGTTGTTGTATGTGGTTTGAGGAAGGAGGAGGAAGAAGAAGCTCTCTGCTCTTTTCTAGAGGGAGCTGGAACTATCTCTGCTGCTCTCTGCTACTTGTATGCTGCCTCGAAGAGTTTGATGTAACCATGGACTAAGTTCATGGATCACTTGTATGTCCCTGCATCTGCAGGGAAAGGTGTGACGTCTGAATGCAGTACCTGCTCAGGGAACTATTTGACATGACTCGCCTAATTGGTGTGACACATCTGGCTGCAGAAATGCCAGACATTTGCTGCTGATGGTATCTGTAGGGACCCTTCTGTCCTCCTTTTAAGGGAGTCAGTTGCGCTGGAGTGGAAGGCTTACATGCAATGAGACAAAGTTGAGGCTTCCTCACCTCCAGGCCTTCCAGCCGTCACTGCACTGAGGACTGTGAGGATTATCCAACTGCTCACTTTCCACTGGATGGTTACAATGGTGGTCCTGTCACACAGGAGTGCAAAATCTACTTCTTGCTTTGTTATCCAGACTCTGACCCAGTGTCCTTCCAGCCAGTGGGAGTCGAAGTAAAGATCAGATGTAATAATTTTCTGAGTCACTCATAAGCCACTCCAAAGTCAGCCAACCCCTTCACTCATTTATTAACAGCCTATCTCCTAATATCCTAAATCATAGCACAGGAATTCTCTGTCTGGAAGGAGTGAGAGGAATATAGCCCTTCAGTTGTTATGCAGGAAACTAAGTTATACTGAAATATAAAATGAATGAAGAGACACTTACAAAGAGAAAACTAGCTGCCAAGATAGTAGGGGGAAAAACTGCACAGACCTGAAATGAAGTCAGTGACATTTAAAAAGAAAACTAGAGAATCTATTCAGCTTGGCTTTGCAGTCCAGCAGCTTGGAAATGACGGCTCATGAGATGTTCTGTAACAAACAAATGTACCCTCTGGGCACAATACATATTATCGATCCTCAGGCAAAGAGAGAGGAGATTGAAAAACGCAGATTATAAAAAAGCTGTAAGAAAACCTCAATTTCAACCTCTATTTCAAGTTTTAAAATGAATGCAATTGGAGATGCATACTCGGGAAAAATGCCTCATGTCTTGTGACACAACACCTTCATAATTGCTACAGTTTGACAAGACATTGTAATGCACAGAGAATTCTCACAGGCTTCAGCTGATGTGGACACTAACTGGAAAATTCACTGAACAAAGGGAACTATAAGGAAGTTATGTTTCAACATTCAAAATAGTGTCCTCGGAAAAAATTAAAAAATGCTCCTACAGTGTGGTGTAACCTCCTTGACAAACTTACTATCCTGCAAGAAAGCTCCGGGGAATTCATGTACAATGTCAAGCAGACAGGAATGGCTTGAGAGCTGAAACAAAATGATTTAAACAGCACAGTCACCAACCCTCCTGGTGACCTCTCAGTTCAAAGGTTATGGAAAAAAATCTGGAATTGTTATTGCTATATTTGGCCCCAATTTCATAATTCTCTGTCTAACTAACTCAATTCATTTAAATGCAGCAGCTCCTGACAGGAGAGTGTGAGAATGTGCTTATGCAAAACTTATCTTTTGTTTAAATAAGAAGAACAACTCTCCCCACAAACTAAACCACAGCTTTGGATAATTCATTTCTAGCTTAGTACTGCCCTCAGAAGGACACTTCTTAAATGCTGGGTGAGAAAAGAAGGAAAATTTTAGTGCAGGAATATAAACATCTGCTGTACTCAATATTTCTTTGTCTGACACCTGCTATATAACTGAGAAAATTTGTATATTGAAAAACAAAATCTACTTATTGCAATTAAGAGTTAAAGTTTTTCATTAAATTGCTGTCTTTAATGAGCATAACCTGCCTCTTTAAAAATAGCTCTGCCTGTAGAAATCTGCACCAGGGATCTAGGACTCATTCTCAAAAGCAAGGATTTTTAAAAGAAGGTCTTCTGTGATCACGGGAAACAGAGACTATAAATAGTCTCCTACTTACAATTAATAACATTCATGAGTTTTTGTTGAATTTCCATTAATGATTTCAGAGGTATTCCAACTGGAGTTACATTTAAATTAAAAATTAAATGCACTTATCACACATGATGTAAATTCATTAAGATTTCTTAGTTACAGAATTGTTTATTTGAGAACATTTTTTGCAGTATTGTTAAAATAGACTATCAAATTGCAAATGCAAAAGCTCTGAATAATTACTGTCAAACTGCACAGCCAATTACAAGTTATCACACATGTTACACTACAGAGATGTGTAGTTTATTTGGCTCTGGAAATGCTGCCAGAGTTGATGCTAACGACCAAATTTTTGAGATTTTGGACAATAGAGTAATAAACAAGACAACAAACCAGACATTTCAAGTAATTGTATTGATAAAGTCCCACTTTTCAAACACAAATATGTCTAAAATTAGACTTTATGTTAATATTTCAGCTAATTAGAAAACAGCTGACGTGAAAAGGTACCAAAAATGTGCTGGTCTAGTGGGAACTGATGTTTTTTCATTATCATCCAACCCTGGTCTGCTCGATTTAGGAGCTTACAATTAGCATTTCACATTAGCAAAGTATGAAAAACTGCCTACAGGTTCTTGTTCAGTATCTCTTGCTCAGCTTCACTGCCTTTTTATGGAACATGATAATGCTTGCTTTTTTCTTTATTTGTTTTTCAAGGTTTCTTTCCTTTACAGTTCTTAGGTTGAAGACATTTCCTGCTTCAAGACATTTTCTTCTTGTGTTTTCTACACTGACAGCACACTGTTAAGTCTCCAGAATTCAGCTGTGTTATTAAATGGTTATTTATGTATGAGGTCATAGCAATTACCATTCCTAATGCCTTGCATACCCTAATACCTTCAGGCTGGTAATCTTTAGCATGTCTTCTTCCAGCAAGTGTTAAGAAGCTTATGCTTGGGAATTTCAAACTTGGAGAACACGACACAATCCTGTTGCATTTCCAGCTTCACTTTTAACTGGCATGCCTTTTCAGCTTCAGTTCTCACGTGTGCTATCAGTCTTTCATCATCCAGTCTTTACAGTAATTCCGCAGGGTTCCATCAATTCTCAGACAGTCTTTCCGTTCTGAGTAATACACCTGCTTAAATTCCAAAAAGAACATTTCCTGGCCCTATTTGTTTATTTGTCTCGGTGAGATTGAAAAGCAGAAACATCATTTTCTGAAGCCAGAGACACTTTCCTGCAGCTTGTAAGAGTTGTGAGAGCACCCAAGAGGCATATTGAGCAGATTAATGCTCTTTGCATACATATGCAGATTTCTGCTCACCTTTTTGAGCAACAAGAGAATTGTTACTGCTACACTCTTCTTCCCTCATCATATGTACATTTCATGTGTCCACACTGACCTCCTGGCATTATGTGAGGCAGTGCTATTTCATATACCCTCCATACATATGATTCCAACTCACATTTCTCATATCTACACTTGTTCTTTTTTCTTTAATTCCACATCTTTTCACCGGTTTCTTACTTTCCTAGAATATTGTTTTTTGAGCTGGTTATAAATACCTACTTGTTCCAGTCTATCTGCTTCAGCACAAAACCAGACCTGGATTTTCTGCAGGTTTCCAACTCGTTCCAGTAACTTGCCATTCTAAGCCATATGGTGAGAAAGGGACACTTTACGTCCAAGGAAATAGTCCAAATCTCCATGGATTGTCTAACCAGGCTGCAGTGGTTTCAGAGGCATCAACAGTGTTTTGAGGAAACAAGTTTGCTCATCACATACTTGCGTGTTAATAAGGGAGTACCTCCATCACACCTTAAGCTCTTTTTTTTATTGCCACAGGAACTTTTAGATGAATCAACTTCCTGTGCACCACAGGATAAGGATAAGGAACACAAGGAACATCAGCATCAGAGCTGATGAATGTGTGATGGATGTCCACCCTTACCCTTTCTTAATAAAGTTCCTATTTCCCCCCAACCTGTGCCTTCCTTCACCCCTGGTATGTTCTTGCAACTCTGTGATTTCTGTACTCAGGTAAGGATATTGAGAAGACAGGCATTCTAAATGTCCTAAGATAGTGCTGCCTCCACAGAAAACATCTTCCCTAAGCATGTCTTTAAAAGGCTTTTCAAATCATTTTGCCAATAAATAAAATACTTTGATAACTTCCAGTATAAACTTGGGAAAATTAACATGACTGAAATATCTTCACTACTCAAGATTCGTGGTCAGTAAGCATTCCAGTCAAATATTTTCTTTACTGCCTTGGTGAATCTTCCTACCAGCACTTCGAATACCATTCTGCCGCTCACATTCTCCCTCAGCAGAAAGACTGACATCATCCAACTATCCTTTTAATCACCGCTAGCGTTTTAGTCTTACTTTAGATGTCTCTTGAAGCCTGACTCAACTCCCATTAAACCTCTGTATTAAAATCTCATTTACTTCAGTGGGATTAAGCACCATTGTGATCCCTTTCCTGCTGCCGTGTCCTAAGAAAAACAGATTGTGTGATCAAGCATTTAAAATTTTCAAATGAAAAAAAACCAGAATGTGTACTCCAGTGAGGTCCAACACCTTCCCAAGGCAACAAGGACATATTCATTGACAGACAATACTTTACCTTCTCCAGGCTCACAATGCCAATGCAAACAAATCATTCAATAGCTAAAACAATCTGCTGTTAGAAAAGCTAAAGAGGACTCTGAGAGCTTTAGACACCTCCTCCCTCTGGATTTGGGTTACCATCCTCTTGCTGGAGGTGACAGTGGGGTCATGTTGCAGAATCAGTAATTTGAATAGGCTAGTTTGACAGCTCGCCCACAGGAGAACTGGTACCTTCCCTCTTCCTCCTTTTTTCTCTGCTTCTCACTATGCCCTCAAGCCACTGAGCCCACACTGCTTTGGCCAAAACAATGTTAATTTTACTTCTGGTTAATGTTAGATTTGTTCCCAAAGGCTGGTGGAAGAAAAAGGGTGAAACCAACAGGCAGGGGCAGAAGTAGGACTTCCTCCCGGAGATCAGCAGGCTCTCAGAAACGCAGCATCATTCAACAGTTCATTTTCATGCTCCTGAGGTGCTTCAGTGCCAAGTCTTGGTACAGGTTAAACCTATGAACAAAAACCAACTCAGAAAACAACCATCACCTTCTGGGAACTGAGGCCAGTTTTTCTATTGCTGGCAAGAAATGCAGCATCCAGCAGATGGGCAGAATAAACAGCTGGAGGAAAATGTGGCAACATATTTTGAAATATGATGAGAAGATGAGCTAGAGCTCATCATGCTGTCATGACACTTGAGGCATTCCTCTGTTCTTACTTCATGAAAAGCTGAACAAATTACACAACTGAGTCTGCTGGGTGAAACCAACCACGTCAGTCAAAAAAGCAGAAAACCACCCAAGAAATCCAAACAACACATCACCATGGAGATAGTACCAAAATCTTCACTTGAACCCATTTCACTATGCCAGTGTTGTAATGTGCTGACTCTGCTGTGAGCACACAGGGCTCTGGGGGCATAGGCAGAGAGGGCAGAGCTCGTGACTGTGGCTCCAGCAGCCTGTGGCTCTCTGTGCTGAAGGATTTTTATCCCCACTGCAGATGTGTGTGCACTTCACAGCCTCTTTGCCTTATGGTAACTGAGGGTGGATGTCTCTTTTAAAACACTGGGCCACACACCTCTTAAGCTGCAACCATGGCAGGAACTCAACTGTCCCAGTCTGATTCTGTAATTCCAAATATCACTTAAGTCAGTATAAGTTGATGCTGTGTCTGTATCCACAACATTTTTAGCATTTCTCTTCTGCTTTGTACACCTCTCTTGTACGGCACAAGCATCTGTATGGTCCCACAGTGAAGCAAGTGAGGGACCTGCTTCACATTTCTTTCACCAAATCTCTTCCTTTTTTGATGTACATCTGTACAAATGCTTGTGCTGTCACTAGGTCTTTTCTGGGCACACGTCATGTAACAATTCCATAAATATCTCTGGTCATGTACTAACAACCTGCATGGGACATGCAAGCTGAAATTTGGTTTCTGTGTTACATAGTTCACACATGAGAAGTTTCACTAGGTTGCTTCAGGAACTCACACATGAACTCACAAACTAGAAGCTTAGTTTAAGTTCGAAAGAAAAACAGCGAATTTTATCTGGCTTGGCAATCCTTTGTGAAAGTGTACTCTCAAGCTCTGAAGAGCAGCTTGAAATAGAAAATAAGATGCAGAGTTCTCCAGTTCACAGTCATATTCATAGTTATTTTTACACTAAATAGTCACACTCTTAAACAGTCAGCTGCCAAACTGCCTTTCAGTGTTCAAAATGTCTACATTTTAATTCCTTCTAGATAAAATGGAATTATAGGTATTTATAATCCCTATAGGTATTTATAATCCTTGTTATTAGCGTGCAACCCTACATAATATGCAATTTTGCAATTCTGTTAACTATACTTTCATATTTCTGCAAATGAGCTCTTCAATGTACTGCAGCTGTTTCCTCAACCACATGAAGTGTTTGCTTGTTGGAGGAAAACATACGTAATTACATTAGGTTGGCTGCCAAGAAATAATAGTCCTGGAAGTAAAACCTATGGATCAGACAACTGGTGCATCAGTCTGGATGTCACAGCACAGCTGCTGCTCTTAGAAGCTGTAGGATCATTCCTTTGAAAACTTTCCAGCTTTTCACAGGTTCATGTCATGTTGCTTTCCCTGCATTCAGCAGGATGGGTTAATGCTGGAAAGTCAACAGCCTTCATTCCTCCTTGTAATGGCATCTGCTTAAAAAGGCAAATCTTGTAACCATCCTCTTACAGACACCAGTCTTTCAGGGGTGCAGCACATGTGCACATGCACACACACACTTTCCAGTGTCAACTGGATTATCAGTGGAGACACTTATGTAGCAGAGAATCTGAGTGTTCAATTTTGGATTCCGGAAATCACTATAGAAATGTAATGGTGGGAATGGGGAGGTTTCGGGCATCAAAGGTTTGGCTGTTCCTTTGGGCACAGAAGCTGTTCCAACTTCTTGGGGTCCATCTGCACAGGAAGCCTCCAACACTTTCAGAGACCAGCCGCCTCATAAGCTATATAATAGAATAGCATCCACACTCACGGTTCTACCTACTTGTTGCTGAAAACCATACAGCACAGAGACAGCTTATGAGTAATTTAAATGTGATTTCTTAAACTATGAGGAGTGGTCTACTGGAAGCTCTACCGAACTATTGGAATCTTCTCCAATGCCAACTGGTTAAAATAAAGAACACCCAGATGACATTTGCACTGACCACTTTGCCTCATTGCAACCAGTCTGGGGTGGTGTAACAAGCAAAACTGTGGATACTTTGCAAGCAAATAGACTGTGAGGTTGATGTTTTTGGTAAGGACAGGCAGAGGTTGTAAGTCAAAGACCAGGGAGAAGAGAAAATAACAACCCTTTAGCCACCACAGCTCTAAGTGACCTGGGAAGCTCTGAAACATGTTTCTAGAGGTTCCAAACCAACAGGGTTCTTTTCTCTCCCACAGAACATCCAGGCAAGTTTTGATCCCCAGAATCAGAGAAGAAAAACTGATTGCTGCTGCCTCCACCCATGTCTTTTATGAACGCTTCAGACTGACCCACACTACAGCCTCGAATTTAATCCTTTATACACATAAAATGTTTTATCTGCTGTACCATTTTATGGTCTCTGAATTAAGGAAAATAAAATGTTCACTGCAACAAAAATCTCAGCTGTAAACCATTTGCCTTCACTTGCAGTGTGGTAAGATCTCTAACCTCCTGCTGCTTTCTGCTTTGGTGTGGTCACGAAGGCTGTGGGTGTAAACACCTTTATCCAGCATCCCAAAACAACTGTCATAGTGTAATAAAACACTTTAAAGAGCCAATATATGAAGATCTGTGTGTTCCTGTAGCTAATTAAGGAATAGCTAACTGCCACCATGACATTTAGACTTTAACAATTACTTCACAAAAATGCTTGCTATTTTTATTAGTCTGTCGATTTTCAAGGTAAAAGAAAACCACATAATATTTTTTTAAAACACTAGGTCTTGATTCTGTGGATATACGTGACGAAACTTTAGTAGCTGCAGTGATACAATCTCATGTTGAATTTGGCTTGTTACAGATTGAATTGTGTTGGGTTTTTATCAGATGAAATAAAAAAGCTTGGTCAACAACAGCATATATTTAGTAAAAAAACTATATATATAAAAGCCACAGAACAATGAAGGGCAACAGTTTGTCACAGCCAACAAAGTTTTTACCTTCTATTTTCTATTACCACATCTCAATATCTGACCTCCCTGGCCCTTTCCAAAAACAGATTCCCCCTCTTCTTCGTATAGCCTTGGACTTCCCCTTTCCCCATAAGCCACAAAACTCTCATACTGAATCACCAGTTCACTCAGAGGAAGCTGGATGTACCTCACCCTGGAGAGCAGCTGAGCCACAGTGAAATGAGGCACGTTTGCACCAGCTGAGGATGTCGCCTTATCAGCACACACAGCCCCTGCCAGCTTGAAAATGAAGGCCTGAACTCAGTGATACATTTCTGTACAGCTGAGCCACCAGCTCTGTTCCCACATGCTATTAGTATTTTCTCTCTGGCCTCTGTTGACAAAGCTTTGTCACCCACTCCTGAGAAGGGGCTGCTGGTGCTGGCTGGAATGGGCACAGCAGCGTGCAACCCATGGAAAACCTGCCGAGCAATCCTCCTGACAGCGCAGGGAGAGCTCCAGCCACTGGCAAGTCACAGCCTGCAAACCTCTGCTGAGATACTCAAAGACACACTGAGATGAAACGCAACAAGCTGAGGCTTGTTGATGTTGGAACCAAGATTTAGTCTCAAAGGGTGCCCTGACCTGCGCACGGTCCCATTTCAGACCAGGCAGGTGCAGAGCTCAGTGGTGCTGGGCAAGGCCTGCATGTCACATCACCAGAACACACTCATCTTTGATTAAATTTGATTTGCTGCTTCTAAAGCTCAGTAGCTACAAACACAGATTCCCAGGAATTGCAATTTCTGCTGAAAAGCAAGTCAAAAATCAAAAGATGGTGTAATTTAGAGTACAAGGGGAAAAAATAAAAATTAAGATAAAGACATAATTTTTATTTTTTTTCCAAGAAGGCAACACACAAGTTGAAAGCAAATGCCGACTTCATGAAACAACGTTTAATGGGATGCAGAGGACCAACTAAATTGATGCTAAGGATTTAAAAATCCCAGGGAGGCATCTCATGGCACAGTGTAAATGAACTCCCACTCAAGCATTGTAGAGGAGACAACAAAACACTCGTTTACAACATCGCATAACATCTGCAGGTAAAACCAGTCTCTTTGAGGACTCTCTGAACCCAGAGCAGATGAGTTACAGAAGCTCTTGTGTAAGAAGCAGACTGTTACTGGATGAAGTCACCTGGTGCAGGTGAGGCCTGAGGCAATGACAGTGACATAGGAAAGAGTGGAAACACAAACCAGTCCACCAGAAATTGGTCATTATCAGTAGCTAGTTCCTATCTCAGGGTAATTAGATTGAGCAGAAATTCATAATTAATCCTGAACTAATCATGATAAATCATGACTAGAGTAATTGCTGTCATCTGAGTAAAGCTATAGATCTACTAATTTACCACTTACAAAATTCATTCCTTTTTTAAGAGCCTGGACTGGATGAGTCCTTCAAGATTATTAAAAACTGCAACATTACTCTAAATGGGAGATCCATGTGCTTTAGAGTAATCAAAATAAACAAACAGTTACTGTGTGTTGAGAACAATTTCTCACACACCTGCAGTGGGAAACAATGAGCTTTCAGCTGCTGCTGGAGACAGAGCTAAAATACAGGCAAGCCTGGCAAGGCACAGCATCTGTACCTGAAACAAAAGCTCAGACAGGGCAAAAGAATTAGAGCAAAAGGAAGTGCGTCGTAATCATCAGCTTTACCCCAAAGACCAGCTTGTTTTCTCTTTAGGCCTACTCCAGTTTCTAACATGAGAATTTCATTGACTTGGGCTGTACGTCAGTTTTTTTCACTTTTACTGCATGACCCAGATTTTAGATACCAAGCTCATTAATCTATTCCAAGTACAAGTTAAGCACATGACAAATTATTTCCTCGTGTATATTCTGTTCCAAAACCAGCCTCAAAACAGTTTGCACTGTTATTATGAATGAAAGTTTCTCACTTTTGACTTGAAACACTTTTTGCTACTAATGGATTTGTCCCTTCAAAAAAGACACTTACTTAACTAGAAGAGAGAAGATCACTAATAATAGAGAAAGAAGTTTTAATCCTACACATATCCACATAACTAAAAAAAAAGTACCAAGAGCCCAAATATATCAATTTTACTTTGAGGGACTTACTGAAAATCAGAGACTAAAGAAGCTTATTTTCTTGGAGTTGATTTTTTGGTACAGCAAGATCTGACATCAATGTAAGGTCAGCAAAACTTCCTTAGTATGCAATGAAGTGCCCAAAGTACTGCAGTGATTACATATTTGGCAGGACATAAACTTCTCTGCACTTGTGAGCAGCCTGTTAGTCGGTGTTCAGAATGTAAGGGGCACAGATCAAAAAGCGAGCTCAAATACCACGTGGGGATAAACAGAAAGGAAGGAATGTATATGATCAGTGGACGACTGATCTGATCCCTCTGCATGTGGCAGAAGAAAATCTGCAGAAGCCAAATCCCTTCCCTAAACTCTCATCATTCTTGAAACCACAAATGAAAAGTGGTTAATGAAAGCTAATGAAAGTGTTGTCAGACACCCAAGTTTTATTTTAAAAAGTAGCATTTCTCTCAGAAGTGCATTCCCCAGGTCTCCCACCACAGTTTGCAGTGTCTGTCTGTTGTTAGATTGCAACTCGTTGGGCCAGGAAGTGTCATTTTTGCTGCCTCTTACAGTGCTAAGCACATTATGGAAGCTTAACATCCATAACTATGAAAATCAAAGCAAAATCCCACAAGTTAACTTTGATGTGGTTGCAGATCCCAGGCCTGTTCTAACGTCAGGAAACTGGACTCATGAAGGATTTGTGAAGTCTGTTATAAAACATGGTGAAGATATTTAAGACTCACTTACAGAGGGAAAAATGGGAAAGTTAACATGTTTTACTGCAGTTTATTTAACTGCATGAAATCTCTCCATGGGCACTTAAAATTAGTGAAAATTTGCTTAGGGGAGTGTCTCTCTACATAAGGAATTAGTGTACAAAAAGCTGGGATACAAATTTCTGCATCTCTGGTGGCTCTCCACTCACTCTCCATGCAGTGATGACAGCTGAGTCCATTTTATATATATATATATATATGCTTTTATCTATCTATCTATCTATCTATCTATCTATCTATCTATCTATCCATATATCCATATATATGTACACAAACCCCATGCCCACACAGGGAGTTAGCATGAGGAGAAGTAAACAGCATGTCATCTATTCACACTCTGGTGAACAGCACTCTGAAGTGTCAGATGGCAATGTAAAAGGCAGATATTCAGGGTATGTGTACCTTTGTCATCAAACTTTAATCCAGGTGTTTTCTGCTGCTTCTGCACCCTCAGTTACTTCAGATGGCTTTTCCTCCATGTAGCATGGGGAATGTGCAGGCTGGCACAGACTTTTTAATTTCTAGTTTCTATGGGGTGACAGTACTGTACCATCTAAGAAGGGAATTAAAATGCCATCATGCTGGGTGCATACATAATGCCATAGTGAGAAAGTCTGTCTCATCTTCTACTGTTGAATATTTATACAGAAGTGGTGGCTGCATTCCCCAATGAAGGTTGGGGTTCTGTTTTGTTTGTAATTTTTTGCATGTCTGTAACAAGTCAATCACAGGCCTAAAATATTTATCTCATTTGGGGACGCCAAAACGCCAGGGAACATCTGCCTCTCATGATCCAAAATCCACATGGCAGCACATTTTAGCAAGACTGGATACTTCTCTTACAAATAGGTTTTAAGAGAAGCTGGCAATTTAATTTGAAATTTAGCTCTTCCTAGAGTGTCCAAATCACACTCCTTCCTGACTATCCATTTTCAGAGCAGCTGGGAATGTTTTTATTAGTGTGAAACCTAGGACTTAAAAGATGGCAAACCATCACCTAGAATGTATTGGTACCTATGTGTAACTAGTAGTAAGGACTCTGGAACTCACCACTGGATCACGACTTCACGGTGACCTTCCTGAAAAGAACACAATGAATTAGGTTCACCCAGATTTTGTCAGCACTAAAACAGTGATCACAAAGCCACACAGTATCAAATGCCTGCTTAGATACTTCCTTCCTTTGGAGGAAGGAAACATAAATGATCTTTTCCTCAGCAGCTGAGTTCGCAGTACTCCTACTGAAAAGCAGAGACACCAACGATTTGTACCAAATTATATTACATATTCAATCTTTCTATTAGAGGGAGAATGATTGGATGTACTCTGCCAATTCAATTCTCAAGAAATACTCTCCTTCCTTGGGATTAAGCATCTCAGACTCCCAGTCTATAATAAATGGAGTCGGAATCTTCTGTCTTTTACCACAGCATTTCCCACTGATTTAATCAGTCTATTCATATTTCTTGCTGACCTGATTTTTCTCCCCTTTCACTTCTAAATCCTCTATTGACTTGAATTAATCTTGCAGAGGGCTCATACGACTGGGAACTCACTGAGTTTTGAAAGCAAGCTCTGGTAGCTCACTGAAACCCTTCTCACACATCTAATTTAAAAAAAAAATAAATTAAATGTTTAGTGAGAGAGGTAGACAAGTGCCATTGTAAAAAAACCCTATAGGCAAGCACACACACAAGAAGATAAGGAAAGGGATGGTTAAAGCAAGTCTGTACCTGAGAAACTGTTTCAATGCAAGTTCTGTGAAAGAGGACAGTTTTACATAGGAAAAGAAAAGACAGAAATGCTACTGAAATGAAGCCAATTTCAGTGTCCCATACTGAGGTCCTGCAATAAGCTCCCTTACTTTGTGCTCTGCTATAGACAAAATACAGATAATGCACTTCAGCCATCAAAATCTGTGATTAGCTAGTCCTCATACCTTAAATAAGAACATGAAGCCATTTAACAGGATTTGATCACACCTTTGTCCCCATCTTAAAACTGAAGAATATTTACAAGCAGCTGTCTCGACCAACAAGGACACTCCACGATGATACAGACTCATGCTGTGCACCTGATACAACCTCCTTAAATAAATCTTACTAGTTAAGAGATTGTGAAGAGAGGCATTTCAGGCTGCTGCAGTTTCATGTGAAACACACATTTATTTTCTCAGCTTAATTGCCCTTTCTTAGATACACTAAACTGAGGGTAGAAAGAGGCTGCAATATCATGACATAGTCTGAACCTCAGTTATATCATAATTAAGCACACTAGGAACATCAGTTCAAAATTTATTCATAGTAAGCAAATATGAGCTCATATATAGTAGGAAAGAACCATTTCCCTGCAGTAAGTATAGTGTAGAAACAAACATCCATTGGTGCCCAGAAAAATGTCAAATTGTTTTGTTTTTTTTTTTAATTCAGTGTAACAGTCGCTCTGTGGAGGAAAACGCTTCTTCCAAGTACAGTGCTTGTACTTGCCATTTCTAATACTATTTTGAAAATAAAAAAAAAATCTCTTAAACTGGGATCAAGGAATAGCAGGATGCTGCAGTACTAAGTAGCATAGAACTGCTGTAATAGAAATTCTTACTACTGTTGGCATTTCATATACTTAGTTTTATGGGTTTGGCTGGTGGTTCCTGAGGTGTGGTCCATGATCACTGTTAGCTAAGTCATGTCAGGGGATCTACAGAGATACACATTCAGTACTTGTGATAAAGAATTTGATACAAGTGTATGTGTCCCTGAGAAATTAAGAGGCCTAATACTGACCCATAATTACACACTCAACATCCAACCCCTACTCTCAATTATCAGAAAGTAGATTTCCCCATGTAAAGAACAAGGATTCAGGTTTCAGCTGGAAATAGAAAGGTTATAAATGGCCACAAGGTAAACTTTCAACCGGGGAAGATACTCTTATCCAATTACAAGAAAACTTCTTGTCCCTTCCTGCAATTAAACCATTTGCCTGCACTATTAATACTGCCACAGCAGGGTTTTTTTATCTGGAGAGGCAAAAGTCAGCACATGCAAAAAGAGCAGTCATGTAGTGGAAATAGTGCAAGTTTAAAGGCACAGAAGGCATCACTTAACAGCAGAAATGTTATTATCCCAAGTGTTTTGCTGATTTTTTTCTCTCCTTTGTACTGTGTTCCTGATTTGTTGGGGTTTTTTGATGGATTACTAAGAGTCCTGTGAGTTTCTGTCATGAAAAATATTGTGTAACTGTTGTGTTAAGACAGAAACAAATGCAAACACATCTTTCTTGTGGTGCTTAGACATACGGGAAAAGGTAAAGGAGAAAATAATTTCAGCTGGAGTGACTATTGCATTTAACAAATGTGCATGTAAAAATATTTATGAAGATGAATTTCATATTACAACAAAAGACAGAACCTTTCTGACAACGTTGACAGTTCTCATTACAATAGCACAGCTGTTGATAGTCTTATGTAAGTAGGTATTGCAGAAACTAGTACATTACATCTCATTTTCCTTCTTTATGCTAGTGCTTTGACCTTTGAAAATTAGTAATCTTATTTATTAAGTAATCTTAATTACATAAATCTATGTAATCTTGAAGTGATTACATAGCTGTCTGTGAGTTTATGCCCAGTATCTACTGAAAGTATTTGCAAATTTAAAAGAAATAACTTTAACCTCTAATTGCAATAGCAGAAGTATTACTTTATTACTATTCTTACCCACCCTGAAACTGCCAAAGCTGCTGTGCGCAAATTGCCCATAAATAAAAAAAACTTCACATGAAGTGGCTGAATTAATCTTACAGCATTTAAAAGTGAAGTAAAAATGTTAATCATAGGTTTACAGGATGAGTGATGAAAAAATAAAACTATCCCAACCAAAACCAGGACAAGCAATAATGAACACTTACTGGTTTTAAATGTATTTGGTGATTTAACTCTTTTGCAAAACTATTCATTGCTTAAAATGTCCTTGAGAGTTCCATGTCAATAGATGTGACTCTGAGAAAATGAAATGCTTTGTCCTCCAACACGTTCATGAAACCCATACTGGATTTTTCCTTTTAGAAATTTATACCAGTCAATGTGGTTTCTGTATAACACTGTTTTCTGTACCATACCAAATGGAAATCAAACACCTGGTAAAGAGAACAAGATGCATATGCCTTGTTTTCATGGGCCTGACACAGACCTGTTTGTTGCATATTATCAGTGTCTTCGCCAGTTTTAGGTCCAGGATGTAACTGGGGGGAAGGAGCTGAGGTCAACAGAAGGAAGAAAAGCAGAAGAAAGACATGTCAAAAAAGGATGCAACAAGGCATAAGAGCTGTGACACCAATGGCAAACTGTTCCTTGGAGAAGGGTAGTTGTGCAGAAAGCTGAGGATTTATTCTCTTAACTCTTACTGTTGGTCAGGCAGTTTGGTACTGTTCTTACTTGTAGAGAGCTGGTCTTCACAGGGGTCATAATTTTCTCTGGAGGTTCATCCACGATCTAAACAAACATTCTGCACATCCAAGGGTTGCTCCTCTGGAGCCTGAAGAAGCCAACTCCTTTCCATGACTCTGAGAAAACCGTACATCCTCTGAAAACGCTCCCTGCCAGGAGCATCTCTGCATGGCCACAGCTTCCCTAAGTTTTATGGCAATGCAAACACTGCTGATGGGCCAACCTGACAGGTCCCATTCCTGGCTGCTGTGTTATGCTTTGCCCTTGAGACAAACACTGAGGTCAGGACCATTAGTCACCCTGTTGACCAGAGGAAAAGTCTGGCTGAATTAACACAGTGTTAAGGTCTAATCCTCTGAGAAGAGGGAGTGAAGAGAAATTTCTGGTCAAGCAGATTTGCCACATTACGTGTCTATGATTAGTTTCAGTTTAGCCTGATGAAGTCTAAATGGAAGTGACAGCTAGAAAAAGCTGGAGTTGGCAACTGAACCTAAAAGTGAGGGGATGAACCACCTTTTAAACAGTGATCTTCCCGTTAAATATTTAATATTTGCACTGAATTACAGCAATTAGAGTTAACTGAAGAGGAGGATTCCCGTTTTCTGAAGATCCAAGATATAAAGGCCATCCTTCATTCTCCCATGCATTTATTACCTGAATTGTCAAGAACTTCTGGATCTACAAAAGACATAAAATTCCTCCAATTTCTGATTTTGTTTGAAATGTTCAATGTATTTGGTCCTTACTCAACGTCACGGTCAGTCAAAACAGAATAAAAAGAATTAAAGATAGTAAATTTACAGTAAGTCTTCAGCTGTTGCAATTCTTGCTGATCAGTATGGCTTGTATGACAAAGGACTCTTCTAAGCCTGAGATCATGAAGAGCTCAGGTATCTCAGATTTTTAACCATGGTCACAGTTTAATGAAGACAACAGACACAGTACCAGATAAAAATCAGATAGTTAAGGTGACTTTGAAGTAGTACAGTAACACTCAAGAATCCAGTTTCAGTATTACATTTGACTTATTACAGCTAAAATGTAACTGATTTGCAATTCCAAAACATTAAAATCACTTAGGAGCAGTTTGGTACAACATTCTGAGTTGGTACAAGAGCCCTGATCACTGCAGTGATGATATAAGAGAGAAAGACTTGCTCTTGTAATAATTATCTCTAGAGGACATGCCTTTCTGAAATGTACAGATCATATTCTGAGCATTTTGGTTGCCATTTGCGTTTCAAAATGAAAACTAAGCTACTGGAACATGGGAAAGAAGTCAGAAAAGCACCTTGGCTATTTTTCAGTTTTAGTTCCCCATAAGCATTGAGATATAATCCATTTTCATACATTAAATTGGAAAGGGGAAGATGCAAAGTTTCAAAGGCCTATTTATCTTCCTCCTAATCTAGCAAGCTTATTCCCCTTGCAATGAAACCCTCACTGGTATCTGCTCCTGTCTATTTTCACACCCTCCAACTTCTGTCTTGGGTTTCCGACCTTCCCCTGCACGTGCTCCTTCTCTCATTCCAAGCCTCTCCAGGGGATGTCAGCTCTGAACTGAAACACGAGGCCCTTTCTTTGCAAACTCTTTTTTTTTAAAAAAAACACATCCACTTGAACACATGGAAAATATGGGGTGACAAATGCCAGGTCTACAAAAGTGCACCTTGGAAAGAGGTGACAGTAAAATTAACAATAGCGAAATTCATTCTTCTTTTCTGCTCCTGATTGATGAGTTTCTTAGGGTGTGTCTGTGCTGTACAAGACTACCGGATACGGGATGCCTGAGCTGCTACTGAATGGGCCACCCCCGGGGGGTAGAGCAGAGCTAATTAGCCTGAGCACAGTGCCAGGCCAACAGGGTTGTGTTGCTTTGGAGAGGGAAGTCAGTGTGTCGTCATCGGAGTATCCATCAGAGCGTAGAATTTCATCAGCAATTGGGCAAATGCAGCTCCATCAATGCTAGTAAAACTCATATGATGACTTATTAGGCGACAGGTTTTGTTCTTAAGGTCTTAGGTGAAGAAAAACAAACAATTTTTTCTGGTAAAAATCACCAATTTTGAACTTCTGTCCATTAAATACGTATACACCTACTCATATAAAAAATAGATGGTTTGTTTCTGTGTGAAGAAAGAAAGTGCTGAAGGAAATCAAAAGAATTGGTCACCCAGGAGTGGGTGCCTTCAGGTGTGTGCATTTGGCAAACATGGAAAGAAATTTCTTAACATTTCTTTAAAAAAACTACAACGCAGAAACTATTCCCTTTTTATGGTCTTCTGACATTGCAGAAATTTAAATAAATTTAATTTGGAGAGGTCCCCCATCAGCAGAACAGAAAACCTCCAAGGTTCAGCCACTCCATGTGGTCACAGTGAGCCCTGAAATGCCCCTTCCCACGTGGGGAGGCAGAACAGAAACCTCACTGTGCACTTGGAGGCACCAACTCAGCCCATGGAAAGGGACCAGGCACTGCACAAACAAGAGCTTTAGGAATAAGGATCCAGGTGCAACCAACTGCCAGCTCGGTCCCAGGGGTCACTGCCACAGGCTCCTGAGTATGGACAGCTCTGCAGCACCACCAGCTACTCCTGAAAATGTAAAACTCCAACACTAATGGGGTTATTTGTAATGCAGGGTAGTGAAAAATCAAAATATGAATTTTGATTAACTTCATGTCCTGCATTTCTTCAGCTAGCCAGGTCCATAAACTGCGTTTTCATGACATTCTCATCTCTGACATTTTGACTTCTATTTTTTGCAGGTGCATTGCTTAATGACCTATTTCCAATGTGCTCCCAGTGACTCAGGCATCATTTCTGCACTGGTCTGATCACCCTGTCACAAGTTCTTGTTCACACAGATCTCTACACCCACCTTCCATCTCAGTCAGGGAGCCATATCTTATTGGTTGAACAGCAAGAAAGCATTAACAGTAATTACAGAAATGTTTTTCCTCTGCTCTAATTACAGTGACATCAGCATTCAATTAACCTTTAAATTACTGGTATTTTTCCAGAGAGAACTGTAATGAATAGCAGTTAAGGAAAAAAGTTCCATGATTTCAGAGCAGAGAAAATGAGCAAGAAAGAAAGCAGAAGTGCTTTATTTGGTGCCAGTATAAAAGCCTCCTGACAGTGCTCCTGTACTGATGGACACCACTGCCTCTCACAGCCCACATCCTCAGCTTGTGTTTACTGGAATGGATTCACTGACTCTGGTACCTATAAAGCACAGGTTTTATTTTCAGACTTTGGATCTCTTGAGAAAAGCCACCTGTTGATAAATATGTTGTGGTTGCCACCTTGCAGGTGGAAATAGTGAGAATTGACTGTCTTGCTCCTGGACAGACAGACACAAGCATTCCAGGAGCACCTTAATAATAATATGCATCAAACACTGATTAACACGAAAGAGAAATAGTTTGCTGTTCTTTGTGACAATCTTATTTCAGTGATAGTCCAATCTCATTTGTGATAAAGTTATTTCCTTTTATTCCAGTAGAGGCTAAGGAAAGAAGAGGTTGGTGGAAAACCAACTCTTTTTGAAACAAGTCAAATGAAATAACAGATATTTTTGTACATTCTGAAAATTACATTTCACATTTTAGGGATGCTTAGTCAGAGGAAACTTTTTTGTCCCTTTAGGCTTTACAGTAACTTAATTCCTTTAAAGGAAGTCTGTGGAAATACTTGCCATGAGAGTAAGAATACTCAGGAAAAATAGGGAACCATTTATGCTGATATATATTTTTTCACTCAGTTGTTTCTGGCAGAGGTGCCTGTTCTCCAAATATACCTAAGAAACAGAAATATAATGGCAAGCAGTTTCACAGGGATGTAACATGAATTCATGTTCACAGTAGCATATGCAGAGGGTTGGCACAGAAAGAACAGAGAACCCGTAGTGGAACAAAATAACCTTAGTATCTCATGCACAACTAGAAAGAATCCAATGCAGATCATTAGTTATGGAAATAAAATTCTCTTCTTCCAATGACAAGAATCACTTTTATAGACACAGTTCTTACCTCAGTCTAGAACTCTGCTGTGTGTCCTTTGTTAATACATTTAGGATTATCACTTCCAAGTTAAGCCTGCTCTGGTTCTCTCCTTCATTTGTGGCGAACATAATTTTGTGTGTGTGTTGAGAACTTCACACAATCTACTCCTGCAGAATGAGATCTGGCTAAAATTCAATCCTCATTTCCTTTTTTTTTTCAGTGTCTTTTCTAAGAACTCTTCTAGTGCATGAATATTGAAAAAACAATGGGCTAGGTGAAATAAGTGCTATGACAAAAGATCTCAACTGAGACTAAAATCCTTGACCTGAATCAGGCAGAAAAAGAACTTTAGGCAGTTTTCTGCTCTTGCTCTGTGACAAAGCCACCATGTCATGGATAACAGAGGATCAATTCTCTCTCTCTCTGAAATTTCAGGGAAACCTTCACTGACCAAGAACAACTGAAACTGCCCTCTTCAAAGGAGACGTTTCAGCCTTTCCACAAAACAGTTTTTTCAACTGAACAAAAATATCACGACCAGCAGACTTGTACCATTTTCTAGACAGCTAAGAAGCTTCAGGAGTATGAGATTCATTTTCAAAACTTCATGCTCTTAGAAGCCTTAATCTTCATTTCCTTGAGGGTGAGAACAGTCAGCCTGAATTTACCACAGGTCAGATGAAGACTACAGAAAGCCAAAGGCAGAGAGGAGCACATAAGCACAGCATAACCCTGATGGCATTAGGAACATGGGGCTTTCTGAGCCTTGGCAGAGGTGACTGACTCCAATGCAGGAACTCTTAAATCAGAACACAAAACTATTGAAAATGCATCTGCAAAGGATTTCTTCCTAATGAAGCAAGTAAAAGGAACTAAAATTGCTTAGTATATACCTTTAGAAAACCTTATTCATCTTAATATATTGGCACTGTTACAATTAATAGCCAGTTTGAATTTCCCTTACACTTTCTATTACAGGAGGGTCATAATTCAGGCATAAAAATCTCACTCTGGGCTGAAACTTGTTATTTAATGTCTTAGCTCATTTTATGGGGCTTTTCTGCACAGCTCAGCTCACTTCTCACCAACGGAAGCTGTTAAATGGTGTTCTCCAAACCGACCTGCTTGTGAGGGGACGACAGATGACATTGGGATTCTTTCCAGATTGGTTGTTACTGTTTGTACTGCCTCAGGATGTGACTGCAAACATTAACACCAAATCTGCACATTATCAAATCCCTTTGCCATATCAGCCACAGATTCAAACTGCACTTCTGTGGAATTATCCAGACATATGATGATGTTTACGAAGGTTTTCTACCACAACGTGAGGACAGACAGAATCTTAACTAGCAAATGCAAGACAGTGGTTGGCAGCTGGAACATAAACCTTTTTTTCTGATCTGGTAAGAGGAGTTCAAAATCCTAATTTACAACAATCTCAAATCCTTATCTCAAAGGTGTTGAATTACGTATCACCGCAACGACTCCACTACCATTTCCTTTCCTTTAAGGCATTCCAGGTTTCCTACACTCTCACTTTTATAACAATTTCATTGAAAAATTTTGATAACTTGCTGAATGTTTTATGTGTCCATTTCTTGAACTCTCTTCTAATTTTTGAATATTCAAAAAGAATCAGAATTAAGATCTGCTTTCTTCTATCTTTATTATGTATTTTCTCCGAGATGCTGCCAGAGCATCAAGTTCTACAATTTTGTAGTAAAATTGCATGAAACTGCTAAAGGACTTAATGTGTCACTTACCATAATATCTGCAAAACCACAAGAACAATGACTTTAGAAAAGTAAATTAAGGGAAAATAAGGAGTAGTAGGGGAGGGTTATGGTGGAATCCTGCTTCAGGCAGTACTATTAAACTCATTAGACAAAACAGAAGTTGTTTAATGTAGCTCTGAGTGGAGATGTGGGGATGTCATCCATGGAACTGTGGAATCCATCAACTAGAGTGGAACTGGCAGTAACCATCTCCAGTTTCTATTCCCAGCCTCGCCACTTATGATACAGAAAGTCAAATTCCTTCTCTGTTCTTCAGCTTCCCCATTTATAAAAGATGAATACCATTACTTACCTATGTACTTCATGGGAAGTATTAGTAATTCAGTTAATCAAAATACTTAACTGAAAATATTAATATACATACATGAACCTTCCCGGAGGAAAAGAAAGTAAAACTTGCAGTTAACATAGTTCTCAATAAGANGTGGGCTCAGACAGACCCAATACAGAATCACAAGAAGAAAATAAGTTGTAGAATGCTCATTTTTGAGAAGCTTACAGAACTGTAAAGGTTATCACCCGTGACAGCACGCTGGAACAGAGTTCATATGAAAGTACAACCCTACAGATGATCACAGATGAGCACTGAATAGGCAGAGACTGAGGAATTTGTGTTTATATGAACCATTTGACCAGAAGACACCATGTTCTTCTTCAATTTTATGCACATCATGTCAGAGCATAATGAGGTGCTACCAGTTCTTCTGCACTGATACAGATTCCTCATAAGCAGGAAAATCTCACAGGCTAAATCCATGTATTTAAAGTCAGAGTTTGGTAGAGTTTTTCATTAGTCTTAAAACTAACCTGTTGTGTAGGGTCTTATACATAATCTCTCTTCTTCCACAAGAAACAAACCTCTCATTTGTATTGTTTTTTTTCAATGAGATGCACTGAGTCTGGTTTCCAGCTTCATAAAGTATGGACTGTCCCCTGGAGTTCCCTTAAAGTGCCTCCTCATTTTGCTCCACATTGACATTTTAACTTTGAAAAGAGAATTAGCATTAAAAATATACACAAGACCCAGCTAATGAGGTATTCCAAGTCTTGGTTTGGATTAATACAGTTGATTTGCCAGTGTGTATTTGGATTAGAGTTGGGAGGTGTATTTCTAGCATTTAGGGAGAGAGAAAAAAGCCCAACTGAACTGGAAAGGTTTATAAATTCTCAGATAAAATGATATATTATTCATTTGAAGGCATCTCTCTACAGCTCAGAAGCTTTCCTCTCTGTGACAGATTGGAAAACTCCAGTACAATTTGTCTTTTCAAGCTGTCCCTGAAAGAAGATTCTGGGGGAAGTTTTTCAAGTGAAGAAACATGTGCTGTCTTCTTTGCTTTTAACTCATATCCAAGCTACTGAACTGAGAACATTTTATATCCTGACACTTTTAATATTTGTTAGTCTACTTTTATAATTGTGTCACTCATGAGATTTTGTTAGAACAGAGACTGGGGCGTGTAAAAGTGTGAGATATGAATGTAACACAGCAACTCACAGAGCTTTGTTTTCACAAACATTCCAGAACAGAGGATTTGCAAACTCTCAGGGTCTCCTAAACAACTCTGTCAACTCAGGCTTTGTCCTGTCTCTCATGTGGAAAGTGGAACCAGTTCCTTACTACAGAGCAGTGAATTCTACCTTCTACTCACAATTTTTCATTATTGTGGCACATGTTCCTTGATTTCCTTGGCCAAACCTTTTTTTCATTTGCCAAAATACTACAGAGTTAAAGTTATTTGTGATTTCGAGTTAAATTTTGTCTATGTATGTGTCAAAAATGGAAGGTAATGATAGAAGTCAACACATTTTGGGATAGTAGAAACATTCTGTGAATGGTTATATAAATATTTCATTTTGGCTTTTCATGAGGAAACACTTTGGAGGCCACATTAAAATAAAAGAAGAAAGTAGAAAAAAATTTAACTCAGTTTGATTTTAGAAAAAAAGTGAAACATTTCCATGGCAGGTCAAAACAATGGCTCATCTGAGATTTACTCCTCTGCTTTTGGAGCCAGGATTTTTGGAAGTTATCTGTGCCAGTTGTTAAAAATTTCAGACAACAATATAACATACTGTGATGGATTTTTTTTTTTTTAATAGCCAGTCCACTAGTCTTCCAATACTGAACTTCTCTCCTCATGGTCATGTATCAGCTGCTTATCAGTGGTGCTGGAATAAGATTGCAGCTCTGCTGGTCAGCCAGAACTCTGGTCTTAGAGCAAAATGGCAAAGAGAGCAGCCAGCTTTATCTGGGTAAGAAGTGTCCATCTGGAGAACCTTGGAGACAATCCTGACATACAGCTTGTGTTTGTGGGTAGCCTCTGTGTGTACTTGCTCCTGCTTCAGCTGCCATTGCCTTTAGGGAGCAACCACTGGGAGATTTTCTTTGACTGTGCAACAATCAGTAATATTTTAGTAATTAGTAATATTTACTTCCTGCCTTTTGTGTGTTGTCCCTACCTCAAGCAGCAATGTCAGCTCTCTCAGACAGTGTCTGATATTCTGCCTCCCTGTTCCTTTACCTTGAACTTTTGTATTTGTTCCGCATTAATGGCTATTAATGTTTTGATCCTTTTCACTCCACACCCTCATTCTGTCTCAGGTCACAGTTCTCATCAGACACTTATTACTTATTCCAGTATCTCAGGAATTATTCCTGGTAACGGTGTCATTCATTTTATGTCCTTGCTTCACAATGAGAAAGTACAGAAATAAAAAAATAAATAAAAATGAAAAAAGTAGCCGCCAATTTTATCTTCAATTTTTTCATCACCATTTTCTGTATGGGTTGCATTTTTGCCTTCTTAATTGCATTTCCTGCCATGTTGTGGGTGTCATGAATCTGCTCAGTGACATCAAATTTCATCTTGGGAATGCTGAATAATAACAGCTCAAGCTTTGCAGACAGATTGTTCTTTATCTGCTCCTTACAGAAATCCCAGAACTGTGGCAAATGTCTGAGTCGTTCACACAGATTTGCTCTGTCTGGTCTACACTTCTCTCTTTCAGCCTGTACTCCTCATCTAAGTGCCAGCCAATTTATTACTTGCATGAAAGCTTCCTTATAGAGCAAGAACTGAAAAAGCTTCAAGTGCTGCAGGTTTCCAGCCATAATTGCTGCTCAACTTCAGCCTTGTCTTCATGAGTAGCACTAACACCGTCTGTAATTTGCTTCCTTTCAGGTAAGACACAAGGGTCAGCAATAGTGCACACACAGGCCCTACACTTCTAAGGTGGGTCAATCCTACAAAGAGCTAATTAAGGCTTCATTAATCAGCATGGCACACTATAAAACTGCAACTTTGCTATGAATAAAATGGTGCAATATCAGGAGCACAGAATTTCCTCTCATAGTACCATCCCTAACTGCAATCAGGAATTGTTCTGACAGTTCTATACTCTGAAGCCTGGTTGTGTATCTGTACTCTATTATTCCCTTCACAGAGAGAAAAGCAAGTAATATTGACCATTCAATAATTATACTCTGATATGGAGGTTAACTGAATGGAAAACAGTTTCCTGTTTATTTCTAAGAAAAATATTTACAGAAGTATCTTTTTAAATAAAACCAGAAACACAATGTTACCATCCACTCTTCTCATAAGTAAATATGTTTGGCACTGATGAGGAACTCTCCTGAACTAGTGTTTTGAGCTTCTCTTGCGATTGTTCATTTAGTAAAAAAGAGTGAAATTCCCAAGCTTGGGTAAAAGCATCGGAGACAAGGTACACAGTTATGAGATAAGACCTATCCACCATCTTGCACATGAGTAGTCCAGGAACTAGAAGCAGGTGTGAGTTAATATTAACTGAGATAAACAGCTGGAAGGTAGAACAGGAGTCTTTCCCTGGAAAAGAAACCACGCCATTAATAGCCAGGATTCACTAATGAAAACAACTCTTCAAAATCATTCATCAAAATCATAATATCTTGAATGAATATTTACAGTTTGCCCAGAATGAGCTTTCATGTCAGACATGTTGAAAGCCAGTTTACCTGAAGCAGACAGTTGGGATGGAGTAGAGGTGCTGACAGCTCTCTGTAAACTTCAGGGCTCAGGGTAAACTTGACCTGAAGTGAGGCAGCTCTGAGCTCTCAGGGGTAGAAGGCAGGGATGCCATACAGTGAGTTAAGGTAAGACCGCATGTCTAGAAAACCAGAAGCTGAAAGTACTCAGAGGGTGTGAATCCTTCTGTTCCACATCAGAAATGGTGAACTTCACTGTTTCCATTTAAGGCAGGAGTAGACTCTTTACAATAGCACTGCTCCCCAGATTGCTGCCTGGTTTCACAGGGATACACACACCCACTTCTTCAAACAGTATGGGCAAATCTTTATTTCAAACATTAAAAGGCATTCTTGTGTTCAGTCTGGCACCAACTTAAAATTCTCTCCATGTTGAACTTCCTCCTAAGCCAATGGTTTGTCTTCACTGCCAAGAGTGTTCTTTACCTGCACATATGTACATGTATCATACATCTGGTGAAAAAGTCTTGTCGTTAGCTTTAGGTTTCCTTTGGACTTTCTGCTTTCTCAGACACGTCTCTGGAAGTTTTTACAACAGACAAAGAATTTTTTTCCCTCACTTTCTATGCAGCTTTTTTTACAAGGCTGGACACAAAATTCTCTGCTCTTGTCTCTGAGTTGGCCTGTAACTGATCAAAGTACTAAACCTAAATAGTAGCTCTGTCTTCAGATGTTATGGAATATAGACTCCTTACTATAGTATTGGATTGAAATTTAGAACAGATTTCTAGAACAACAGAATACCAAAGCTACAAATCAAAAGTATTTCAAAGGCATTTTGATTAACTGAACTACAGTCACATATTTTGCCAATTGATCACTGTTTCTTTCTTGCCAAGTATTGTTGTCTTCCAACTAAAACTGATCATATTCAGGACTGACCTTAAAATTGCCATTAGAGGGAGATGACTCAGAGAAAAGCCTTCAGCTCCTCTATGTTTATGAGATCATGGCTTCCTAGGAGGAGATGCTGCTGTTGGCTTCCGTTATCTTAAAACCTGCAGAGCCAAACAGCTGTTTTAGATGACAAATCTGATCCTTGTGTTCTTAAAAGAAAGTCTTTAGAGTTACAGCCATGATTGCCAGTGACTTTGAGACAACACATGTCAAGTTTTTATTGGCTCTTACAGGCAGTTCAGGGTAGTTAACCAGGATGACCATATTTAATATCTTTCTTTTTAATTAGCTACTTTATATGCTTCTATAAACACTTGGAAATACTAAAATTCAAAGACCATCCCAGTCCTTAATTGTTGAACAAATTAAATCCGTGATATCCATCTGGCTTGGTACCTATCTGGTCTTTTTCATCACAACTCACTAGGGAGCTACATATTATCTATGTTTTCTGAATATAAACACAATATGTTGCACTTGTTGCAAGGTGAATTCCAGCTTTCTGGATACGACCATTACTGAAGCAGCTTCTATACCACCGTGAATAATTCTGTTGAATTCAATAGAGATACTCAGACACAAAACAGCCGTGTTGAAAGATCAGGTTCTAAACTAAAGTATTTAATTCTAAGTATTCAAAGTATAAAACAAGAAAGAGTTGAAAGCAATTAGGAATTAAGCGACGCAAATTTGGGGTTTAATGTATCAAGATATCAAATTGGGCTTTTGACATATGTGTGGGAAAACTATGGAAAATTCTCTTTAGATTAAGAGATACAGAATGAAGCCACATGCAAATGTAATGTATCATGATGTAATAACT